>JAIEZT010001318.1:14758981-15112651 GCA_019594935.1 Periophthalmus modestus
GTAAGTGGGTTTGTTTAGGCAGGCATTAACGGGCGCACTGGCTTTTTCTTATATAAATAAATGGTACAATAAAACGACGATTATGAGGTACATACTGTTTGTCCTGCTTCTCAAATAAAAGTGAAGATAGTGAGCGTAAACTAGAGAACCCACTAATAAAGAAAGATAATTAAAATGACTGGCGACCTAAATAAATATGTCATACTCTTTCCATTAAATTAGCCTAATATATATTCAAAGCAGATTGTTTCTATTTTAAGATGGAGTTAGATCTAAAGTGTTCACTTAATTAAAGGTGTACCAGGCCTATAGGTACATTTCTGGTAGGGGCCCCCATGCAGTAACAGTAAGCATGTTATGTTGCCATTGTCAGATGACTTTTGCATTGGTAATTCCTCCTTAGGCTATTTATTTCTCTTGAGGTTTAAAATACAATATATGAGACTAAATCTGAAGGTATTTTGATTTGGTAGCCTGCCATTTGTCTACTAATCTATTCTAAATAATCCTGAAAAATAACCACTGGAACACCATCTTAACTTGACAATGGTAGTAGAATGAGACATTGAACGATAGGGCTGCAAGATTCATTGCAATTGACCTGAAATTGCAACGATTGCATTTTTTCCCTTCACAAACCACAACATTCTGTACAAGCATGTTCTGAAATGTGATTCCAGTATCAGTTTGTCAGTCCTTTTGTCAGTTCTCTTGGATGTGTTTAAATTGTGAACTCTAAATGGACTCCTATTACTGGTACGTACTCTTACCAGATCCCGAGACATTCCTGAAAAGCCTGTCAGTCTTTTTTTCAAGTGATAGGGCTGTTCAGGCTATTGTACCGTATGACACCACAAGGAACAAAATGTTTTCTGTTTGAAGGAGAACTCAGTTAAACATGTGTGAATGAAACCACGCACTAGTCCAGGTCTGTTTTTAAAGAAGGAAACAACATTATAACAGATCAGAAAATAACATAATATAACCCCTATTTTAATCTTGTTTTGTGCTGATTGAAACTACAGGGTTAGCAGGCTGGTTATGGACGTATACTGTATATATAAATGGACGTAGCTAACCTATTAACCAACACGTTCCACACAGGAAGTGAGCATGTGCGTTCTGCAGCTCCATAGAATGTGGCTCCAATTTACATAACATTGAAAAACTGTCACCCCTCTCTCTGTAATTGCTGCAGTTAGCCTTGTTATTTTGATCTTAAAATGTCCGTATTGATCAATGCTACATGATCCTGGTGTTTTTATTCCGCCATTTTGTCCATAAATCAAGATATGAACATTAATTACAGACAAATCAGGTGCCTTCTTTTCCTGAGGTTAGTCCTGCTAGCGTTGGCAACAGGTTTGTTTGACAGTGTGGCTAAGTGCACATTCCCTGCTAAACCAGCGGAACTGGCAGGAAGGGGCCTTAGCTTCAACAACCTGGCTCTGAATTGGCTCTTTGGTTGCTCTGATACTTGGAACTCAGCCCCAAACTCGCCACTGTAACCACAAGCTTCATTTGACCGGAGCTGAACACTGTGGGTGGAGTCACACTCACTTAGTCCACTTTTTATACAGTTTATGCTTGTGGAGGAAATTATGGTACTTCAAAAATTGTAGCATTTGCTGTTTTGCTATTTGTAATTGTGTTAATTGAAATTGCAATTTTCATTTAATTGCGATTAATCTTACAGCCCTTAATTGTAGTAGAATGGTAATAGTCATTCATGAGCTAAACATCCTTGAGACTCACTTATTTGTATAAAAAAATAAATAAAATGCCTTTTAGATTTATGTGCCCTTACTAGCTGCTATATTTCCTTCGAATCTTTATCTTTGATGTCTTTTGGAGTCTTGTTTTCAAAATACCTTCTGTTTTTGTTCTATTCATCCTGCCTGAATGCATTTCAGACAGATTGAATGTCCTTCATACACAGAATAGAGCATAATTAAGCACAAAACTGATGGAACACCTGGACATTGCCATTTTAATGTGTGAACAGCCCTAACATTAAGTCATATGGTATTTTACAATGGGTGTGAACTGTTATTCTCCCTTTTTTCAACATAGGTCTGCAATATACAATGATGGAAAGTAACTCAAACTTAACTCAGGTTAGTGTACTTTTTTCGGGTGTACTTTTTGGGATGACTTTTAAAAGTATAAGTTAGTTTAAGTGTAGTAATAATGTAATTGTTGTTGTAGTACTAATAAGTAGTACTTCGAGTTATTTTCCATGCCCATTGTATTAGGTGGTGTTTTTGACCTGTTAGCTGCAGATTTACCTAGTTTGCATTAAAGTTTCCAAAAAATGACTAGGAACATTAGGTAATGCTATAAAACACCATATGCACTGTGCAGAAAAGTGGATTTAGTGTTTAGTTCCACTTTAAATTTAGTTAGTGTTTAGTTCCACTTAAAATTAAAGTTACTACCTACATTCTCCACCAAATATAGTTTATATTTAAGTATTAGATTTTCTCTGCCTTCATTTTTTCTCCAATTAATAATAGTATTTTACTCTACCAAGATTAAAATTTGACTCTACCAAGATTTATTTATTTATTTATTTGATAGGGACAGTGCATATTAATGAACATCTGTAGTAAACACAGTGTAAATATGCCAGATTATAGCAAAAAATGCAAATTTCCATCTGATTAAGTTTACACTTCGCCCCTCCACTGATCTGACTTAATGTATTGTGGCCTGATTGTGCCACATGCTTGTTTTGTGCAATACTGTGGAACGTTCCGGGAAAAGAAATAACATTCTGAGGACAAGCAGGTGGCGAACCAGAAAAGTGACATAGTGCACTTTTAACTTTTTTTCCCTCTTTATTTTACAGTCTCCTCTCCATCTTTTCATCATGCGGCGTTTCAGCTCCGAAGGCTCACTCCTGGACTTGGACTTTCTTCCTTGGAAAAAAGTTACCCTCAAGAACGCAGATGAGCCCAGAAACCGAAACTCGGGGTCTTACACTTTGCACGAATACCCGGATGAACCAGACTGTGCCAGGACCGGATGCTTCCCGCCTCTTATCCGTGAACCTGGCGGGAAAAGGGAGCTCACCAAAGAACGGAGCATAAGTACGGAGAACTTGGATGATATTAAAAAGGATAGTAAAAATCGGTTGAGCGTGTGTGTGATAAGTGAAGGGTGTCGGGCGTACAGTGATGGACAGTTAGCGCCGGGTGGTAACGGTAGCACAGAGAGCATAGAGAAAGAGGAGCCTCCCACTTCCCCCACTGACCCCGCCTGCTCGACCAACCCCTCCAAATCCCAGCGGAAAGCCAAGCTGCATGCTGCCAAACTACACCTCAAGAGTCTCTTTGGAGGACAGGTAAATGTGTTAGCATTTCATGTTTTACAGATTGATTTATAGAAGTTATTTCAATGAATACTTTGTTACCCGAATTTTTTTTTAGCAAATTTGTCTTGGCCAGTACAGCTCTATTGTATCTTGCTCTTGAAGTTAAAATAAGTCCCATGTGTACGGTCTGCATCTAATTATAAAGTGTTATATTGTCTGATAATTAGGAATACTGCAGTTAGCATGCTAGTTGTTATTAGCATTACTCTGACATCAGAACTCTGCTCTGGTCCCTGAGAGTTGAGAATAGTCGATATACACTTATAGTAAGTAGGATGCTCAGAATGCATAAGGTAAGTGAGGAATAACTTGGGCCACTGCAAACTGTTTAAAATAAATTAGTTCTTTTATTCATGCTTTTAAGACAGTAAAAATCAGGTAGAGCGTCTTTACGGTTTCATATAGAACGCAATGATTATATCTGATAACCTTGGGAAAAATTGGTAAGTGAAGGATTTTGAAGGTAGCAGTATAGCTAACGTCAACATGATACTCACAGATAGATGTTATGTAATGAAGACGGTTGCATTGTGTAACTTTTCAGTTGATGCCACCCAGCCAAGTTACAGGGTCAGATCTGTGGGGATGTGAGCCTGCTTACAGAATTTATTGTTTTCAAGGTATTTTTAAGCCATAAAGACACATATAATTGAAAAAAAATGCAAAATGATCGACTGATTTGTTTTATTTTGAGTTTGTGCCAAGAAAAAAGGGCGTAACTATGTAACTTTAATGCCCTGCTGAAGTGCCTTGCCAAAAACACAATAGCTGTATGATATTCGAGCAACGAGGATTGAACCATCAACCTCTGGGCTATATGACTTTGACAGGCTCCCCTTTTATCTATAGGTTTTCCATCAACATTTTCTAAAATATGAAATTGTTTATTAGTTTATTGATTTTATGTTCTTGTCAAGAACTTTTTTGCAATACTGGCATATTTATCATACCACACCTCAACATCTCCCAATAGCATTGTCAAAAATATTGAAAATCAGATACTAATATTAACATTAGTATCGAAACTTGATACTCACTTGAACAAGTGTCGTTACTAAAAAAGCTGCAATCACAGGACAGAAGTGAACCTTTATAAGACCACATAGACTAGTATACACCCATGGACCACTATGGAACATAGATACAGCTGAAACCAGAAGTTTACATATCCTATATAAAAAAATGCATGGGCTTTTTTTTTTTCTCACCGTCTGATATGAAATCAGACTAAACCTTTCCTGTTTTAGGTCAGTTCGGATTTCCAAAATTATTTGTATATGCTAAATGCCAGAATACTGAGAGCAGGATTGTTTTTTTTTTTTTCCCATTACTTTCTTCAAAGACAGATGCTTACATACATTTCATTAGTATTTCGCATCATTACCTTTAAACTGTATGACTTGGGAATTTTGGGGCATTCCTCCTAACAGAACTGGTGTAACTGAGCAAAGTTTGTAGGTCGCCTCCCTGCCCATGTCTTTCAGGTCTTCCCATAAATTTTCAATAAGACTGAGATCATGGCTTTGTGATGACCACTCGATAACACTGACTTTGTAATCCTTAAGCTATGTCTTGTAACCAGTCTGGCACTATGCCATTGTCATTGTCCATTTGTGCCCAAGCTTTAACTTCCTGGCTGATCTTGAGATGTTGCTTCAGTATTTCTACATAATGTTCTTTCCTCATGATTCCGTCTATTTTGTGGAGTTTTTCACAGTTGGGATGGTGTTTGACTCCTCTGTGACCCCAGCCCTTGGGAGAATGGATGGAAATTAGTCTTTGGCTATAATCTGGTGTGTTTACGTTCATGTCTGTCATGTCATGTCTGTTCATCAACATGCTTTGTTCCAACCAAATGAATAAAATAAAATAAATGGTGTTCTCAGGCTTGCACGCCTTGATATGCACATTTCGGACCAAAGTACGTTCATCTCTGGGACACAGCAGCGTGTTTCAGGTGTGTCTTCAAATACATCCACAGATGTGTCTCTAATTAACTCAAGTGTTGTAAATAAGCCAAATCAGAAGCTTCCAAAGACATGACATCATCATCTGATGATGTCTGTTTTCCCAAATTGTTTAAAGGCATAGCAGTCTTACTGTATGTAAACTTTAAAGTTCTCTTTAAAAAATCCTTCTCTTCTTCTTTCAGACAGTGAGAAGAAAAAGTGTTTTTTTCTTTTTATGTAGTGTATGTAAACTTCAGGTTTCAGCTGTATAAGACCACATGGTAATATAAAAAAAAAGTACTACGATTTAATGCTGCAAATTACATTCTATTGTCTAAAGAAAAAATGTTTTTCATTATCTATGTGGGATCAGAATCGGTTTTCCATGCCCTCATTTGTGTTAAAACAAATGATATATTGTCTTCTGAAATCCAGCAATGACCAGAAAGTCTTCTAAGCTGAGTACAGAAATCCAATTACATCCTTATAATACCTGGTACCTTCTTGGGAAAAGCAGTTCTGTGGCTAAATGAGTCTCTTTGGGGTCATTGTATTCACACTCATGCTCCAATTCAATCACAAGTGCTTCATGGATACTGCTGTTTCCAGTGGCCTTGAGAGAGCACACATATTGGGATGCAAGGACATGGCTGCCTCCCGTAGTCACGCAACAGAGATGCTATTGTATACATGTGGCTAGTGGCAGTGCGTTTTCTTTTCATCTGCCCAGGAGATGAGAAAAATATACTCCGTTGTTGTTGGTGAAGGGCTGCACAGTGAATTGCAATCACATCGTTTTGATTAGATTAATTGTTTCAATCGTCACAGTGTCAAAAAGAAAAATATTTTTACGTAATAAAATGTAATCAAATAATTGCTCTGCAAGCAAAAATATCTGCCAAAAAAAAAGATAATTAGATTATTGAACATAAATAAAAAATAACTAAATGGAGATTATTCTTTTAGTGTAGCAGTTAATATTGCATTTTTCTCTTAAATGTTCCTAGAGCTCTTTAAAATAGAACTAACCTCACTCACACCGGAGTGATAGGTGCAGCCCTCTGAATTCAGTTCTACACATTTATCAATTTTGAACAGCTCTCACTCAAAGCAACTACAAAAGGCAGAACGTCATGACAATTTGTTGAATCTGATTGGGTGAAGCGTCACAACAGACACAAAATTACTTTTGTTAAATCCAGTTGAGAGAAAAGCATAGGCATCTTCAGTGTGCACAAATGCAAAAAGTGCATATTCACAAACTAAATAAGCTATATTTTCACTAAAGTAGGCTGAAGTACATCTGTTGGCGTCGCTGTGTTTGTTTTGGTTCATTT
This sequence comes from Periophthalmus modestus, assembly GCA_019594935.1. Lineage (NCBI taxonomy): Eukaryota > Metazoa > Chordata > Actinopteri > Gobiiformes > Gobiidae > Periophthalmus > Periophthalmus modestus. Next base: position 14,765,644 of record JAIEZT010001318.1, read on the forward strand.
GGGCACTTATCCTTTGGCTTCCACACAAATCTCACTGCTGCTCTGTGATTGTTCCGCCCACTCGCTTAACCTTACAGCCTGAACATCTCAAGATGGATTCTTGTGACTTTGTGAACACTGATTTATACTGTACCTGATTTTTACGGTCTAAATGGAACTAGTTCTGTTTTTCAGATCTTTACAACAGTTTGCAGTGGTCCGAGTTATTTCTCATTTACCTTTTGCATTCAAAGTAGGGCTGGGCAATTAATTGATTTAATTTGATTCATCGTTTTTAAAAATCAAGATTTAGGAAAATTGCATAATTGGGAAATCGAGGATTATCATGAAACAAGTTTACCTCTCACTTTCTTAATTGCAAAGCAGATTATTTTGCAATGTAAACAATTGAGATTGTAAAAAAAATCTAATTCAAATTTAAACTATTATAATTAAATTAGATGTTTATACAAATGTAAGTGAAGACAGTTTACAGTTTCTTAAATAATAAGATTTGATAAGAATGAAAATGTAAAGAGCTTCCCCAGTTAGAAAGAATTAGCCGTCCCTGCTCACGCAGCCCTAATTCAGAGCATGGTAATTATTCACCGCAATGAGTTTATAAGTGATTTTGACAACTCTCAGAGACCAGAGTGGAAAGGTTAACAAGAACTAGCATGCTAATGTGCACTTCTTAATTAGCAGACAATAAAATGCTTTATAAAAATGGATGCATGATTTTAAAATTGGAACAATTTTTGACACCAAAAGTAATTTTCATTGACTCTGATAATTTCAGTTCCCATAAAAGATTCAACATGCGTATTGCCAAATGAGGTACTTGTATGTAAAGTATCAATCAAAACAATCATGACTGGGACTTAATCTTAAGTGAACATTTTACTTTCAGTGCTTGGTGTAAGAAACCGGAAATATTGTGTAAGAATTTCAGCAAGTTTGTAAAATAGTGGATTATTCAATGCTGGTAATGTTGCAATCCCAAAATGTGACATTATTGTGGACTTAAAATGATTCTAATTGTGAGCTCTAGCATCTAAAACACGTGGTTGTAAATAAATGGTAAATGGAGAGGGGCAACATTAGCCAAGGTGAAAAAAATGATTGCTATTAAACCATTTTAAATAGCACTGCATTGAACACTCATTGGGTTGTTATTCTGTAGTGTATAATAATATATGAATGAAAATAGCATTTGCTCAGTCTATGATTTCAAGTTCAAATATTGATTTAAAATGGGTTAAGTTCAGAGTATAGTATTACCTGTGTCTAAGACTAAGTCTGTGTAATGTCCCCACAAAGCATGAAAACCCAACATTTGTTTATTACTAGCCAGTTATTGTGCATAATAGTGTTGTAGCCTTATATGTCATATTGTATATATATATTTGTACAGTGTTGTGTTCAATTTAAATTTAAGTCTATTTTCTGATAGTGTAGTGAAGACCAGTTATTGCTTAAAATAGGTTAAGGTTAGAGTTTAAGTTAAGACTGGACAAGCAGTGAGTTACTGTAGCTAAGGTTAAGATCACTCTCTTAAGATATGAATGTAAGTCAATGGAATGTCCCCATAAAGCATGGAAACCCAATAGTTGTGTGTACGTGTGTATGGCAGAGCACCCCGGGCTAACTGCTGTGTTTCTCTTTCAGAGTCCTCACTCCTCACACTCAAACCTCTTCAACCCCGAGCACAAGGAAAGGTCAGTGCACTGTTTATCTCCTCTCAATCCATGTTTGGCACCAAAGACTGCCTCTGCTGACTGGTCCTCTGTTTAGCATCACAAATATGTAGTCATCTCAACTGCTAGAAGCTCAACAGGTTAAGGAAATTTCCCATTCATTTCCCACCATAACTGTTTCAAATTGTATATTGTGTTTAAAGGCACAATGGAGGCTGTTGTGCTGTAATTTGTGTGTACATGTCTTATCCATCCATCCATTTTCTTCCGCTTATCCGGGGCTGGGTCGCAGGGGCAGCTGTCTAAGCAGGGACTCCCAGACTTTCCCCACCCCAGACACGTTCTCCAGCTCCTCCGGTGGGACCCCAAGGCGTTCCCAGGCCAGCCGAGAGACATTTTTAGTTTTTATTTTATTTAACCTTTATTTAACCAGGATAAAAACTCATTGAGATTAAAAATCTCTTTTTCAACATAGTCATAGTCCTGACATAGTCCCTCCAGCGTGTCCTGGGTCTTCCCCGGGGCCTCCTCTCGGTGGGACATGCCCAGAACACCTCCCTAGTAGGGAGGCATCCAGGAGGCATCCTGATCAGATGCTCGTGTACATGTCTTATTTTTATTATATTAATTAATTGTGTTATTTATTAGTCTATTGACCTTATTCTGCCCTGCACACTGTGCAGGGCATTCCTATTAATTTCAATGGACAATTTGAGAAAAGTTTTGCCGCTAAAATCTGATATATAAAGTAGGTCAATTTGTGTAAAATGTTCACTACTGACGTGCACCAACAAGTCAACACTGCACCGATTCTCTACGAAGTTTTAAAATGGCTGTGTTGTCCGTATAGCACTTACCTGCTGTCATGATCGCTAACCCCATGCAAAGTGATACAAACTGCAACTTTCAGAATAAGGTGAATAGGAAAATTGAATGGGAAAATTGCTTATGGAACCTCAAAGTGCATGGTCACTGATGAGTTCCATTAAAAATGTAGTGTGATTACACAGAAACGATTTCAGATGTGAGAATTAACACAATTTAAATGTGTTTTTGCACAGTAAAACAGCCCATCTTGATGCAAAAAAAATGCCCTTTTTAAGTTTAAACCAACTGGATTTCAGCTGGCACCTCAAAGGAGAGACTAAATAAATATATATGTCCAATGCTTTTGTAATTAAGAAATCAGTAAAAGCTATGTTTGGTCTATCTCGTTTCTGGGGACACAGATGGGTCAAGTTTATGAAATTTAAAATCTAAATCTTGCATACATTTCCATTTATAAATATCTCTTCCAACTGCATGTCAGTGAAAAGTCATTAAAAAGCTGTTTGATGGATCCAGTATGGTGCTGACTGCCCTGTCTGATGTTAGATGGCAAAAGACTTTTTAGGAGGGATGAGGATAATGCGAACATACTTAATAACACACGTATGCACTATATGACAGTGTGGCAGAAAGGAGGTCGCGGCTGCTCTTCATGCGTCAGTGGAGTCAGGTGGGCCACAACAAGAAGAGCAAGATCAGCCGTGAGGAGCTGGAACACTGGTCCCAATCCCTAACCGCCCTCCTCTCCAGCCCCAGTAAGTACACTCACTACGTTTTAGGGCTGTAGTCTTTTGGTCATTTAGTGGATACAATGGTGTCTTAATCAACCAAAATAAGTATTATCCAACTAATAATTGAATTCAATTTTATTATTAAATTTAACTAAATTAAAGATTAGTTTTGTGAAAAGGCAGATTAAATTCACAATCACATTTACAAGTTTAATCTGTCTTTATATACATTGTTTCCTAGTACTTTTTTTGCATAAATGTTTGTTTTTGCATGAACTGTGTGCAGGTGTAGTCTTGTGAGTGCAGTTTGGGTCAGATACATAGATATATGTAATCACTTTGAGAATTTACACCACGTCCCCTTTTTAGTCGATTTATCGATCGGCAGGACATTCCTTTTTTTAGTAGACTGTAGCACTTCTAAGCGTACTTGCCAGGAAAACTGGACGAGTGGCCTAATCCAATTTAAACAAATTTTTCAAAATGCATGTAAACCTAGGGTTGAGTTTAGGGGTGAGATTCAAAAGATTAGAAGAAAAGACTCAAGATTGGGTCCACAAGAGCGAGATAAAACGAGATTACCAGAGCTTCTATGTGCTCATATGTGTAGCGAAGAGGAAATAACTTGTGAGTAATAGTAAGTAGCAGTTATAGCTGTCAGAATGCGGCAAAAGTAGTATGACAGGTTTTGGGGCAAAGGTGATTTTGAATTTGGTTGTAGTGCACTCTGACTTCTCTGTGTAAACATAGTGAGTGGTGATGCTAAGAGGAGATGGAGAACCTGAGGCTGGTGGTGTGCTACTGTGGTGGAGATTGGGCAGAGGAGAGTTGTAGCTGAAATGTCAGGATGAATGAGAGGAGAGAGTGCATGAATGGCTTGAGAGGTAAGTGGTTGAAATGCAAAAGTGGCAGGCCTGGCTGTGAGAGCAACAGTGACAGACAGGTGAGAGGAAGTAGGGGAAGGGTACAAATACAGTGTTTGTACAGTGTCAATTTTTGTTTGTATTTAAAATATCAAAATAAGCCTGTTCCAAGACAATTATGACTGTGTGGGGCCTCTCTGTGTTGAGTTTGCATGTTCTTCCTGCATCTATGTTGGTTTCGTCTAGGTACTCAGCTAGGTCAATAACATCCCTCTGGGGCCAGGACTCATGAAAATGAGATTTCAGTACTCAGTGAGACTAAAGAAAAAGGATAAATTAACTATCCCAGCCTGCTTTTGGTCAATAAGATAACAGTGAACAGGGGTTATTCCTAGGAAAGAAAAATATATATTTCAAAACATTCTCCACAGAGATAGATATGTTTTATGCCGTACTGTGGGATATTGTAGCCAAAGGAACATTTCCATGGAAATAAGTCAGGTTTGTGGAGATACAAATTCACTCACAGTAAGAACACATGCTTTTCACACAGCCAAATGTGCTTTTATTATTTTAGTCTAGTTTTGGCTAAAACGTGGCATACTGGGCTTTAAAATGTTTAATACTTGAATTAGCAGTTAATTAACAGCTCATTGGGGTGCACTGGTCTGCCATCAGTTCATCCTTCTATAAAATGTTTTGGTCGGCAGATAAATATTAAGTCACTTGTTTGGCTTCTCATTCACTTAAATGCACGTTCATACTTGGCACTGTCGCACAACTCTGAAATGTGTCCCCTTGAGCTAGCATGTTTAGAAATCCCTGTTTGTATTAGTTGGATATACTGTGGCTGGTGGCTGCAGCACTATTTGTTTTATCGATCAGGTTCTCTCCCTCTAAAAAGGCAGCACTAAAGAAATGTGTAGGAGGCGTGTGTCAAACGATTAGATGTGGGAGAGTAATAACACTGCAGTAAAGCAGCACATTATCAGGGAGGAAGGCAGGAACTTGTAATGGAGATAAATGCAGCCTAATAAACTTGCTGCAGCTGGCTATTACCGATTAATTCATGGTGGGAGGGGTATTGTGTTTAGTTGGTGCACTTTTAGCACTTTAGCTTTTATATTATAGCCTACATTTTTCAGATTAAGTTCAGACCATCGCTCTGTTGGTTCACAAAATGCAATATTTTTTTGTGAAAAGGCACTGAAAAAATGTACAATCACAACCTGGGTGAACCTGGGTGAACCTGGGTTGCTGGAACCTTAGCCTACAGACAGACAGCACAAGCTTTTCTAATTCTCAGTATATAGACAGGTCATGCCTCATGTGAAAGCTCAGAACCTCCAGAATTCACTCACTGAGCTGCAGAGGCTGCAATAGCACTGATTCATGATTGGCTGCAGGTGCTGGGGTTTAGGTTGTGACAATCAGAGTCCTTGTAGGTTTAAACTACCGGTAACTGGATTTCAGTTTTGAAACTGGCAACTCAAATGAGAGACTCATGCAAGGCCCATTCTGCTTTCTGATATCATAAACAACAGTGCACATCAAATACAACAAAAGTTGTATTTGATTTGCACTGTTTACCAAATATCTCTGCTATGTATTTAATTATATATTTTCTGCTTAAATTAAGTGTTGTAAGAAATGATTGGCAGGAGATCCAGTGTAGGCTACATGAATGTTAATAAATGCAGGAATTCCTTGACTAACACATCACTTTTATATTCAAATGGCACCGTATTTTAAGTGTGTGGTGAGTAATTATTTAGTGTTTTGAATTTTTTTGCCAGTAGGTCTAGTTCAGTCTTGAAAGGCAGAAATTTAAAGTGTCTGTACCTGATTTTTTTCCCCTGTTTATTTGAACAAAATATATATTGTTTATTTTTATGTATTTATTTCTTTGGCAGGGACAATGCAATCAGACATGTTTACGAAACAAAGCTTGCAGCTAATGTGATGCATACAGAGTACTGCAAGTGCTAATTTTTAACCCCATCCCTGGTTGAGCTTTTCTACACTAAAATGCATAATACAAGACACAATCCAAAATACATAACAACATTATTCATCTATATAAATACAATAATTATGCAATTATATATGTTCAATGCTCTTTCACTAACCTTCACTCATTCACTCTCACACCATTTACATGTGGGTACAGTTTTGGTTTGTTTTAAAGAAGACCTATTATGCTTGTGTTTTTTATATACACTATCGTTCAAAAGTTTGGGGTCACAAATCTCTTTATTTTTGAAGGAAAAGCACAATTTTTTCAATGAATATAACTTTAAACTAATCAGAAATACACTCTATACATTGTTAATGTGGTAAATGACTGTTCTAGCAGCAAATGTGTGGTTTGTGGTACAATATCTACATAGGTGCAGAGAGGCCCATTTCCAGCAACTATCATTCCAGTGTTCTAATGTGTTCCAATGTGTTTGCTTATTGTGTCAGAGGCTAATGGGTGATTAGAAAACCCTTGTGCAATCATGTTAGCACAGTTTAGCTGGTTATAGAAGCTATAAAAGTAGCATCAGTAGTATCTGGAGCATCACATTTGTGGGGTTGATTAAAAGCTCAAAATGGCCATAAAAAGAAAACTTTCATGTGAAACTCGACAGTCTGTTCTTGTTCTTAGAAATGAAGGCTATTCCATATGAGAAATTGCCAAGAAACTGAATGGTGTGTACTACTCCCTTCAGAGAACAGCACAAACAGGCTCTAACCAGAGTAGAAAGAGAAGTGGGGGGCCTCCTGCACAACTGAGCAAGAAGATAAGTGCATTAGAGTCTCTAGTTTGAGAAATAGACCCAGCTTCATTAAATAGTACCTGCAAAACGCCAGTGTCAACATCTACAGTGAAGAGGCGACTCCGGGATGCTGACCTTCATCCTACAACAGGACAATGAGCCAAAGCACACCTCCAAATGGTGCAAGAATTATTTAGAGAAGAAGCAGGCAGCTGGTATTCTATCTGTAATGGAGTGTCCAGCGCAGTCACCAGATCTAAACCCCATTGAGCTGTCGTGGGAGCAGCTTGACTGTATGGTACGCAAGAAGTGCCCATCCAGCCAATCCAACTTGAGGGAGGGGCTTCTCGAAGTGTGGGGTGAAATTTCTCCACATTACCTCAACAAATTAACAACCAGAATGCCAAAGGTCTGCAATGCTGTAATTGCTGCAAATGGAGGATTCTTTGACAAAAGCAAAGTTTGAAGGAAAAAATTATTATTTCAAACAAATATTATTATTTCTAACCTTGTCAATGTCTTGACTATATTTTCTATTCATTTTACAACTCATGTGGTAAATAAAAGTGTGACTTTTCATGGAAAACACAAAATTGTCTGGGTGACCCCAAACTTTTGAACAGTAGTGTAGCTCTAATCTATGACACATTTGCATATTTTAAATCTTAATATTCATCTAAAATAACTTAATAAAAGAAACAAGTCCGCTGACTTCTCAGTTAGAAAACTGCGGTGACCCATGGGAGCTGATGTTGCCACAAATGGATAGCTGTACACTAGCGAGCAGCAGATTTTTTTTTTTTTTTTCAAAATGACTATGCAACGCTGCTGAATCCTACATGTATCGCCAATTAAGAAAATAGCATTGAAGAATTAAGTAAATGGAGAGCAGTGATCGTATGCCTGTGGCAATGAAAACGGATTGACTGGCAATGTGGCGTCTTGAAGCTAAGCGAGATTGCGAGAAATGCTCCAAATACAACTTTGGGTGAGTAAATTGTGAAGGGAAACAACTATAACATGGTTAAAACCTCTAAAAGTCAATTTTGCATAATAGGTCTTCATTAATCTAAGTTTTAAGCTTGAAGGTAAACATTTTAAACTTGGAGATGGACTCAATGTCACTGGGTAGTGTGTTCCAGAGTTTACAGCTCTTATAAGAAAAGACTGTCCAAATGATGTTCTGCATTGAGGGATATTACAGCTGGTGTTTAAGGTGCCTCTTGTTACCCTGATGCTGTTTGGTCTCTGGACAAATGTACAGAGTGGTTCAGGGGCCAGAATGAAAACATTAGAAAAATGATTTGAGAAAATTGCTGAACCTTTCAAAGAGTAATAACTCAAAATTTTTAAGATGTGACAGCGATGAAAGCGGATTGGTTTTCTTTCCATTATTTTTATTGCTTGATTGTACAGTGAACCGATGAGCTTTATGGCTGAGTGGAAAAACACATAACACACAAATGTCTTAGTAAGATTTAGAACTAGTTTACTTTGGGTGAGCCTCTAGCCAACCTCAGCCATGCAGACAAAACATCTGCAACTTGCTCTGGTGTCTTGGCGCATACATAAAAACTGCATCATCAGTGTGCAGCGGACACCTGGGCAAACTCTTGCACCTCTTGAGGTGCTTTTTTTGGTCACAGTATTTGCATAGCTAGCATGCTAGTTGTTGTTGTCATTATTGTGGCCACTGAAATTTGTGAAGTGCTTATAAACTCATCACAGGGAGTCATTAGGGTGCATAAGGTAAGTGAGGAATAACTTTGGGCCACTGCAAAATGTTTAAAATGTATTAGTTCTGCTTTTCATTATTTTAATACAGAAAAAATCAGGTACAGCGCCTTTAACAGACTAATGCATCATTTAGAACAGAAATAATTGAGTGAATGGAATTTGTGGTTTGATGGTACTGGACTGGTTTGTAAGTGGAGAAACTACTTGAGTTCTCCTGACATTTAGACTAAACCTCCTCTGATGACTTAACCTTCAGACAGAGGTGCTGGTAAATGGCAAATGGTCACATTTTTATATAGCACTTCATCTCCACCTTCAAGGCACTCAAAGTGCATTACATCAAAGAACCACTCACCCATTCACACACACACATTAATGTGTACACAGACACTGACACCTTTGAACTGCGTATTCTGCACTTCTTAGTTGGTCAAATTATTAAATAAAAAATGTAAGATAAAAATTTTAAAACTGCTCAGTGTGCCAACCAGTCAGCCACAAGAGAAGCCAACCATGGAATCAACACATTTGTAATGTCAGCAACTTTATACAGTGGAATATTCCATGCAAAGCAATAATATCTTCAAAGAGCTACACATGTAGTGCATCTTCCCCAAGAAAAGTTATTGAGTAGATTAGAATCACAATACATCTTTTTTTATTTTTTGCATGGCAGTTCAATGCATCAAACAGGCACACATGCAGTTCTGTGGGTTACTACAGGTTACTTGGCGCATTCAAGTCTAAATATTTGCATTTTGTCCAATCTCCAACTGTAACTCACTGCTTTAAAAGGTCTGTAAACTCCATATGACTTTGCTATGAATGGTGTGTATCGTACTTGTGTTTGACAGGACACTTCTTCTTCAGATTGTGCAAGTCCAGTTCCTCTTGTTTTATCTGTTTACTATCTGTCCGCTGTGTAAACTCCTATGGACTTCCCTTTCTCCATATGAAGCTGGCTGTATAAATCATTTCTATAGTTTGAGAATGAGAACGCATCATTGTGTAGTATCAGAGGGCCAGATTTCCCTATTGTATCTATATGTTAAACCAAATTAGCTTTAAAAAAAAATTAACAAAATTTTTGCTCGTTGCAGACCAGTGCTAAACTAGGGCTAATCTAGGGCTCAACCAGGGCTCAACCAGGGCTAAACCAGGGCTAAACCAGGACCAAGTACCAATTCTCATTTTAAAGTGCCTGATTTTTACGGTCTTACAAACATGAAAGGAATTTCGATCACTGCAAACCGTTTAAAATAAACAAAGTCATTCCTTACTTACCTTATGCATTCAGAGTATCACTGGAATGAGTTTATAAGCACTTTTCACAACTTTCAGAGACCAGAGTGGAGTTTCGCCGTAACTGTAAAGTTGACAGCAACAAGCAGTGATGTCACTGCAAAGTATCACATGCACACAAGAATACACTTCCTGATTATTGTACAATAAAAACACTTTATAATTAGCAGAAAGAACACAGCAGACTTATTTTTACCTCAAGCTGGGGCAAAAAGAGACATCCTGAAATACATGCAATGCACTATTTCAAAACTGCAGTACCTGGCCTTGCCTTCTGCTTTTTCTTATGAGAATCCTGGTATTCCAAAGTCAGAGAGACAAGTCCCAGTTCAATTCCTCTTTCCGGGTAATGTTGCCTCTGTTCTCAGGATGGTGGTAGAAACGGGATGAGACATGCCTGCACCTTCCACTGCAAACAGCCCACAATGCACAAGAAGAATCCTCACTGTGTACTGTTCTGCCAAATGAAGCATACTAGAATTAACAAGGCTGATTATACGGATAGTCTATTCTTTAATTTTGACATTTCACTATTAGTGGTCCTATATTGGAGAAAACTGACTCTTGTGAGCTTTAAGCCATGTAATAATTCTGTTACCTCATCAAAAAGATACCTGGAGTTTTGTTTTGTTTCATTCACACGTGTTTTTGTAATCCTGGTTCATTAGTCCAAAGCTCAAATGCTCTATTCTGCCTTGTGAGGTCATATTGTGGTAGTTTTCAAGTTAACAGCTCCCTTTTACCTTTAACTTAGTAGAGGTTTGTGATTCCAGGGCTGAAATCATCCAAGTGATTCTAATGAATAATGGATGAGGTTTAAAAAGACAGTGGAGCACCTTCTGTATTACCACATGACATCACAAGGTGAAACAGAGTGTTTTCTGTTTGAGAGAAGAACACAGCCTAAATATGCTGGGTTTGTGAATGAAACAAAACACAACTCCAGGTATGTTTCTGGAACATGAGGAAACATTATAACATAGATCAGAAAATAGCCTAGTAATCGGACCATTAAACATGCTAAACGTAATAAGCCAATCGCCAAGGTTGCAATTTTTGAAGTACCATAATTTCCTCCAAAAACAACAAAATTTCCTGTCTTATTCTGTATTAAACACTGCTAACCCAGTAGTTTAGATCTGCACAAACATGTTCTGAAATGTGTTTTTTGTATTAGTTTGCCATTTCATATTTCTGTGATTTTATCAGTTCTTCTGGACCCAATTAAAATTTTAACTTTGAACAGAATCCTATTATTAAAACATGAATTGCAAATCTAATTGCAATGCTTGTCAGAAAAATCCCAGTTAGATGTTTTTTCCAAATTATTCAGTCCTACTTTACCTTATGTTTTTTCACTTGACCTTGTCTGATCTCAGAAGGTAAGCAGAATTGGCCCTGGTCAATATTGGCTTGGGAGACCAGTGGGAATACCATTTGGAGCAGATTGGCAGCCTCGCTTCCATCATTCTACCCCAGGGCGACTTTAAGTATCTGGAAAAGTGTGAAAATTATGCATTATTGAATGACTGAGATAGTGAGAATAGTGACCATGAATGTTGCATTTGTATCTGGTAAAAAATGTTTTCAAAAAGCAGTCATTTTGGTATGTTTGAGGATATTTCACCATCAAGAGGCTTTGTCTGTTCCAAAGAAAGCTCTGATTGTGGGAGTAAAGTAACAATGAGAGAGAAGTTGTTTACTACCCAGGGTTTTTAGCCACTGTTGAGCTTGAGATAATTAGAGTTGTCAACTACCTGAGACCTATTACCATAAGCAGCAGGTGTTTAGATGTGGTACTCAGTATGGTGTTGTGGAGAGTTGGGAAATGCAACTTAATACCACTATTCAGAGAGATTTTCTTCCTGGATCTGGTTTTTGGGATAAACACCTAAACTCCGCCCACAACTACATTTTAAATAGAACTATTAAACAGGGCAGCACCTGGAATACTAAAGAAGTGAGGGGGGAGGAGGGAAGGGTTCTGGGGGTATAAGGACTAGTGTGATTGATTTAACAGGTATTCACACTTCAAACTCTGCCCCTCTATACAGGTGTGTGTAATCACAAACACCTGTCTTTAATCAGAGGAGTCCTACATAATGTTGCATAGTACTTGAAATTATAGTGGCCACTGAAGGCAGCACACACTTAGATTTAGATATTTTGACCAGAAAGCTGCATATTTCCTAGTTTGCACTTAAAATGGCCAGTAAGTAAACTATTCAAACACCATATACACAGTGTAGTATCGGTGATTTAATGCTTAGTTCCACTTTAAAAAAAAAAAAAAAAACAGTTCACTTTTTACCTTCTTAAACTACACTACTCACAATAAGTTAGGGATATTGTTATTTACATGAGTGCTTTTCCTATTTGGTCTGAATTTTAATGAAATAAGTAAAAGTTCCCTTAGATATTACTAATAATGAATGAGAGGAAACACCATTTTCATGAGTTTAATATTTATTACCACAAAAATTTAGACAATAATAAGGATAGCCCCAAATAACAAAAATTGACAATGTCAGTAGCGGGTGTTTCCACCATTTGCAGCAATGACAGCTTGACAGCGACGTCTCATGCTCCCCACCAGCCTCATGATGTTGTTCTGAGGCAATGCGTTCCACTCTTCCACGAGTGCTACACGGAGTTCTGCCAGGTCACGTGGGGGTGGGGTATGACCAACCAGTCTCTGCTGGCACAATGTGGTGGAGCATTATCATCCATGAACAGAAAGTTGGGGGTGTGCTGGCGGATTTGGGGGATCATGATGGGTTCTATGATGTCTCTGAGGTAAGAACGTGCAGTGACTGAGCCATCTGCAATAACCAAATCTGTTTTGCGCTGACTGCTGATGCCTGCCCAGACTGTTGCACCTCCTCCACCAAAGCGAACCCTGGGGACCATGTTAACCTCTGCGTACCGCTCACCTCGCCTTCTCCAGCAACACTGACGGCCATCAGTTCTGTGCAAGGTGACCCGACACTCATCAGTGAACAGGATGGTAGACCACTGCTGCATTGTCCAGGTCACATGGTCTTGTGCCCACTGCAAACGTTCACGGCGGTGTCTTGGTGTCAGTGGAGTTACCTGCAACGGTCGTCTGGCATTCAAGCCAAAGTGGTGGAGTCGGTTGTGAATGGTTTGTCTGGAAACCCTAGTACCCCTCACATCTCGTAAACGGTCCTGCAGCTGTGTGGCAGTTGCATAACGATGTCTGAGTGCATAGGTTAGGTACTGGTCATTGTTGCGGTCTGTCACTCGTGGGGCTCCACTCCTGGGTCTTTCACAAACTCTGCCAGCAGTTCTGTGTCTTGATGCAAGTCTGCTGATGACACTTTGAGACACACCAAGTTCACGAGCAACATGTGACTGCCTGCCACCAACCCGAAGGCGCGCTATGGCCAGGTGGCGCTGCTTGTCCGTTAAGTGACATCGTGTGTTCATGGCTGTTCGAATGATGAACTTGGAATGACTTACTGACAATACCCACAGAATGTTGAATGTTTTTTTTTTTTGGCCCTAATATGTAAGGCACACTGTACACAGTGAGACCATTACGTGGAAAACACAAAATGAGGTGTGTCTATCACCCCAATACAATTGCTAGTGAAACAAACACCGTATGTATGACATGCACTGAGTCTCTCACAATATCCCTAACTTATTGTGAGTCATGTATTTGCGGTGGCCCATTTGCTTGGGATCCAGAATACACACTTTTCTGATTCTTTACAAAAATGTGAGTCTGGTTACTGATGAATCTGAGAGGTGGATTAGCCAAGGTACATGCATAGTCTGTCCAAAACTAATATAGCTGCCTTGAGGAAAGAAATATCACTGGGGACTGAAAAGTATGGAGGAATTTCTGCAGCACTTCTGCATCAGTGAGCCCTAAACTCAACTCAATGTGATTTAGTTCAAAACGATAGGTCCCCAATGAGCTCTTTCGTTCCACATACGTCACTGAAAAGAAAAAAAAAAAAAAACTGATTGCATGATCATGTTTGATTCTGGCTCAAGGTACAAGGGAGGGAGTATAAGTAATACAGAGGGATATCATTCTGGATTTTGCAGGCATGTGGTCCATAGCTGCATAGAAGAGAAGAAAAGTTGCATATTCGTAGTCGCAACTTTTCTCCCTTTTTACAAACCTAACCATCCTCAATCCTCTCTTATGATGCTCATAGATCTGCTTCTAAAGAGGCTATTTTCTTTCCTATTTGTTGCTCATTGTAATTAATGGAATTGAGTGTTTTCAAAATTGGGTTGGACCAGTATCTGCTTCACTTTCAACATGTTAATAGGTTTTATCTTTTTCTTCAACTTTAAAATTAACTTTTTTTTCTATCAGCCCTCACATCCATACTACATAAAAAACACCATTAGCCTCCCTTCTGTAGAACGAATCTTTGGAAAAAAAAAATCCAATTTCTTCAAACCTCTAAGTGCCCTGACCACAGCTGTATCTTCTGCATGCTGTTAAATGCATGAGTGAGTACCTCCCTGGAGGTCGGGGTGTTGTGGTTCTTATTACTGGGTTAAATGTCATTGTATGCGGTCTATAGTGGAACAGCTAAAGCAGCCCTCTCACTGCAAATGGAGACTGTCATTTCTACTGTGTACAGTGGTGTTTGGAGATCCAAAGAAAGAAAAGCTATTAGCACCAGCTGATCCCAAAGAGCCAATGGAAATGTGTCTCATTTAAAAGTCTAGTAGGCCTAAAAGTTTCTGAAAAAATGTAAATATATGTTGTTAGGCTAAATATATGTTGTTAGGCTAGAGGAAAAATAATATGTTTTAGCCTATTAATATGTTTTATTTATTTGTGAGTTTTGTGCTCTTTTCATCCTTTTGAAACAGAGGTGCTCATTTTTCATTACTCTGTGACCCATGGATAGGCTTCTTGGACTTGCCATGGGTGGCGTCATTATCATTCCAGTTTTGTGATTTTTAGTGGAGCTGCTGATCTCAATAGCAAATCAGACTACAGACCACAAAGCCATTTTCAAGCCAACCAGAGGAAGAGCGTTGTGCCAAAAGACAATACTGATCCAAATGTGTTGTGCAGCTGTTATCCCCAAAGACACGGAATAACTGTGTAAATAAAAATTGAAACATTATGACACTTTCTGGGCCAACTACAAACAGTAAATAGTCTTATTACATCAATTTTAGGGCCCAACTAGAATATTGCCTGAACCGATATATGGGAGCCGATATCCGATCCATTTTTTCAGTATCGGTGCTCAATATATCCGTGCTCAAATGGCCAAAGAAATCAATATATTATAAAGCATTTGTTGCCAATGAACATTTTTGATGCTAGCCGCTTAGCAACTACTTTAGTACAAAACA
This sequence comes from Periophthalmus modestus, assembly GCA_019594935.1. NCBI lineage: Eukaryota > Metazoa > Chordata > Actinopteri > Gobiiformes > Gobiidae > Periophthalmus > Periophthalmus modestus. Next base: position 14,780,904 of record JAIEZT010001318.1, read on the forward strand.
CTGAAACAACTTTTAGCTCTAGTAGAACACTCAATGATAGAACATTTCTTGTGGTAAAGGACAATTAATACTCATCAACATGCCCTGGGGGTGTGATGCTAACTATAGGCACTGCTCTATCTATTGCTTTGTTAGACTTTAATCTGAGCTTTATTTTAACACAATCTGACCAGGAAGAGCTGGCTTAGTTGGAACTACAACAGGTGAGTTGATTTGTGCTGTCTCTTACACATAAAATTACAGTTAGAAGCTAGTTAACATGAGCGAAATGCTAAAAGTTAGAATCTTAAAAGTCTTAAAAGTTTTTTTGGCAATGTATACTAATGTGTGCTTTGTGTCACTGTGGTAACGGCTGATCATTCCACCATATGTCTGTGTAATCCCGCAGTCGTCCAGATCTGATCCATAGCAAAAGACGAAGTTTAAATCCGTCAACTGGACAAATTGTTGTAGGAATGAAGACGTTTCGCTGCTCCTCCAAGCCGCTTCTTCAGTTGTGGTCAGATTGCTGGTGCACACTGTCTTATATCCATCTGAAGGGAGGGGCTAACTACACTGTAAACTGTAAACAGCTATTGTCTCCAGTTTCAGCTGAAACCACCCTCTTCAGCCTTTAACGACCCTGTGATTGTTCTCTTGGTCTGTGTCTGAGGGTGGAGTTATAGGTGGGGGAGAGATGATGTCCAAGGCCTCCATTCCTTTTTCGCTTGACAGATTTAAACTTCGTCTTTTGCTATTCCACCATATACATTCATATAGAGCACCCCCAGTGTGACGTCACTGCAAAGTATCAATTGACAAGATGTTGTTTTTTTTTGGCAGACAGCTGATGTGTGGTAGAACCCATTCGCAGTAGCTAAATATTCCCATCATGCTAGGGTTGGCAAGTGCCTGAAAACGTATGTGATATAAGAGAATTTAAATAGTAGTTTTATTAGGGTGTAGTTGTTATGTTAGCACACGTTTCACTAAATTAGATAGAAGTGAGGGGATGTTGTTCCTAGAAACTCTCATACAAGACTCAACAGGATTCTGAGCATTTGTATATATACACTGAGGATCGTAGTCGCCTTGTTTTGGTAATGAGTCATAAGCTGTAGAAAGCATTCTTCACAGCACTATTAAACAAACGGCTTTACTCTCTGGCTAGAAGATAACTGCACCGCATTTAACTTGCACATTTAAAATAATCATATCTGTCCAAATAGAAATGTGCAAACTATTTAAGGAAAACATGCCTGAAGAGGTTTTATAAGCCATATACAACATTAGTAGTATTTTAGTGGTTAGCAGTACAGTTCCATTCAAAGCTCAACCCACAAGCTTCCCGCATGGCAATTTTCCATAAATATACAACGCATGCAAAATAATACATACTTGACAAACTTGATGCCATGTGCAGTAGTTTCATTAGTTTGATGATGGTGTTGTGATGGAGCTCTGAAGGGGGAAGACATCAAAAATGAAAACTGAAACTTAAAACATGTTAATATTTTGTTTTTAGTGAATATAGCATTTTATGATAACATAGTGATCTAAATATGTTATGTGTTAGCAGTTAATACCCCTTAGAAATGTAATGTCCTTTATTAAATGTACAAACATATAGGTGGCTACAATAGGTGATTTGCCAGGATACCTTGCCACCAGCCTCTTTACTGTAACTTAAGTCTGCAAACTGGGTGTGGCGTCATGCCCGGAAGAATTATGGACTATAATTAAGGACAGTGATAGGTAAACAAAATAATTAGTTATCTTTTAAAGCTGCACTTTGTAAATTTTCTGGTGGAAGGTGCGCAATTTTCCTGCCTCTGTCTCTAATCTTATCTTCATAAGGACAAGCAGTTGATGCCAAAAGACAAGTTTTTTTTTTTGTTTTTGAGGGAAGAGGAAGTGCATACATCCAGGTTTGAAGGGGGTGACTAGACAATAAGAGTGTCATCTGTTCTTCTTATCTTTTTATATGGCAGTGTAAGTGTGTGTATGAATGTGAGTGTGTGTGTGTGTGTGTGTGTGTGTGTGTGTGTGTGTGTGTGTGTGTGTGTGTGTGTGTGTGTGTGTGTGTGTGTGTGTGTGTGTGTGTGTGTGTGTGTGTGTGTGTGTGTGTATGTGTGTGTATGGGTAAGTAAGTAATAAAGCAAAACAAGAAAAACTATAGAAATAGGAGGGAAAGTGTGGAACGTTTAAACAGAAGACAAAAAATAAATTCAGTGAGTTTTTTGTTTAATTAATTTTTTTTTTCTTCTTAATCTATTGAGAAAGATCGGACTTGGGCAAAAGTCCTATCTGTGGAGAGGTGACCCTGCTCACAATAAGAGTACAGGTTTGTAGCAACCGATAATGTAATAATGGCCAATAATGTAATAAAATTTGGGCCAATTTTAAATGTAATAAGCCCATAATGTAATAACCGGTCAATAATGTAATACTTAAAAAGTATTGCATTTTAACTCTTTGCTTGTCTGTGTAATCACTCAATCTCAATCGTCCAGGTCTGATCCATAGCAAAAGACGAAATTTATATCTGTCAACTGGACAAATTGTTGTAGGAGTGAAGACGTTTCACTGCTCATCCAAAGCCGCTTCTTCAGTTCTGGTCAGATTGCTGGTGGACACTGCCTTATATCTATCTAAAGGGAGGGGCTAACCACACTGAAACTGTAAACATCTATTGTCTCCAGTTTCAGCTTCAATGACCCTATTCAACCTGTAATGGCCACCTATTGTTCTTTTGGTTATATATTTTTGTGACGGGTAGGGGGCACTATCCATATCCAGCAGTTGTTCATTGATTTGGGATACACATTTTGCATGGACTGTGAAGTTGTTGAAAATAAGCAAAAACACCAGTAGGCTAGAAGTTGCGATTACAAAAAAGGGACGGCGGTGAAAGAGTTAAGTGCAAGTTTGGGTTGACTCAATGACTCACTGAAATGCATGACTGACAAATTATAATTCTGCACTCATATGTTTATGCCTGTGGTTAGTGTTAGTACTTGGTCCATAAAATTACATGTGTTGTGCCTCAGGATTCGATTTTAGGACCTGTGCTTTAATCTGTATATGCTCCCTCTAACGTCCACGTGAAATTTAACGGTATGCAGTTGATACACAGCTTTATATCTCCGTCTCCTGATTCAGTTGGCTAATGGATGCTCGTTTTAACTGCGTTTTAGAGATCAGACTTCATTAAATTATTGGCTGTTATTACGTTATTGATTGCTACAAGGTTGTTCAAGGTATTTTTGACTGATAAAAATAAGCCAGTAACTGAATAAATGTGAGGTTGGATAGATTTAATGCCATTCTTTGGAACTTTCAAGGCAAAGTAATAACATCTCCATGGTGGCGGACTGTTCACAAGAAAAGTTACATAGTGCACCTTTTAATCTCAAATCTAATTGCTCTCTCATTGTAGGCTATAACCAGAGGTGGTAGAGTAGCCAAAAACTGTATTACAAAATAATATTACTCAAGTAGAAGTACAAGGTAGTGGTCCAAGAAATTCCTTAAATCTAAAGAGTCGCGGGCGTAACATGTTTTATAATTAGTCAATAATTAGATAAGATAAGATAAGATATGCCTTTATTAGTCCCACAGTGGGGAAATTCCAATATTGCACCACACATTTAAACAAGTTAAGTTAGTTAATGTGATTTGATGGACAAAACATTAAATAATGTGTGCTACTCTAAGTAAATGGAACTGAGTAGTACCCACCTCTGGTTATAACTACAAATATATTTTTTTCTTTATTTCTGTTTATGAAGCAGCTATCCCTTTGTTCTCTGACTTTGTCCTTGAGCTGTCAGTGGGTGATAGCGTGTGACGTGAATGATGCACAAATCAATCCGTTTTGTCATGGTGCATTTACCAATGTATTTTTAAACTCTGTCTACTGTCTCTAATGTAATCTTTTGTATACTCTGTCAGAGGTGGGTAGTACTCGGTTACATTTACTTGAGTAACTTGAACAAATTGTACTTCTCAGAGTAGTTTTCAGACCTCATACTTTTACTCCTACTTGGTTAATATATGTTATGGTGTAACAGTACTCTTATTTGAGTAAAAGTACAAGTTTTGGTTACTCTTCCCACTGTGAGTAAGTAGTGACAGTAGCTAGTCCTAACACTTACTCTTACAATTACTCCTAAGTAGGGGTGTGCTAAAATATCGATACACCGATATGTATCGATATTATTAAAATCGATACGGTATCGATTCTTTGTTTCCTAGTATCGATGTCGATATTCCCCCCAGACGTTACTCTTTACGGGTGAAGAGAAGCCAGAAGCAAGAGAAACGGAAATGTCAGAAAAAATGTTTCAACCGCCTTCCTCCCTCTAGTTAGAAACATGCATTAATCAAAAAGCACTTCATTGGATTTTTTTATCTTCAATAAATGAAAGATAAATCACCATTTAATGTTTTTTTTGGGTTTTTTTTTTTTTTTTTTTTTTTTTTTTTTTTTTTGTGAAAATGGGTTGACCATTTAAGTAAGGTTGAAGGCCTTTATTTTTTTCTGAATCGTATCATATCGATTTGAAATATATCGTATCGAAATGGCACTGTATCGAGATACGTATCGTATCGTGGACTGTGTATCGAGGTACGTATCGTATCGGCAGCTTCTTGGTGATACCCAGCCCTACTCCTAAGTAGTAGTTACCCTTCAGTAATTTCTTGAAACATTACTTTGTACTTTTCCTTGAGCAACTTTGACATTACTAAGGTACTGTTGCTCTTACTTGAGTAAAATTTTTGGCTATTCTCCTAACTCTGTGTTAATTTGACCTGATTGAGTAAGCTCTGACGTGTAATGTTTGTGTAGCTTTAGCTCTATGCAAACATATCCATCTGACTGTGAGTAAACCCTCTGAGAAGACAGGTTATGACGGCTCCTCTTCTGTCTGTGTCAATACTCGAATGTTTGTCGTGCACGTCTTTAGCTCTGCACACTGTTGAATCATGGATGAGTAGTGTTAGCTTTAGTGACGTAGGGTGGGTGATGCATGCATCTATACTAACTGGATAAGACATTCCCTCTGTCGTGGTGTGAATTTGATTAGTGGTCAATCCAGGTACTGCCAGGTACTCTGACCCAGAAAGCATTCTCCCATAGAGCGCAATGTATTATTTGTGAAATCAAACTCCCAATGTTCGGCTGACAGGGTGTCCACAGCTTTCTCTGAAGTCAGCTTTTGTAGGGATTCTTCTCTATTTCCACAACATGAATATTTTGAATTTTTAAATGCTCAAAACACCTAAAAGTTAGCTTTATAAGATTTTGCCTAGCCCAGGGGTTGGCAACCTTTAACTACTAAAGAGCCACTTGGACCCGGTTTCCACAGAAAACAAAACAAACAAAAAAAACACTGGGAGCGGCAAGTGCATTTTGACATCTAAAATGAAGATAACATCATGTATATTGTTGGGTTTTTTTTTTTACCTTTATACTTTGTATAAACAACTAAAATGTGTTGCTTATGAAATTCATGAAGTGCTACAGGGAACTTCTGCTCCTGAACCTCTGCACACAGTATCTGCAAATCAGGGCTGTATCTTGTCAAAGGACTGTAAGCTGTTGTCTGTGAGGCGTGACTGGTGTTTGTTTTTAACATAATTATGCTTATTTTGTGTGACGCTTATTTTGAGCAACAAAAAATAATACAAAATAATTTAATTTTAATATTTCAAGAAAAAAAAGTCTTCCAATTTAAACTGGAATTTTAAAAAAGAACTAACACAAATAAAATACACTTCAATTAAATACTTATAATTTATTTTCCCAAGCCACACAGAGCTGCAGTGTAAGGATGAAAGAGCCGCAGGTTCCCACCCCCTGGCCCACCCCCTCACTCTAAGCCCATGCTAGCTCCATTCTATAGGCATCACGCTGGTTGGTCAGAGATGGTCACGCGGTGCATGTTTCTGTCATCACAGGCTAGCCCCTATTGAAGAAATCAGTCCTGAATAAATGCTGTGGGTGTCTTGAAAGGCGCTATGTAAATCCAATGCATATTTTAGAATTCATCAAAAATGTCCTATCATGTGCCTGTACATGTCTTGGTAGATGTTCAATGGGTGGGACCAAAGAGAAGAAGAAAGAGAAGTAGAATTAAAAAAAAACAAAGCGCAGAAAGTAATTCATTTATAAAAATAAAATGAGATACAATAAGGCCGCAATTATCTTGTGGGCCTTTTTGGATTGGTCTACTACCGGCCAGTAAGGAGAAGTAAAAAAAAAAATAAAAAAATAAAATACTGATCAAATGGTGGGTGAAAAAAAAGCTGAATTATTTTGCCATATTGCCCTGGCTTATTCTCTTATTATGAGGATTACAGTGACGTTTCTGCCTTTTAATTGAGCAAAACAGAAATTTCAGTATTATTTTTAAGTTTTATCATTTGTGTTCTTAACTTTGATTCAGAGGGGAATCATCAGGGACTTCTAGGTCTTCACAGAAGCCCAAACATTTCAGCATTTAAATGTAAAATTAAAATTATAAATATTATTCAATTGCTCAAAATGTATTTATAAAATTATAATTTGAAGGCTATATTTATATCAGACATTTCATAAATTAGAACGAGTAATGACCTGCATTAGAAAACTACAGTGTCCAATCAGTTTTGCTGTTGTTTTAGGAGTTACACATTCAGAGCCGCTCACCATGGATCTATTAAAATGACTGGATAGGGTAAGATAGCTTAGAGTTGTCTTGAGTTGGATTAGTGGCCACTCATTGGTACTACAGCTTTTCCCATAGAGTGCAAAGTAATCATAAACTGCTTGTGTTAGCTGAGAGGGCATCTACAGCTTTCAAAAAGGTTGTTTTGGGGCTATTTATACCTATTTTCAGATCATAAACTTTTTCTCAGCTCAGAATCCATCAAGTTGTCTTAAAAACTGCTTTTTAATTGTTTGTTTAATTGTCTAGCGCACCTCTAGCTACCCTCGTGTACCATGTGACACATGCATGTAGCAAATTCATACATTCATCTCTTGATGTTGCCATGGTGATGTATACACTGACATGTGTTTCTGTTTTCCCAGCTGGAGTGTCAGTGTTTGGGGCGTTCCTGCGCTCTGAGTTCAGCGAGGAAAACCTACAGTTTTACCTGGCCTGTGAGCAGTACAAACACTCATCCAATAACTTCAGCCTGCAGAGGAGAGGCCGGGACATCTATAACACCTACATCCTGCCAGGGTCTCCCAGAGAGGTACTCCCCCATGTACTCTCAACGCATTCACACAAGTATGCTTAGTTAAGATGGCTTGTAATCAGGTCTGGTACTGGTACAAGATGGGAAACAAAATGTGTTAAGTGATGGCTGAAATAATGGAGTTTTTTTAACTGGGGTTGTGAGTAGAGGTAAGATAATAGGTAAAGCCCAGTGAAGATAAATACTTTTCAAGAAGAAGAAATTTCACTGGGCCTAGATGTTTGACTTTGAGTATGTAGTCTTCTAGTTGTGTATGTACAGTGTACAGTGCATGTAGTGGAATCAGAGTGGTGTGTGCGCAATGTAGGGCTCAGCACCGACTGAAAAGGTCAGATAAGTACCGGCTCAAAAAAACTAACACTCATTCGGTGCCAGCTTTCAGTTCCTTGGCCTTAAATGTCCACATCAATAAATACACTGCAACTTATTTATTTAACAGCAGCGCAGATGCTGGCGCGTCACGACTGCACTCTGCACAAGCGAATAGCACAAACAGCACTCCCACAGCACAGTGTATCATCTTACTGGTAAATGACTTGTCGCTATCCACCTTCCTAGGTCCTGATAAAAGCCTAATTCATTAAGTAATTGTGATGTAGTAAATATATGCATTGTGCAGCGCTTGTGCATAAAGATGGAGCCAAACGAGTCCATGTAATGTTCGCCATAATCCTTCGTCCAGGTAACCACATAGTAAGTAATTTATTTATCAATACATATGCTCTGTGGAACTGCCTTTGATAGTTTGAAGTTCCATATGCGGCAAATACAAAAGTAAAACTTAAGCATGTAACAGTACATGTAAGGATCAGCTGTGTGCTCAGGTTCATTTGCATATGCATTTGTTTTGAGTTATAACTGAACATCTCTAGTTCACCTAGTTTTATGAAAATATGAATTAACATAGTTATAATGTCATTCAGATATGGAAAGTATTTTCATAATAATATTGGCCATAAATTTACATTAAAATACAAGCACCAAAAGAGAACCATTCAGGAACAGGCATCAAAAAGCAGTCCTAAATATGAGTGTAGTGCATAAAACAAAGGACAAACTAAAAGGCGCATGAACACAACGGGCGCCGTGGAGCCCAGCAGCAGGGAGGCAGAGCAAGCCTAGCAGGAGTGTGGAGAGAGTGCACGCAGTGCTTTCAACCAGCAGGGAGCTCGAGCAGGTGCACAGACCCGAACAGAGAGGAGGAGAAGAGCATGCAACAGGACATGCAGCCAGGGCCATAGCAACTGTTATTACTAATAGACTATAACTAAAACTGAATCTAATAAAGTGGTACAGAAGCAGTGCATGACTTAAGTTACCGCCTCACAGCAATTTGAAGATACTGCATGAAAAGAACTACTATGAAAAATTAACTTTTTGGAGCTTTAAACCATGTTATAACATTGTCAAAAAACATGCCTGAAGAGGCTTTATGTCATCCATACATGTTTGAGTAATGGTGTGATCTCTCTCAGGCACTATTCAAATTCTCCTTATAGTTGGCAGTACTATTCTGTCTAGTGGGCAGGCCACAAGCCTACATCACTGATGCTCCTGCACTGCCATTTTTCATAAATATACAAAATCATCATACAAAATCATACACTACAACTTCACACTGATTATGTTGGGAAGGGGGGGTGACTTGGCATGGCGAGCAAAGGGAGCGGGGACTCAAAGCATAAAAAAATAAACTGAAACTTGTAAAACATGTTAATATGTTATTTTTGTGAATATAGCACTTTCAAAACAATTGCAAATAAGTGAATTCCAACTACTGTGCTCAAAATTAATGCCATGGAATGAATGAATGCATAAAAACAACAATATTACCTTGTTATTTATTTAACAGAAATTTTAAGTAATGTGGACATTTTAAATATGTTTTTTTTTTTAAATAATGCTAATTTATTGATAAAGATAGATTTAAAGATGAAAGTTATAACTGTGTATAGAGTTTATTTTCTGTATTTTTCCCTCAAAATATTCAAGTTATTGGCAGGGTTTCTAAACAAGAAACAAAACAAAGTAAATTTGGAGACAAATGATTGTTTTCTTCCAATCGTGAGCACTGAACATGGCAACACAAATGCAAGAATTGTGCCAAAAACTACTAGAATTGCAAATTGCACATTTCATTTTGATTGCCAACCAGCTCTGAGTGGGTGAGTGGATTGTAACCTTTATCATTGTATTCAGCAACTGCTTGTTATGCTGGTTGAAGACTACTTAGGTCATGGAGGGGTAAGGGCCAAGACAAATCTTACAAAATAAAATAATAATTTACTTAAAGTCTCAGTATGTAACTCTTGGGTATAAATTTGACTAAAATTAAAGCATGTTTTTTCTCATTTTGATTGTGTTTATTACACCAAAAAAACACAACAACAACAACAAAAAAGCATGCTTGCTGTCAGAGGGCTTGCAACTCCACAAACCTGACTCTTATTTGACCTGGTGGTGGTGACCTGTTTGTTTCCATGGAAATGCTGTTACTCTGGCTGTAATCTTATAGAGAATGGCATGTATGTCCATTATGAGTTGAAGATACCTGCCCACAGTGCATTTTTCCCATTATAGCATATGATTAGACTAACCTTGACTAGATAATATCTACCACTATATAATACTGATAATAATTTCCAATTGTATCTGCATTGCTCCCATAATTGTCAGAAGCAGAGGAAAGAAGCACTTCACATTTCTACATTTCAAACGTACTTAACTGCTTTATGATAAGACATTTAAAGGACATAGGCCTCCTGGTATTTCAGTGCTAATCCAGGTTTATTAGCTGTAGACTATAAGAAAATGATTAGCATAATGTTGAGGGTAATTGAAAAAGTACTCATAAAATGGTGGGCTGCCATGTTGGAAAACATTTCTCTCCAGGGCATAGGGTTTCTCAGTGTCTTTGTTAATAGACAAACAGAGCTGGTTTGAAAGACTTGCAAGAAGATGAAATGCTGCAGCTGGAACAAAACAAAAACATTAAGAGCAGTTTTGTCACAATACTAACACTTCAAACTCTATTTGGATACCTCGGAATAAACCCGATACTTAATACCGATTCCGATACCACGATGATAATAATAAAACGTTCTTTATTTAGACAATAGAATGTCATTTTCAACGTGAAATCTTAGTACCGTATTTTCCGGACTATAAGTCACACTTTTTTTCATAGTTTGGCCAGAGGTGTGACTTATACTCAGCGGCAATTTATATGTGAAGTATATGTTTTTTCTTCATTATTATGCATTGTTTGGTTAGTGCGACTTGTACTGCGGTGCGACTTATACTCCAGAAAATACGGTAGTTTCTTTTATATTCCCATGCAGGCTCATATCTGTGTAACCCCTCAGTTGTCCAGCTAGGTTTCATAGTGGTCCATGGGCGTGTACTAATCTAGATCATTCTAAAGATATTCAGGAAAGGTTCATTTCTGTCCTGTGTTTGTGACTTTTTTTTAGTATTGATACCTGCTTAACTGAGTATCTAGTTTTGATACTAGTTTTAGTATCGATTAGTGTCTGATTTTTAATACTTTTGACAACCCTAGTTCAGATATCAATTTGAAACTTTTATTTTTCTTATGTCTCATCCCTCCTCTAAGATCCAACTAACCCAAACTTTAGACCCTCCAGTTTTGACACATGATGACAAAATTTGGAAATGCATTGATATCGGCTGCAAAATGAAAAAAAATGAAGGTCAGAAGTTCAATTTCCCGATAGTAGAAATAGACATACAGCCTAAATAGCCTGTATATTCACTTTCATTTTTGACACTTCCGTCCCTTTGCTCCCACGTTAAGTCGCTTCCCCGTGCATCCCGCTAATAAAACTACTGCGCAAAGTATCAGGTTTGTCAAATTGCTGTCTGCAATTTTGTATACCCCCTCTTTAACATGTGGATTAATTTGTATGTGAGGGTTCAAATTGAGGTAACTCCTAGTAGCATCAGCAGGGTTAGACTATTCCACGTCTGTGATCGTAGGTACTGTAGATACTCATAGGATCTTTCATTTCAGTATTTGGAGATGTATTGTTTGCAGTTCATTCTCTCTAAGCTGTTGAGTTGTCTCTGTCCATCTCAGTAGCGTCTGTCCTCCGTGGTAGCATTAGCATAATAGCCTCTCACTGATGCTGCTCTTAATCCCCCACACACACACACCTACCACTTATGGCACATGTGGAGGACAAAGGTTGAGCCACAGACCACAGGCTAAATGCACCACACAGCTGTTCCCTGGATACTTTCAGGTGTTCACAGGCACGTTTCAAATACAGAGGGGTTTGAAGTCTTTGTAGCCTGATAATGCATCTCTGTTGTGACTGTCAGCATTTGCACATTTCAAAATATATAAATGTACGCATATTTTTATTTTGAGGAATCAGAATACATTGTTATAGTTTGTTACATCCTAATTAAAGGTGAGTGAGTTCTGGAGGTTCTGAGCTTTCATATGAGGCATGACCTGTCCATATGCTGAGAATGAGATAAACTTTTATGTGTCCTCTATCTGCAAGTTTAGGCATTGGCAACCCAGCCAGGTTCAGTTGTGACTGTAGTATCTTTTTTAAACAGTAAAATTGCAAGCTATATACAGTTCCTAAACTATATCACAACATTGAAGAAACCAAATAGCAAATATTAGACAATGCACATCGGAAATGACTATTATCCACCTGAAAATGCTTAGTTTTTCATTCTTTTTGGCTTCTGTCCCCTTTTATTTACTTGTATTCATTTATTTAGAAGAACAATGCAAGTAAGAAGCAGTAAATGTACATGTACCTATAGATAACAAGATTATATAGCCTATAAGCTAATTTACATCCCTAAGCTGATTATATAGCCTATAAGCTAATTTACATCCCTAAACTGCACATATATTTTTCCTATACCTTGACATTTATTCATCTTATCATTCAAATAATCCATGACCGCAAAATTAAATCAAGCTGTCGCATCAGCTGCTTTACAGAGCCTTTCCATGTGAATCAGGCAGACTTGCACGGGGGCCATATGCTCTCTGATACTGATACTTTGCAGACATTCTCTGTCTGACGCTTTGTTAGACTCTCTGGTCAGACTGTGTTAGAATAAAGCTCAAATTAAAATCTTAGTGATTTAGTTGGAACTACAAGAGGTGAGCTGATTTGTGCTGTTAAACAAGTTCCTCTCAAATAACATTACTGTCACAAGCGAGCCAGCATTTGCCAACAGTGTTTGAGTTAGTCACTCTCAACTTTTTGGCTCCTGAAAATGTGTTGTTTAAATCCATTTAGTTTTCAGACTGTCTTAAAACTTTTATATCTGTGTTTGCTGATGTGTGCATCGTGTCACCATGGTAAGTGTTAAACTTTCCACCATACACATGCAGTTTTACAGTGCAGTGGATGAGCTGATAGGTTCCTATAGGTTCCTGTGTAAACACGGGGACACAGTAAATGTCATGAAGACAGCGGATGTAGCCTGGGAAAATCCGACGCAGTGTACATGAAGCCTGGTGTGAGGCTTGTGAACTTTGACCTCAGTGTCCAGAGTAGAAGGTTAGCTCGTGCTCTTGTGTGTTCCTCAAAGGTTATATTGTACATTATGCTATTTTCTGATCTATATTATAATGTTGTTTCCTCTCCTCTCAAACCGAAAGCTGTTTCCCCTTGTGATCTCATGTGGCAATATCTCCAAAGCTCAAAATGCTCTGTTTCACCTTGTGACGTCATGGAGTGATAGTTTTTATGTTGACAGCTACCTTTTTTTAGAGACTGGCAATTCCAGGGCTGAAATGATCTAATTGATTCTAGTGATGGTGTATGAAAAACTCAGTGGAGCACTTCCTGTATTACCACATGATGTCACAAGGTGGAACACAGTGTTTTCTGTGTGAAAGCAGAACTTAGCCTAAATATGCAGGATTTGTGTGTTAAACATGTGCAAATGAAACAAAACAGAACTCCAGGTATGTCTTTAATGAGGAAACAGCATTGTTTCAGAATCAAAATCAAACAGAACCATTTGGAAGATTTCAGCCCTAGAATTGCCAGTCTCTATTGAACAAAAGGTAAAAGGTAGCTGTTAACTTGAAAACTACCACTACATGACATCACAAGATGAAATAGAGTATTTTAAGCTTTGGAGATGTAGACAAACTAATAATGGATTACTCAAACATGTATGAATGAAACAAAACACAACTCCAGGTCTGTTTTTAGAGGTGGTAACATAACATGGATTAAAGGTCACAAGAATCCACTTTGTGTAATATAGGGCCTGTATTTGTATTTATTTATTTACTTTTCAGTGGGTCATTGTACATTAATAAACATTATAATAATGTGAATGTACCCAAATTAACAAAAAAGGCTAGTTTTCATCAGCAGTTACCAAGATAAATACATTTAAATAAAAGCTTGAATGTAACTTTTCTTGTGTGTGTACCATTGCCTGTGGTAGTACACACATTTAATTGATGTGTCTTTTTATTGCTTAAAAAGAACCTTTAAATATATGAAGACATAGACTTCTTCAAACTCGTGTACACACTGCCTTCTGCCTTGTCTCTGAAATTGCCCGCGAGCAGGGTTCAAGGTCAGTGGACCAAACTGCACATTTTCTGGTCAATTTAAAGGCACATAGAGGAATGTTTTTATACAAGCACCTCTGACCTGTAACTTGGCTTGGAGGTGTCACCTGTTTGTCCCCATGGATATAGACAGACATGGGTAGTACTCCGTTACATATACTTGAGTAACTTTTAAAGAAATTGTACTTTTCTAGCTGTATACTTTCATCACTACATGAATAATATGTTTATTGAAGTAACAGCACTCTTACTTGAGTAAAGGTTTGGGTTTCTCTTCCCACTGTGAGTAAGTCTACAAGTGACAAAAGTTTTATGTTGACAATATGAAATGATTTGAACATTTGTGTTTCTTGTAATGATCCATCAGATATGATTTAGTTTTATTCATCTTGTGTATATACTTTGAGAACTCAAAATTTGGATAAAGATCAGTTGCATTATTACACTATCTACATTTCCAAAACTCAAAATTCTCTATTCCACCTTCATGTCATTCCTCCTAAATCAAATCTGAATCGTCTGTTTTTTTGTCAATGAACCCTTCTGTTACTTCTGTTATTGAGAAGTTAGCGTTGGCAAACAAACAAGAAGTAATTAAAAATAATGAATGGTTAGGTAACTGTAGCCTGCTTGTAATGAGGGGAAAAAGACTGTATTTATATGAACTGCTGCTTTGTGGTTGGTTGGTTGAGAGAGAAAGGTTTTAGACTATGACATCACCTGAAGTTTATCATATTTAAGATTTTAGTGTGTGAGTGTTTATAATGTTAACAAGGGACAAATCACAAAATTACTTATACTTATGATTAGACTGATACAAATAAATGATGGCACCTTTATTTTGTTAAATGAGAGTTTCAAATATCGGCCCTTGAATTTTGGATGGGATTTTCCATGGTTATGACATGGGTAGAGGGATTCTGTTTTAGAACTCACTGCTACTTCATGTACTCACGGCTGCTGCCACTTAACTGATGTAAAACGATGATAAATATTTGCCATTTGCCACATGTACTGTTCCACCAAACCAAGTCAAAATTACAAAAGCAAAAGTAGTATAATCTTCTCTATTTGTCTTGTAGGTAAATCTGGACAGTAAGACTCGAGACTTGACCATCCAGCTGCTGCGGGCCCCTTCTCACACATCACTCAACCTGGCCCAGAAGAGGATCTACTCCCTGCTCGACACGGACTGCTACCCACGTTTCCTCCAGTCTCCCCTGTACACAACCCTCCTGCAGGACTCCCAGTGACCAGTCTCACCACGACACCTCCATAATACAAACTGCAAAAACATCAAATCAGCATCTGTTAAAATCACTTGAATTCTTAATTTAAGCATATGAAAAAAAATCTAGACTTAAAGCAGACCTTTTCTGCAAAATTGACTTTTCAGAGCTTTTAACCATGTTACAGTTGTTTCCCCTTCTCATTTACCCTCTCGGAGTTGTGTCTCGAGTGATTTCTGCAGGTTTGAGCTTGACCTTTAATCACTTACTTTAAACATACCGTATAAAAAAATTGGTCTTGCCCCAGTACAGATATATTGTATGAGCAGCTCTTGGGGTCAAAGTAAGCCTGCTGCGTGTTGTCTGAATCAGGAAGTGCTCATTCGCATGCTAGTTGTTGTTAACTTTACCTCACAGCAAACCTCTGCTCTGAAAGTTGTGAAAAACGCTTATAAACTTATCACAGTGAATAATTCGGATGCTTGGAATGCATAAGGTGTTCCTCTGACTGAATTTAATAGTCCAAAACTTACATTATTAGACCTTCAAACTTAATAAATCTGAACTAGTAAAGACTACTCAAATAAACATAAACTATTTTGGCACATGTGGATTTTGTTTGTTTTTGCAGTGCTCCAGGGCTCAAAATGACCAGTGCTTCACATCTCTCTCATAAGGACACTGACCACCATCACTGTACTTTGGACTGTATGTAATAACCATGTACTGAGAAAAAACATTTTAGACTTTTTAGATGAAAATTGTCATTGATTGTACTGAAATAAATAGATACATATGTACCTCCACTTATCTGATTCTGCATTATGTTTATGCACAGGCTAAATGCTTGCTAGGGATGTCACATGGTCAAATACACGGTGGCCCAAAAGTCACTGACATATGAAAAAAATTCATAAATCTTTTGTCTCGACACTAATATGAGCAAATATAGCACCGAGGAACGAACCCTCATTGTACAGTGGTACTTTGAGTCACATGGGTCAAATTCAGAAATCCAGCGGTGTTACCGTCGACATTTTAATACCAGAGATGCCCCGAGCATCCTGCCATTAATGGAATAAGAAGTGGTTTTCAAAGACAGGGTGCAGTATGTGATCTCCCGATATCTGACTAGTCCACATTTGTTCCTGTGGAGCTATCTTAAAGAAAAGGTGTTTGTGAATAAAACTCAGACAGTAAACAACTTAAAACGTAATACTGAGGATCAAATAAGCCCGGAAATGCTCTCAAATGTTATGCAAAGTGTGTTGGATCGGGCTATTCAGTGCGAAACTGACAATGGTGGACACTTGAAAAACATTATTTTTAAAAATTAGGTCATTTTTACTTCCCCTAGTTTAAGTAGTGATAAGTTCAAGTGTAAATTAACAATTATAATCGTATATATTTCCAAAAATCTCAGAAGGTTCAGTTTACCTACTGCTAAAATTTGGTGAGTTTAACTTAAGAATTGAAGATTTCAAAGTGTCAGTGACTTTTGGGCCGCCCCATACCAGTGTTTAATCTGACTGTAATAATTTCATGATATCAATATTTTTTTCTTTTTTTTTAAAGGACAGGAAAGAGGTGTAAAATGTAGTGTAGTGTAAAATCGGGGTGAAGAGTGGGCATAGACATTCAGAGTTGTCAGAGCCAGTGTTCAGCGCTCTGTGCTTGCACTAACCTGTCACAGTAATTGGGGAGGAAGTTGAGAGATGAAGTATAGAAACAGTTATGGTTAAGGTTAGGAAATGGTTAAAGTGGGATAAACACCTAAACTCCATCCACTACCACATTTCAAATAGAGCTGCTAAACTGTGCAGTATCTGAAGGACTAAAGAAAAAAGTGAAGGGGGAGGGGAGGTCTGGACGTATGAGGGACTGTGTGATTGGTCTCACAGAAATCCACATTTGAAACTCCGCCCCTGAAGCCAGGTGTTTGTAATCAGAAACACCTGTGTAATCAGGGCAGTCCTGTGTCATATCACATAGTTCCTGAGATTGCACAGACCAAGAGAAGATTAGATTAGATTTTATTTGCATATACACTTAAAAAAACATTGCAAACTGATACAAACTATAAACATTTCTGTGCAGGTGAGAGTGAGAAGATCATAACAGTCTTGTAAGACCACGTCCCTAAAACATGTTTCTAGCATAACAGACATGAAGAGACAAGTGGATTTTGTTACAATAGTTGAAATATTAAACATTTATATGACTCAACATTCATTTTAATTCTCTTAAAACATTCCACTGTGCTTGAGAGTAGGTGTTAAATTATTCCAGAGCTGAATAATCTGATCTTGAGTGTTCTTTGATTGCAGAAGCTTTTATCTTTCCTTATGCAGAACATCCACCAGTGTCTTGTAGAATAGGTGTAACACCTGAAGAGTACATAAAAAGCTGTCTTAAACATGTCTTCTGTATTAATAAAATCTTGTTGAGATCTGTCGTACATGTAGTACCCCAAACCATGTTGCAATACATGAAGTAAAGATAGATTAATATATACTATAATGTCATCATGCATGAAACATTTATACAGGGGTGAACTTTACTCAAAATATCCATGAATGTCATAATTTTTCTATAATGTCTATGATATTTCCAGGTTAGTTTTTTAGGCGTAATTGTTGATCAAAAGCTTAGTTTGAGCCACTTGGTTAATTGTGATACCATCAACAGATGGTATCACATCTTCTTGATTATATTTATTATTTTTTTGTTCTGAAAATCATACAATTTGTCTTTTGTATATTGAGAGGGTTGATTTATTTTAAACCACTCAGAGATTTTTAATAATTCCTCATTTGTTTTTCCTGTCAGACTGAAGATTCAGATAAGATAAATAGAAGGAATGTACCATCTAAACATGACGGGCAACACTTTTTTTTTTTTTTACAAATATTTTTAGATCATTAATATTAATTATGAATAAGAGAGATCCTACAATGGACCCGGCAGGACCCCACACTTTGAGCTTTGGTTGTTTATATAAACAAATTGTTCTTTCTCCTTCAAATAATTTTTCAACCATTTTAAAACAAGATCTTATATTCCATATTTGTTTTTATTTAGTAAAAATTATTTTATAATTGACTGTGTAGAATGCTTTTGATAAGTCTAGAAATATACCAAAAGTATTATTTTTATGACCTAAATGTGTTGAAATTGTGTCAATAAATATCACGAGAGCCGTTTCTGTAGACATGTTTTCTCTGAAGGCCTCCCGGTGGTTATATAGAGTAACATTTTTGGATAAGTGTTTATATTCTTGCATAAACACATTTTTCTAGAACTTTAGAAATCAAGCATAAATTTGATCGATAAGTAATGAGGTAGACTTGATGACACTATATCTTTTGTCAGTGAAGGACCTACAGCTCATTGAAGCCACTAGTTATATCAATGGGGTTATTATCATTTCTAATGCCATCAGATATGCTGAGAGGGTAAAGCTCTAGACCTTTGTTTTTTATTCAGTAATTTATTTAAAATATTTTTACATATATTTGCCAACTTTTTCAAAAAGTATCTTTTTTGTCTCTTTGAGAGTTTTGACAAATTCATATTTATAGTTTTTATAACATAAAATATTGAATGGTGTTGGACTAATAACAGATTTTTAATTTTATTTATTCTTTGTAATTGATTACTTTTTTATTGCAGGTGTAATCCATGGCTTGCTGTTATTCTGCTTTATTATTTTTGCATTGATCGAACGGCAAACATTTGTCAAACAAGGATGCTAATATATTCAAGTTTTGCATGCCATCCTGATGTTTGTAAACCTCATCCAATGAAATCTTTGCCAATGATGTTTTGAAAAGTTCCTAATTTTTCTGGGTAAATTTATGGTGCTTTAATCTAAGTTCTGTCTTTTTCTGCTAAGTATTTGCAAAACACTGAAATGGCGGGAAATGGTCTGAAAAATCAGTGAGTGATACACCTGCGATGGTTTCTCAAAAGAACTTGTCACTATGTTGTCAATGAAGTTGCAGAAGAGTTTGTTATCCTTGTTGGCTTATGAATAAATGAATAAAAATAGTTTGAATAAAGTGTATTAAGAAACCTACTGTAGAATGCACTTAATCTTTCAGAATATCTAAATCCCCAAGTAAAATACAAGCTTTATTTTAACACTCGATCACCTCTCCAGTGAAGAGGACAATGGCTCACTTAGAATATCATATATATAATATACACCCAGTGATTATAGTGTGTCCCCTGAGGCTGCTGCATTTTGGCATTTCTATAAACAATGTTTCTATTTCTGTTTCATTAAAATGCATACTTAGACCTTCCCTTTCAATAAATAAATAATCTTTTCCCTGTCTGCTTTCTGCTTTTTCTACACTAATGTGCACCATTGTATTTGGAGCATTAGTCTTCATTTAGCCATTATTTAGCTATGTTTCAGAAAAAAACAAGTACAGAAAAAATATGATATAAAGTAGATAAATACTGTGTTAACAAATTAACTTTTTTTTTTTTTTTTTTTTGGTAAATATTTTTGTTTTGTTCAGTTAATGTTTTAAGCAAAGCATAAAAGTCAACTTCATTATAGTAATTGCAGGTACCTTTTGACATTAAATTTAGACGGAAGGAAAGGACTAATAGTAGACAATAATATTACAACACCATATACAGAGTTAATTTGCACACACACACAAAATACGCTTACACATCCAACTGCCTGTCTCCCCCATCAGGACTAAACATAAGGCCATGGGGGATAGGGACAGGACCTTCTCTGCTGCTGCCTCCCCCGTCTGGAACTCCCTGCTCAAACACATCAGAGAGTTCAGCCACGCTCATCATCTTCAAAAAAGCTCTGAAAACTCACTGTTCAAAACTGTCTTCAAATAACTGCACCTTCATTTTATCTGGTTCTTTTGTGTTTTGTCTGTTGAACTGTGTGAAGCATCTTGGAGTGTCATGAAAAGCACTATACAAGTGTTACATATTACACATTATATTAATTTAAAGAGGTACAGTATTTTACTTCTGTGGAGTATTAACAGCTAACACGTAACATATTTCGATCACCATGTTGACTTTTATCGTTTCGAAAATACTATATTCGCCGAAAACTGTATATTAACATGTTACATAACTCTCTTGTCTTTTGTTTGTGATGCCTGAGTCTCCCCTCGCTTTGCTCCCCATGCTAAGTCGCTCCCCTTTCAGAGCGCTAACACAATCAGCATGCATCCCACTAATAAAACTACTGCACATCGCGTCAGGTTGTCAATTTGCTGTGTAGTTTTGTATCATGTTTTTGTATATTATGTAGAATTGTCATGTGGGAGCTTGGGTTACGTAGGCTTCTGGGATGAGAATTGTGCAGAATCTTATGACTAACCGTATGAAAGGTTCGAATAGGGCCCAGGAGAGATCACTAAATTACTGAAACATGCATTGATAGAAGCTCTTCAGGCATGTTTTTGGTGGTGTTCTGTTTCTGGTAAAGGCTATACCACCTGCTCGTCTCCATGGAGTTGACATATAGCTTTGTCTGGAATATCCTACAGTATGACAGTAATCTTATCTACCTCCACGCAGACAAGAGGTTGGCGTTTCCAGGCCCAAGTCGTAGGTCAGATCTGTGGGACGGCGACGCCACACACAGTAAGAATTAGTTTTCCACCTGTAATTTAATAAATGCCAGAAGGATCAGATTAATTGTATTTAGTGGAGTGTTCCAGGCAAACAAAAACATCCCCATGGAAACAAGGGCCAGGACCACCATCAGAAAGGTGCCCAAAAGTAATTCATAAAGTTTGAATAAATCCTAACATGGAAACTTAAAGGTCACTCACTACTTATGTCCCCTTACACCATGAATGGAGAACTATATTCCACCTACTCTGCCCAATTTCTCCTCCCTGTATTGCTCCTTCCCTCTTTCTCTTCTTACCTTCTCTTTCTCTCCCTCCTTCACTTCCCTCCTCTCTCTCTCTCCCTCCTTCACTTCTCCCCTACCTCCTTTCTCCCCCTTTCACTCCCCTGTCCCTCCCTCCTCTCTCTTTCTTCCTTTTTTCCCTCCCTTCTTTGCTCATCCTTCCTTTCCCTCTCCCTTCCCTCTCCTTCCTTTGCTTCCCTCTCTCTGCTTCCTTCCCTCCCTCCATTGTCTATTCCTCCTACTCTCCCTCCTCCCTCCTTTTCCTCCTTTTCCTCCACTTCTTCCACTCTATCCTTCTCACCCTCCTTTGCTCCCTCCTTTCCTGCCCTCCCTCTCTCTCTCTCCTTTTTTCTCCCCTACTCCTTTCTCCCCTCTCCCGCTTTCACTCCCCTCACCTCTCTATCCTTCCATCTCTCCCTCCTCTCCTTTCGCTCCCTTTTTCCTTACCCTCACCTCTGCTCTAAACTTTCCTGTATAATGATTAATTCCCTCCCTTGTCCCCGTGCACGCTCCAGTGACCCTTGGGAAAGCGGAGTGGCACAGACTATGGAAAAAAAAAAAAAAAAAAAACAGTTCAGAAGAAAAGATGTTTTCTCTAAAGGTCAAAGTAGAGCTCAGAGTCTCGCCACGGAAAACATGAGCAAACATGAACCGCATAATGATGACTAGCTGCACTATTAGCCCTGTGTGTAGATGCCTTAAAGGGACTGTATACACCAGCAGTTAAAGAGAGGGTATTGTGAAAAAGTGATTTTATATAGGATTTATATGTCCTCTATGCACGTTTAAGTATTTTAGCGATCTCTCCTGGGCCGTATTCAAACCCTTCTTATGGTTAGCTGTAAGATCTGTGCAATGCTCCACCCACAAGCCTCCGTCATCCATGCTGCTGAAGGACAATTCTCCATAAATATACAAAAGATCGATACCAAACTTTATACGACAACTTCACAAACCTGATGTGATGTGCAGTAGTTTCATTATTTGACTGAATGACTATTGCAGAATTGGGTATGCTATATACAGTTGTGGCCAAATGAAACAAACTATTGGATAAATGAAAACCTAAGATGAGGACACTGGTGTAGTCAGTAAACAGCAGCCATTCAAATATAATGAGCGATTTATTTATATAAAACATGCTTAAAATGCTGCGTTGTTTAAAAAGGCTAATTTCGTTCGGCCAAATATTGGTGCACTCCTGTGTGTTTCTCTTGTGTGACTCTCCTGTGTGTCTCTTTTCTCTGTGTGTCTCTCCTGTGTGTGTCTCCGGTTTGTCTCTCCTCTCCTGTATGTCTCTCCTGTATGTCTCTCCTGTATGTCTCTCCTGTGTGTCTCTCCTGTGTGTCTCTCCTGTGTGTCTCTCCTCTCCTGTGTGTCTCTCCTCTCCTGTGTGTCTCTCCTCTCCTGTGTGTCTCTCCTGTATGTCTCTCCTGTGTGCCTCTCCTGTGTGCCTCTCCTGTGTGTCTCTCCTCTCCTGTGTGTCTCTCCTCCCCTGTGTGTCTCTCCTTTGTGTCTCTCCTGTGTGTCTCTCCTGAGTGTCTCTGCTGTGTGTCTCTCCTGCGTGTCTCTCCTGAGTGTCTCTGCTGTGTGTCTCTCCTGCGTGTCTCTCCTACCCTGTGTGTCTCTCCTCTCCTGTGTGTCTCTCCTGCGTGTCTCTCCTACCCTGTGTGTCTCTCCTCTCCTGCGTGTGTCTCTCCTACCCTGTGTGTCTCTCCTCTCCTGTGTGTCTCTCCTCCCCTGTGTGTCTCTCCTTTGTGTCTCTCCTGAGTGTCTCTGCTGTGTGTCTCTCCTGTGTGTCTCTCCTCTCCTGTGTGTCTCTCCTCTCCTGTGTGTCTCTCCTCCCCTGTGTGTCTCTCCTCCCCTGTATGTCTCTCCTGAGTGTCTCTGCTGTGTGTCTCTCCTGTGTGTGTCTCTCCTGTGTGTCTCTCCTCTCCTCTCTGTGTGTGTCTCTCCTCTCCTGTGTGTCTCTCTCCTCCCCTGTGTGTCTCTCCTTTGTGTCTCTCCTGTGTGTCTCTCCTGAGTGTCTCTGCTGTGTGTCTCTCCTCTCCTGTGTGTCTCTCCTCTCCTGTGTGGCAGTCCTCTCCTGTGTCTCTCCTCCCCTGTGTGTCTCTCCTTTGTGTCTCTCCTGTGTGTCTCTCCTGAGTGTCTCTGCTGTGTGTCTCTCCTGTGTGTCTCTCCTGAGTGTCTCTGCTGTGTGTCTCTCCTGTGTGTCTCTCCTACCCTGTGTGTCTCTCCTCTCCTGTGTGTCTCTCCTGCGTGTCTCTCCTACCCTGTGTGTCTCTCTCCTCTCCTGTGTGTCTCTCCTCCCCTGTGTGTCTCTCTCCTGTGTGTCTCTCCTGTGTGTCTCTCCTCTCCTGTGTGTGTCTCTCCTCTCCTGTGGTCTCTCCTGCGTGTCTCTCCTACCCTGTGTGTCTCTCTCCTCTCCTGTGTGTCTCTCCTCCCCTGTGTGTGTCTCTCCTGTGTGTCTCTCCTGTGTGTCTCCTCTCCTCCTGTGTGTCTCTCCTCTCCTGTGTGTCTCTCCTGCGTGTCTCTCCTACCCTGTGTGTCTCTCCTCTCCTGTGTGTCTCTCCTCCCCTGTGTGTCTCTCCTGTGTGTCTCTCCTGTGTGTCTCTCCTCTCCTGTGTGTCTCTCCTACCCTGAGTGTCTCTCCTGTGCGTCTCTCCTGTGTGTCTCTCCTCTCCTGTGTGTCTCTCCTGTGTGTCTCTCCTCTCCTGTGTGTCTCTCCTGTGTGTCTCTCCTGTGTGTCTCTCCTCTCCTGTGTGTCTCTCCTCCCCTGTGTGTCTCTCCTGTGTGTCTCTCCTCTCCTGTGTGTCTCTCCTATGCTCATGATCACTTCATCCTCGCCACAGCTGCGTCCTGGTCTTCTGGACTGGAGCAGCAAAGTCAGGTCGTATGTCATCTGGGCAACAATGTGTGGTGGCAAATAAGCTCAATAAAACCAATCAAAACACCGGATTACAGTTGGTTTTGGGTGAATTTTCAAAACAGTAAAAGGTAACATGGTGATATATGTTATGTGTCAGCAGTTAATGCCCCACAAAAGGCCCATCTTATGCTATTTTCTGATCTATCTTATAATGTTGTTTCCTCATCAAAAACATACCTGGAGTTGTGTTTTGTTTCATTCACATGTTTAACACAAAAATCCTTTATATTTACCTTCACTAAGATCATTTAGATAATTTCAGTGCTGGAATTGCCAGTCTCTATTGAACAAAAGCTACATGTAGCTGTTAACTTGAAGACTACTGCTTCATGACATCACAAGGTGAAATAGAGCATTTTGAGCCTGGCAGATGTAGACGGACTAATAATAAAGTGTTACTCAAACATGTGAATGAAACAAAGCACAACTCCAGGCATGTTTTTGATGAGGTCACAACGTTATAACATGGCTAAAACTCACAAGAGTCAATTTTGCACAATATAGGATTGGACTGTATCTATAAGGTTGTAAACAGAGTGACTATATAATTTGCTGATTTGCCCAAAGGTATATTTTAATAGGTTGTGTGGTCATGTTTTGCAATTTGATAATGTTATAATTTCAGATAGAGGGCAGGGGCCTATGCAACTTTTGGAGAGTCACTTTTATGTAAGAAATATCTCCCTCCTTTTCTCCCTCCTCTTTTCTCTCTCCAATTGGTTTAAACTATAGACTGTATGTATAAATGGACAGCCTATCCCCGCTCCGGACTGGCTCTTTGGTTGCTATGATACTCGCGATCGGAATTCCAAATATGGAACTCGGCTCTAAATTCTCCCCGCTCGACTCGATGAGCTTCATTTGCCGGAAGCTATGGGTGATGCCACACTCACTAAGTCCATTTCTTTATGCAGTCCATATATGTCTTATATGTCACTACCTAAGTGAATTCTGGTGGTTCTGAATTTTCATGTGGCACGACTTGTCCATATAATGAAAAACTTACCCTTTAAGTGCAGGTTAAGACACTGGCAACCCAGATACAGTTGGGATTTTAGCTCCTTTTTTAAAACGGTATGAGCGCAGGCCACATTCAGGTCTTTAATGAAGAAAAGAAAAAACTAAAAAAGTAAAAACATTAGTAGTCTTATACCTCAGGAGATAACTGCCCACTTGCATCTCTAAGGGTCAATGGTGGTATTTTTTTGAGTGCAGAAGATGCCTGTGGTGCAGTGGACTTGATGATAGTGGCTAGCCCATCAGCGGAAGTGGGAGGAGGGAGGGAAGGGGGGGTACATACATGTGTATATGTATGTGAGGGCCAGGTTGCTAGGATACGGCGATGCACACGGACGAGAGAACATGCCGTTAGCACACATTCTGCTGTAGCGGCGCTCGGTGGAGTGAGATGTACCGGAGGTGATGCTTAGGTTAGGGTTTGAAAAGCACAAATACAAAACCAAGTGAACGTAGCGCAGTTTCACAAAGACCCACATTTTTCTTGGCAACAACTGAATACAAGATTAAAACCTTGGAAATTGATTGAAAACGGCAAGGCATTTACTTTCAATTTGTTCACTCAAAAGCAAAAGTGACTGCATCAGATAATGATTATAAAAAGTTTGGGTTCATCTTAAGTCAAAAGTCTTATTTGATTTTTACCAACCTTGATTTGAGTCTTAAAAATGTGAAAAACAGAGCGAGTTCATTTAAAACTGGTTGCGGCGGTCCAAAGTTATTCCTCACTTACCTTATGCATTCAGAACATCCTAATTATTCACAGCAATGAGTTTATAAGTGCTGTGATAAACAGAGGAGGGTATTATTCAGTTAGAGGCTTCCTGTTTCTGAAGAATGCAGACTCAAACCTTGCTTGCTCCTGCTACTTCCTTTTTTACTTTGCTTTTTAATTATTTTACCTCCTCCAGTGCTGGAAGATTTGTTTAGTTATGATTTTCTTTTAAGTAAACCAAGAATTTTAAACCATTTTTAGATTTTTACCAAAATTGCTGATGAGCCAGACAGGTCGGGGGGAAGAAACCAAAGGAATTCTCTCTGTGAACGCTGTCGGAACTATCAACAACAAATTAATGAACTACAAGCATGGATATATTGTAATGCCCCGTGAAAAAAAAAACAATGCTAATATAGTTACATCACCCAAAATGCAGCTTACATACAGATTTTTACCACTGTCACATATTGATGTTGATGTTAACATACAAACAAAAATGGATTTTTTTTGTCACAAAACAAGAGCAATGATGTTGACAAAACAACAGAGGCAGACAGGCGATTTGTGCCAAACATCAAGGTCAGAGATACGCTGCTGTTAGGAGACGGTGCTATCAGAGATGTGACCCACAGAGAAATGCAAACCTGCTATAATCCCAGTTACACTGTTTCTGAGGTTACAAAACTCCTGCCAAAAGTTTGATCAACACACGGAGGAGTTAAACAACTGATTGTGCACGTGGGTGCAGTTGACACCAGAATGGAACAGACTGAAATCTTGAAAAGGGATTTTGAGGAGCTTGATAAAGTTAAGACATTCATCAGTGGACCTCTTCCTAGAAGCAAGATCAACAAATTTACCCGGCTGTTTCATCTGAACACATGGCTGTTCAACATGTGTGTGCGGTCAGAGGACTGCACTACATTGAGAAATTTGATCTTTTCAGGAAACGACAGGACCTGTTTGACGGAAATGGCCTGCACCTGAGCACAGGTGGAGTGAGAGTGCTGACGGATAACCTCCTCCACGCTGTGAGGCACCGGCCTGGTCAAGGTCCTGGGCCAGTGAGAGAAAAGAGGAATGAGAGAAGCATTCCCGCTGTGCCAGCCAGAGATTGAGCCAATGTGTCAGCACCACAAGCAGCACCACAACTACCATAACTAACCATCTCCCCCAACAAGGGATTCAGCAACACCACCACCTCCCCCAGAGAACAAGTCAGCAGCACCACCACTTTCCCAAGTGAAGGATTCATCTCCAGCATCACTTCCTCCAGGGTGCTCATCGCAGGCGTTGAACCTGTCTGTGACAGCCCCAACAGAGGTTTCGGTCCCAGTAGCAACCCCATCACCTCCCCTGCCCATAGACCAGCCCTGGGTCCCCTTTGCCACATCTTCTCCCTCTCGTAACTCTTCACTCTGTTTCCTCCCCACTTTCACCCATGGTCCTTCCCCATGTAGAAAGCTCAGAAATTAAAAAGGCTCCCATCACACCCATATAGCACAAACAAGAGCTCTGCCATCAACTATGCTAAAGTTTTCCCCATGCCCATCTATCCTCCCTTGTCCTAGTCCCACTGAAACTAATTTGAAACTTGCTGTGCTCAATGTCAGATTTTCTGTAACATGTCATGTCTAATTAATGATTTTATCTCTTCTTTTTTGACTTTATGTTTTTAACCAAAACATGGCTAGACAGAAACACAGGTAATGCAATTCTAGTGGAATCAACTTCACTCAACTTCAAATTTGAATCTGAAACACGAGCAAACTAATTTCCACGTGTAAGTGCAATGAATTTGCAGTATTCTTTAATTTTTTAATGACAAGGTTCGAGACATTAAAAATGCCATCAATTCCATGGCGCAAATAAAAAATTTGCAGTCACCTAGACAGTCACCTAGACACTTAAAGCTCACTTTACACCTGTAAGTGACAATACTGTCCAAGAGATCGTCACGAGTCTGAGTTCATCTACATGCTGCCTCGATGTGTTACCCAGTAAATTTCTAAAGTCTGTGCTCAACAGTTTGCCATCATCACTCGCTTGCATAGTTAGCATGTCACTTCAATCTGGAACATTCCCCAGAGCTTTGAAAACTGCAGTTACCAAGCAGTAGAGCAGCTTTGATGCCACAATATGGAACAATACCCGACCAATCTCAAATGCCGTTTCTAGGCATTTAAGATCCTTAAAAGTCCTTAAAAAAAGTCCTTAAAAAGTTGTTTACCAACAGCTTATTAACTTTCTCTAAATGACCAACTCCTTTGATGTTTTCCAGTCGGGTTTTAGACCCCACCACAGCACTGAGACTGCTCTTATCAAGGTGACAAATGACATCCCCCTGAACATGGATACAGGCAAAGTCTCAGTCTTGATCCTGTTAGATCTGAGTGCTGCCTTTGACACTGTGAATCATGGGATCCTCTTAAAGAGACTAGAGGACTGGGTGGGCATCTCTGGTATGGCACTAAACTGGTTCAAGCCTTATCTAAAAAACAGGGTGTACTTTGTTGAAATTGGAAAATGTATCTCAGATAAACCTGACCTATGGGGTGCCCCAGGGGTCAATCCTGGGACCCCTATTGTTCAATCTCTACATGCTGCCACTAGGCCAGTTGATACGCAGCAATAATGTGTCCTATCACAATTATGCAGATGACACTCAAATCTGTGTCTCACTGGCAGCAGGTGAATATGGACCAGTGGATTCACTCTGCCACTGCATCCAACAGATCAGTGTGTGGATGCAAAACAACTTTCTTCAGCTAAACTCAGACAAGACTGAAGTCATAGTCTTTGGCCCACAGAAACATACAGAACGTGTTAGCAGTCACCTCCAGTCTCTCTCTCTAAAGGTGCGTTCACATCAGGGTGTCAAAAACGTGTTGGACGCTTCTAGTTGGACACCTTTGCATTTGAGAACAAATGCCTCCGATGACCGTCATAGACGCCCTGGACGCACGTCGGAGAAAAATACTTGATGCGCGTCTGTGAATGCCTTTGGATGTTTTGTTTTCCCTGTGTCTTTGTGAAAAATGCAGACCAGGTTGAGAGAGTGGCTTTAGTGGATTTATTACATAAAAACCATCAACGGAGATGATCAGCTCGGCAGCGGCGTGTCTGGGTCCTTGACTAGCTTTTATGCTAGCCGATGCACCCAACATAATTAAGTTGGCGCTAGTTTGTAGCTGATTTCTTTTTACTTTTTCTGGATAATGATGTCGCTAAATCACTGTAGTGTAGTCTCTGATTGGTTGACACTAAGGCTGGGTATCATTAAGAAGTTGCCAAAACACCAAAAGTTAATATGAAATAAACCTATTTTAATCATCAAAACAGTGAATCTGTCATGATCCACGTGTTCCTGCTCCATGTTTTGCCTCCTGTGTTCTCCCCCCTCCCTCACCTGCCTGACTCTAGAGCTGGGGCGGAGTTCCTGGCTCCTCCCACGCGCACCTGAAGCCCGTCAACACAATCAACACCACCTGCCGTGGATAAGAGGAGCCAGGACCAGACACTAGGTGCCAGATCGTCCATGTGTCAAACGTGACTACTCCTGTTCAGCTTTTTTTTTTTTGTTCAGCAGGATTTTTGCTACTCTCCTAGATTCCTGCTCTCTGGACCGTCCCAGGTCCTTCATCTCTGGCTCTGTTCCCGACCCTGCTTCCCCATTCCGGTATTGTCCGTTTTCCTGTCCCTGTCTCACGTCACACTCTGGACCCTGGCTCACACCTTGCTCCGACTCCTGCTCCCTGGATCCTCCCTGCTCCGCGTCTCTGGCTCCATTCCCGACCCTGCCTCCTCGTCCTGGTTCCGTCCGCTCTTGTCTCCGCCTCCACGTCACGTCCCGGACCCCACTGTTAATAAACACTGTTAAACCGTCCTGAGTTCCGCACTTTTTGGTCTAGCCATTACGACAGAATCAAATGTTCTGCATAAACGAGTTTCTTTCCTTTAAACAACTCCACACAAATGTAGCACTATGACATATTGATACTGTATCATTAAATGAAACGCTACAATCGTATTGAGCTTTGTATCAACTATAAGGTGTTTTACTGTCCAATAATCAGCACTATTAGCATGCTAGTTGTTGTTAACATTACTGTGATGGCAAAAACTCCGGTCTGGTCTCTAAAACTTGTGAAAAGCACTTATAAACTCATCATGGTAAATAATTAGGGTAGGGAATAAGGACCACTGCAAACAGTTTAAAATGAAGTAGCTCAGCTTTTCACGTGTTTAAGATGGTAAGCATAACGCCTTTAATGCTACACTGAGAAACATTCCATACTTAAAAAAAAAAAAAATCTAAACTTGACAGACAGAGGTACATTTTTTGCCTCTGTCCTCATGCCTGTATGACAATAGTATACTTATGCAGTGTTATTCACAGTCACAGTCAGATGTACAGAGAGAAAATTCAAAGCGTATTGCTATTATTGAGATATGGAAATGAGTGATCCATTTAAATGTGAGTGATGACCTTTTATTTGCGTGACCAGCGGTGAATGAAGTACTCAATTTTGTTACTTAAGTAAAAGTACAGCTACAGGAGCAAAAAAAATTACCACATGAAAAAAACACCTGAAGTAAAAGTACTGAATTAACCGTTTAAAAATGTACTTAAAGAGTAAAAAGTAAAAGTACTTCTTGCAAATTTTGAGCACCACTGCTCTGTTTCTGCTGAATTTTGTTCAACAGAAACAATTGAATCAATACTTTTGTTTTAGCTGTTTTTTTTTTTCTTCTATATTTGTGCTTGCTCAAATTATGAACATGTTAAAAATAAACCCTTCAGCCTTTTCAGCAGGCCTCAGACAATAACGAAACATACTATTACATTTCAGTCCTGTCCAAAAGTGGAGAAAAAAAAGTACAGATACTTCTTACTTTTACTGTATGTATATATATATATATATATATATATATATATATATATATATATATATATATATATATATATATATATATATATATATATATATATATATATATATATATATATATATATATATATATATATATGAAGTGAAGTGAATTACACATTGGATTTACAAGATCCCGATCACTTACGTGTGACTCGTGATGTTAGTCTCTAATAGAAATAATCAGGTCCAAACATTTGTGAATTTACGTTTTGGAGATTTTATGAAAAAGTACAATATAATGAACAGAAGAACTGTCGATTGGGCCCCATCTGTGAGTATGACATCATCACATTCTAGAATCTGAAAAACACCTGTGTCAGAGTGACGTCACCTGTTCTATTCCAGAATGCAGCATTAGCCATAAGAGTTGTCATGGAAACGGCCTTATGTGACATCATCCTGTGACATCACAAAGGCTTTAAGCCGCTGCTGGGACACCACAGTTCACTCAGACACACGGCTCACAGCACAGTTCAGACTAAGGGGCGGAGTCCTGACACATTACTGTTTTTTTTTTACTGTTTAACAATCGAGTTTAAACATGTTTTTTATGATAGGATTCTTGACGGGTTATCTCGTGACCAGTTCAATCAGAAAATTTTTCTCTGAGGGGGATGATCCAAGCAGTAGCACGGACCCACCGGTACCTCAGGAAGACTCTTCTGAACAAGATGTATAGACTAGTGTAGATAATGGGATTGTGCTAAGCAAACGTTAGCACAGATAACATCAACGTACAGGGGCCTCAGGATAGTGTGCGATCACATTGTTCAGAGGCCGTTAGGGAAAAAGAAGGGGCACTATGTAACTCAGAAAAGTTACATAGAGCTCCTTTAACGGTTTAGCTTATATGCATTCCGCACCATTCTGAATCTATCGTTTCATTAGTTTTCACACATTTTAACCTGCGGCGTTTAACGTCCCTCTGCTCTATGTTCCCACCGCCCCATGTCCCCACATGGGAAGATAAAGCAGACGGAGCATTTCTTTGTTTAATCAATCACTTTAATTTCAAACAGTTAACGTTTTTTTTAAATAAATACACTCAAATTAAATTATGTGTTCTTGTTTGATGTAAAGGAACAGACATATACATACATTAGATGTAGTGTAGTTAGTGTCAGTGCAGCCTTAGTGCATAGACCGACATTGTGTTCACTCTTAAAAAGCCTGTACCTGATTTTTTCCATGCATTTGAGCAAAATTTGTCCCAGTCAAGATATATTTTATAATCAGCTTTAAGATCAAAATAAGTCAGCTGTGTAAAGTGTTATTGCTCGTGAATCAGAAAATGCGTGAGTATAAGTGAGGCATAACTTTGGACCACTGCAGACTGTTTAAATGAACTAGTTCTAATTTTGGCATTAAAAATCAGGTACAGCGCTTTTAATTCAATCTCTCCAGTAAACATTGTATGGCTTTTAAACATGTTTTTGGCTCATAGCATAATTTATTTTCCAGGTAGAATACACTGGTCCCTGCATTTTAGGCACAGTGAGGTGGCATGAACTAGTCAAAATAAACAATTACACAATTAACAAATCACAAAGGGTGCAGATTTCCTCCACAAACAACAAAATATCCTGTCTTGTTCTGCATGAAACACTGCAAACCCTGTAGTTTAGAGCTGTGTGTTCTGAAATGTCAGTTCATAATTCAGTCTTTTTGTCAGTTCATTCAAGGCCAATTAGAATTGCATTATTCATCTATTATTCAATATACATGTAATAAATACTGTTTTTATAATTTGGCTCATATAGAATTTAAATAATCTTGTCAAAAAGACTTTTTGAAGACGTTTCCCATTCAAAAGATACATAAAATATTTTTCATTGTTAATCACTATGGCAAGAGTCCTAGATTCGGATCATTCTGAAACTGAAGGATAATAGACAGATATAATTTTTTTTGTCTGTGCAATATCTCAGTCGTCCAGGTATGATCCAAAAGTTTTGCAAATTGTGCAGCTGACAGAATTAAATGTTTCTTTTGCTATTTACGTTTCTTATTTTAAGTACACCAGGCAGTTGAAAGTTCAAACCATACTTCAGAATATTCTCCACAGAGATAGATATATTTTATGCCATACTGTGGAACATTTTTATGCAAATCAATTATTAAATTTCCATGGCAACAAGCAGATGAGTCCAGTTTGTGAAGATGCAAGCCACCTCACAGTAAGATGTTTTTCCAAGTTTTTTTTAGCGCTATATAAAAACATTGATGGTGAAAATACTTTAGTTTTATTTTAGTCCATATTTTGGGTTACAAGTTACACAGTGGCAATTTCTCATATGGAATAGCCTTCATTTCTAAGAACAAGAACAGACTGTCGAGTTTCACATGAAAGTTTTCTTTTTCTGGCCATTTTGAGTTTTTAATCAACCCCACACATGTGATGCTCCAGATACTACTGATGCTACTTTTATAGCTTCTATAACAGCTAAACTGTGTTAACATGATGCACAGGGTTTTCTAATCACCCATTAGCCTCTGACACAATGAGCAAACACACTGTACCATTAGAACACTGGAGTGATAGTTGCTGGAAATGGGCCTCTCTGCACCTATGTAGATACTTCACCACAAACCAGAGATTTGCAGCTAGAACAGTCATTTACCACATTAACAATGTATAGAGTGTATTTCTGATTAGTTTAAAGTTATATTCATTGAAAAAAAACTGTGCTTCCTTTCAAAAATAAAGACATTTCTAAATGACCCCAAACTTTTGAATGGTAGTGTATCTCAGAGAAGACTGAAGTCATAGTCTTTGGTCCATAGAAACAGAGAAAATGTTAGCAGTCACCTCCAGTCGCTCTCTCTCTAAAACCTTCAAATCAGGCTAGAAATCTAGGACTCAGACTTGAACTTTAACAGCCACAGCAAATCAATAACATCTGCATCTTTTTACCATCTAAAAAACATTGCAAAAGACAAAGGTATACTGTCAAAACCAGACTTAGAGATATTCATCCATGCATTTGTCTAACCAGTTGGTTAGGCTACTGTAAAAACCTGCTCACTGGCCTCTCCAAACGAGCGTTAACATACCTGCATCCAGAACACTGCTGCTCAGGTCCTGGCTAGAACCAGGAAGTACTTCACACATAAGTCCTGTGCTCAGGTCTCTGCACTGGCTCCAGTAGCTCAAACAATAGACTTTTAAAGCAGCTCTGCTTATGTACAAGTCTCTTCATGGCCTAGCACCAAAGTACATCTGCGATATGTTAGTGCCATATGAACCATCTCACACTCTGAGGACTTCAGGGACCAGCCTCCTGCTGGTGCCCAGAGTCAGGACTAAATATGGAGAATCAGAGTTTCAGTTTTATGCAGCTGAAACCTGGAACAGTCTTCCTGAGGATCTGAGACAGGCCTCAACTTTGACAATGTTTAAATCCAGGCTCAAAACAGTTCTGTTTAGCTGTGCATATGACAGATTTTTTTAAATTCTGCACTCTTCTGTTTTATTGTTAATTTTATGATGATTATTTGTGATTATTTATGTTTTGATTTGTGTGATTTTAATGTCTTATTCTGTAAAGCACTTTGAATTACCTTGTGTACGAATTGTGCTTGCCTTGCCTATATATATATGTGTGTGTATGTAATATATGTGTATGTATATATATATAAATATAAAATATGTATTATATATATATATATATATATATATATATATATATATATATATATATATATATATATATATGTATATATATATATATATATATATATATATATATATATATATATATATATATATATATATATTATATATATATATATATATATATATGTATATATATATATATATATATATATATATATATATATATATATATATATATATATATATATATATATATATTATACATATATATATACATATATATATATATACATATGTGTATGTCACACACACACATATATACATACATATGTGTGTGGTCAGCGACGTGCGGTCAGGTGAGGCACTGCCTCACCTGTCATCACAGAGAAAAATAAAAGAAATAGTTATATTTACCCGATAATTTGTACTATAAAGTTATTTTCTATTTAACTTTGCATTTTTTTTTTTTTTTTTTTTGTCAAAATTGCTGAATTTTTACATTTACCGTTGAAATCCTGAGAAGAGACGCGAGGTGAGGCACAGACTTTTGCTAAAGAACTTATCAGTTTTTGTCAGGATTTCAAACCTACAATGAGTGAACTAAGGAAAGTGTTGATCCTAAAAATGAAATCTACTGAATGGCACAAAATAGCTGATCAACTTCAGAACACTGAACTGCGATGCAGCCATGTTGATTGGAAACATGACTCCAATGATTTGTATAGAGAAGTTGTGAACAACATCTGCACAGCTATCACAAAAGCCTTTCCTGCCTCAATCGACACTGACAAAATCTAATCCTGCAAACAAAGACACTGAGGACCCTGAAGAGTTTTTCACACGTTTTAACAGAAGTGTATAACACCCTGGGTCTTCCCCGGGCCTCCTCCCGGTGGGACATGCCCAGAACACCTCCCTAGGGAGGCGTCCAGGAGGCATCCCTGAGCAGATGCCCGAGCCACCTCAGCTGGTTCCTCTCGACGTAAAGGAGCAGCGGCTCTACTCCGAGCTCCTCCCGTGTGACTGAGCTCCTCACCCTGTCTCTTAGGGTGCGCCCAGCCACTCTGCGGAGGAAACTCATTTCGGCCGCTTGTATCCGCGATCTTGTCCTTTCGGTCATGACCCAGAGCTCATGACCATAGGTGAGGGTAGGAACGCAGATTGACCGGTAAATCGAGAGCTTTGCCTTTCGACTCAGCTCCTTCTTTACCACAACGGACCGATACAGCGACCGCATCACTGCAGACGCTGCACCGATCCGCCTGTCAATCTCGCGTTCCATCCTTCCCTCACTCATGAACAAGACACCGAGATACTTGAACTCCTCCACTTGAGGCAAGGGCTCACCACCCACCCAGAGAGGGCAAACCACCTTTTTTCCGGTCGAGAACCATGGCCTCAGATTTGGAAGAGCTGATTCTCATCCCAGCCGCTTCACACTCGGCTGCAAACCGAACCAGTCCCTGCTGCAGGTCCTGGCTCGAAGAAGCCATCAGGACAACATCATCTGTAAACAGCAGAGATGAGATCCTGTGGTTCCCGAACCAGATCCCTCCAGCCCATGACTGGGCCTAGAAATTCTGTTCATAAATATAATGAACAGAACCGGTGACAAAGGGCAGCCCTGGCGGAGTCCAACATGCACTGGGAAGAAGTCTGACTTACTGCCGGCAATGTGGGAGGAGGCCCGGGGGAAGACCCAGGACACGCTGGAGGGACTATGTCTCTCGGCTGGCCTGGGAACGCCTTGGGGTCCCACCGGAGGAGCTGGAGGACATGTCTGGGGTGAGGGAAGTCTGGGAGTCCCTGCTTAGACTGCTGCCCCCGCGACCCGGCCCCGAATAAGCGGAAGAAAATGGATGGATGGATGGATGGTATAACACCCACATTGGATTTACAAGACCCGATCACTTACGTGTGACTCGTGATGTTAGTCTCTAATAGAAATAATCAGGTCCAAACATTTGTGAATTTACGTTTTGGAGATTTTATGAAAAAGTACAATATAATGAACAGAAGAACTGTCGATTGGGCCCCATCTGTGAGTATGACATCATCACATTCTAGAATCTGAAAAACACCTGTGTCAGAGTGACGTCACCTGTTCTATTCCAGAATGCAGCATTAGCCATAAGAGTTGTCATGGAAACGGCCTTATGTGACATCATCCTGTGACATCACAAAGGCTTTAAGCCGCTGCTGGACACCACAGTTCACTCAGACACACGGCTCACAGCACAGTTCAGACTAAGGGGCGGAGTCCTGACACATTACTGTTTTTTTTTACCGTTTAACAATCGAGTTTAAACATGTTTTTTATGATAGGATTCTTGACGGGTTATCTCGTGACCAGTTCAATCAGAAAATTTTTCTCTGAGGGGGATGATCCAAGCAGTAGCACGGACCCACCGGTACCTCAGGAAGACTCTTCTGAACAAGATGTATAGACTAGTGTAGATAATGGGATTGTGCTAAGCAAACGTTAGCACAGATAACATCAACGTACAGGGCCTCAGGATAGTGTGCGATCACATTGTTCAGAGGCCGTTAGGGAAAAGAAGGGGCACTATGTAACTCAGAAAAGTTTACATAGTGCTCCTTTAACTGTTTTAGCTATATGCATTCCGCACCATTCTGAATCTATCGTTTCATTAGTTTTCACACATTTTAACCTGCGGCGTTTAACGTCCCTCTGCTCTATGTTCCCACCGCCCCATGTCCCCACATGGGAAGATAAAGCAGACGGAGCATTTCTTTGTTTAATCAGTCACTTTAATTTCAAACAGTTAACGTTTTTTTAAATAAATACACTCAAATTAAATTATTTGTTCTTGTTTGATGTAAAGGAACAGACATATACATACATTAGATGTAGTGTAGTTAGTGTCAGTGCAGCCTTAGTGCATAGACCGACATTGTGTCCACTCTTAAAAAGCCTGTACCTGATTTTTTCCATGCATTTGAGCAAAATTTGTCCCAGTCAAGATATATTTTATAAGCAGCTTTAAGATCAAAATAAGTCAGCTGTGTAAAGTGTTATTGCTCGTGAATCAGAAAATGCGTGGTTAGCATGCTAGTTTTTGACTCAACTTTGGTCTCTGACAGTTATGAAGAGCAGTTATAAAGTCATTATGGTAAATGATTAAAACGAGTGAGTATAAGTGAGGAATAACTTTAGACCACTGCAGACTGTTTAAAATGAACTAGTTCTGCTTTTTGCAATAAAAATCAGGTACAGCGCTTTTAATTCAATCTCTCCAGTAAACATTGTATGGCTTTTAAACATGTTTTTGGCTCATAGCATCATTTATTTTCCAGGTAGAATACACTGGTCCCTGCATTTTAGGCACAGTGAGGTGGCATGAACTAGTCAAAATAAACAATTACACAATTAACAAATTACAAAGGGGGCAGATTTCCTCCACAAACAACAAAATATCCTGTCTTGTTCTGCATGAAACACTGCAAACCCTGTAGTTTAGAGCTGTGTGTTCTGAAATGTCAGTTCATAATTCAGTCTTTTTGTCAGTTCATTCAAGGCCAATTAGAATTGCATTATTCATCTATTATTCAATATACATGTAATAAATACTGTTTTTATAATTTGGCTCATATAGAATTTAAATAATCTTGTCAAAAAGACTTTTTGAAGACGTTTCCCATTCAAAAGATACATAAAATATTTTTCATTGTTAATCACTATGGCAAGAGTCCTAGATTCGGATCATTCTGAAACTGAAGGATAATAGACAGATATAATTTTTTTTGTCTGTGCAATATCTCAGTCGTCCAGGTATGATCCAAAAGTTTTGCAAATTGTGCAGCTGACAGAATTAAATGTTTCTTTTGCTATTTACGTTTCTTATTTTAAGTACACCAGGCAGTTGAAAGTTCAAACCATACTTCAGAATATTCTCCACAGAGATAGATATATTTTATGCCATACTGTGGAACATTTTTATGCAAATCAATTATTAAATTTCCATGGCAACAAGCAGATGAGTCCAGTTTGTGAAGATGCAAGCCACCTCACAGTAAGATGTTTTTCCAAGTTTTTTTTAGCGCTATAAAAACATTGATGGTGAAAATACTTTAGTTTTATTTTAGTCCATATTTTGGGTTACAAGTTACACAGTGGCAATTTCTCATATGGAATAGCCTTCATTTCTAAGAACAAGAACAGACTGTCGAGTTTCACATGAAAGTTTTCTTTTTCTGGCCATTTTGAGTTTTTAATCAACCCCACACATGTGATGCTCCAGATACTACTGATGCTACTTTTATAGCTTCTATAAACAGCTAAACTGTGTTAACATGATGCACAAGGGTTTTCTAATCACCCATTAGCCTCTGACACAATGAGCAAACACACTGTACCATTAGAACACTGGAGTGATAGTTGCTGGAAATGGGCCTCTCTGCACCTATGTAGATACTTCACCACAAACCAGAGATTTGCAGCTAGAACAGTCATTTACCACATTAACAATGTATAGAGTGTATTTCTGATTAGTTTAAAGTTATATTCATTGAAAAAAAACTGTGCTTTCCTTTCAAAAATAAAGACATTTCTAAATGACCCCAAACTTTTGAATGGTAGTGTATCTCAGAGAAGATTGAAGTCATAGTCTTTGGTCCATAGAAACAGAGAAAATGTTAGCAGTCACCTCCAGTCTCTCTCTCTCTAAAACCTTCAAATCAGGCTAGAAATCAAGGACTCAGACTTGAACTTTAACAGCCACAGCAAATCAATAACATCTGCATCTTTTTACCATCTAAAAAACATTGCAAAAAACAAAGGTATACTGTCAAAACCAGACTTAGAGATATTCATCCATGCATTTGTCTAACCAGTTGGTTAGGCTACTGTAAAAACCTGCTCACTGGCCTCTCCAAACGAGCGTTAACATACCTGCATCCAGAACACTGCTGCTCAGGTCCTGGCTAGAACCAGGAAGTACTTCACACATAAGTCCTGTGCTCAGGTCTCTGCACTGGCTCCAGTAGCTCAAACAATAGACTTTAAAGCAGCTCTGCTTATGTACAAGTCTCTTCATGGCCTAGCACCAAAGTACATCTGCGATATGTTAGTGCCATATGAACCATCTCACACTCTGAGGACTTCAGGGACCAGCCTCCTGCTGGTGCCCAGAGTCAGGACTAAATATGGAGAATCAGAGTTTCAGTTTTATGCAGCTGAAACCTGGAACAGTCTTCCTGAGGATCTGAGACAGGCCTCAACTTTGACAATGTTTAAATCCAGGCTCAAAACAGTTCTGTTTAGCTGTGCATATGACAGATTTTTTTAAATTCTGCACTCTTCTGTTTTATTGTTAATTTTATGATGATTATTTGTGATTATTTATGTTTTGATTTGTGTGATTTTAATGTCTTATTCTGTAAAGCACTTTGAATTACCTTGTGTACGAATTGTGCTTGCCTTGCCTATATATAAATGTGTGTGTATGTAATATATATGTGTGTGTAAAAAAAAAATATATATATATATATATATATATATATATATATATATATATATATATATATATATATATATATTATATATATATATGTATATATATATATATATATATATATATATATGTATATATATATATATATATATATATATATATGTATGTGTATATATATATATATATATATATATATATATATATATATATATATATATATATATATATATATATATATGTATATTATTATACACACACACACATATATACATACATATGTGTGTGTGTCAGCGACGTGCGGTCAGGTGAGGCACTGCCTCACCTGTCATCACAGAGAAAAATAAAAGAAATAGTTATATTTACCCGATAATTTGTACTATAAAGTTATTTTCTATTTAACTTTGCAATTTTTTATTTTTTTTTTTGTCAAAATTGCTGAATTTTTACATTTACCGTTGAAATCCTGAGAAGAGACGCGAGGTGAGGCACAGACTTTTGCTAAAGAACTTATCCGTTTTTGTCAGGATTTCAAACCTACAATGAGTGAACTAAGGAAAGTGTTGATCCTAAAAATGAAATCTACTGAATGGCACAAAATAGCTGATCAACTTCAGAACACTGAACTGCGATGCAGCCATGTTGATTGGAAACATGACTCCAATGATTTGTATAGAGAAGTTGTGAACAACATCTGCACAGCTATCACAAAAGCCTTTCCTGCCTCAATCGACACTGACAAAATCTAATCCTGCAAACAAAGACACTGAGGACCCTGAAGAGTTTTTCCACACGTTTAACAGAAGTGTATAACACCCTGGGTCTTCCCCGGGGCCTCCTCCCGGTGGGACATGCCCAGAACACCTCCCTAGGGAGGCGTCCAGGAGGCATCCTGAGCAGATGCCCGAGCCACCTCAGCTGGTTCCTCTCGACGTAAAGGAGCAGCGGCTCTACTCCGAGCTCCTCCCGTGTGACTGAGCTCCTCACCCTGTCTCTTAGGGTGCGCCCAGCCACTCTGCGGAGGAAACTCATTTCAGCCGCTTGTATCCGCGATCTTGTCCTTTCGGTCATGACCCAGAGCTCATGACCATAGGTGAGGGTAGGAACGCAGATTGACCGGTAAATCGAGAGCTTTGCCTTTCGACTCAGCTCCTTCTTTACCACAACGGACCGATACAGCGACCGCATCACTGCAGACGCTGCACCGATCCGCCTGTCAATCTCGCGTTCCATCCTTCCCTCACTCATGAACAAGACACCGAGATACTTGAACTCCTCCACTTGAGGCAAGGGCTCACCACCCACCCAGAGAGGGCAAACCACCTTTTTCCGGTCGAGAACCATGGCCTCAGATTTGGAAGAGCTGATTCTCATCCCAGCCGCTTCACACTCGGCTGCAAACCGAACCAGTCCCTGCTGCAGGTCCTGGCTCGAAGAAGCCATCAGGACAACATCATCTGTAAACAGCAGAGATGAGATCCTGTGGTTCCCGAACCAGATCCCTCCAGCCCATGACTGGGCCTAGAAATTCTGTTCATAAATATAATGAACAGAACCGGTGACAAAGGGCAGCCCTGGCGGAGTCCAACATGCACTGGGAAGAAGTCTGACTTACTGCCGGCAATGTGGGAGGAGGCCCCGGGGAAGACCCAGGACACGCTGGAGGGACTATGTCTCTCGGCTGGCCTGGGAACGCCTTGGGGTCCCACCGGAGGAGCTGGAGGACATGTCTGGGGTGAGGGAAGTCTGGGAGTCCCTGCTTAGACTGCTGCCCCCGCGACCCGGGCCCCGAATAAGCGGAAGAAAATGATGGATGGATGGATGGTAACACCCACATTGGATTTACAAGACCCGATCACTTACGTGTGACTCGTGATGTTAGTCTCTAATAGAAATAATCAGGTCCAAACATTTGTGAATTTACGTTTTGGAGATTTTATGAAAAAGTACAATATAATGAACAGAAGAACTGTCGATTGGGCCCCATCTGTGAGTATGACATCATCACATTCTAGAATCTGAAAAACACCTGTGTCAGAGTGACGTCACCTGTTCTGTTCCAGAATGCAGCATTAGCCATAAGAGTTGTCATGGAAACGGCCTTATGTGACATCATCCTGTGACATCACAAAGGCTTTAAGCCGCTGCTGGACACCACAGTTCACTCAGACACACGGCTCACAGCACAGTTCAGACTAAGGGGCGGAGTCCTGACACATTACTGTTTTTTTACCGTTTAACAATCGAGTTTAAACATGTTTTTTATGATAGGATTCTTGACGGGTTATCTCGTGACCAGTTCAATCAGAAAATTTTTCTCTGAGGGTGATGATCCAAGCAGTAGCACGGACCCACCGGTACCTCAGGAAGACTCTTCTGAACAAGATGTATAGACTAGTGTAGATAATGGGATTGTGCTAAGCAAACGTTAGCACAGATAAC
This sequence comes from Periophthalmus modestus, assembly GCA_019594935.1. Lineage (NCBI taxonomy): Eukaryota > Metazoa > Chordata > Actinopteri > Gobiiformes > Gobiidae > Periophthalmus > Periophthalmus modestus. Next base: position 14,822,987 of record JAIEZT010001318.1, read on the forward strand.
ATCAACGTACAGGGCCTCAGGATAGTGTGCGATCACATTGTTCAGAGGCCGTTAGGGAAAAGAAGGGCCACTATGTAACTCAGAAAAGTTACATAGTGCTCCTTTAACTGTTTAGCTAATATGCATTCCGCACCATTCTGAATCTATCGTTTCATTAGTTTTCACACATTTTAACCTGCGGCGTTTAACGTCCCTCTGCTCTATGTTCCCACCGCCCCATGTCCCCACATGGGAAGATAAAGCAGACGGAGCATTTCTTTGTTTAATCAGTCACTTTAATTTCAAACAGTTAACGGTTTTATAAATAAATACACTCAAATTAAATTATTTGTTCTTGTTTGATGTAAAGGAACAGACATATACATACATTAGATGTAGTGTAGTTAGTGTCAGTTCAGCCTTAGTGCATAGACCGACATTGTGTCCACTCTTAAAAAGTCTGTACCTGATTTTTTCCATGCATTTGAGCAAAATTTGTCCCAGTCAAGATATATTTTATAAACAGCTTTAAGATCAAAATAAGTCAGCTGTGTAAAGTGTTATTGCTCGTGAATCAGAAAATGCGTGGTTAGCATGCTAGTTTTTGACTCAACTTTGGTCTCTGACAGTTATGAAGAGCAATTATAAAGTCATTATGGTAAATGATTAAAACGAGTGAGTATAAGTGAGGAATAACTTTAGACCACTGCAGACTGTTTAAAATGAACTAGTTCTGCTTTTTGCAATAAAAATCAGGTACAGCGCTTTTAATTCAATCTCTCCAGTAAACATTGTATGGCTTTTAAACATGTTTTTGGCTCATAGCATCATTTATTTTCCAGGTAGAATACACTGGTCCCTGCATTTTAGGCACAGTGAGGTGGCATGAACTAGTCAAAATAAACAATTACACAATTAACAAATCGCAAAGGGGGCAGATTTCCTCATTGTTAATCACTATGGCAAGAGTCCTAGATTCGAATCATTCTGAAACTGAAGGATAATAGACAGATATAATTTTTTTGTCTGTGCAATATCTCAGTCGTCCAGGTATGATCCAAAAGTTTTGCAAATTGTGCAGTTGACAGAATTAAATGTTTCTTTTGCTATTTACGTTTCTTATTTTAAGTACACCAGGCAGTTGAAAGTTCAAACCATACTTCAGAATATTCTCCACAGAGATAGATATATTTTATGCCATACTGTGGAACTTTTTTATGCAAATCATTTATTAAATTTCCATGGCAACAAGCAGATGAGTCCAGTTTGTGAAGATGCAAGCCACCTCACAGTAAGTAAACATTGATGGTGAAAATATTTTAGTTTTATTTTAGTCCATATTTTGGCTTAAAAGTTACACAGTGGGGCTTTAATAGGAACAAGTGTACCGTTTCAAGTTTCAACATTTAGTATCAAACTGTCTGGTAAACATTATAATGGTCGGTAGTTTCCAGTGGGATGTTTGTGTGGTCACCATGGACGTGTGCTTCGGTACTGCTGCTTGTGTTTGACCCACTGGGCTGTGAATATATTCTGTCCCACTGTCCACGTCCACTCGCTGTTCCCTCGCCTCTGAGATTGTCCAATCACAGGGACAGGCTCCTGGTCCAAATGTGGTCCTAATGTTCCTCTGGACTGGTCTGGACTCTGGTGCGGACTCTGGTGTGGGTTCTGGACTGGACCTTGGTTTTGATCCTGGGTAGGTCTGATGTCCTCTGAGCTGTCAGTGGTGGAGTGTTTGCTGCTAATGGCTGTCTGATTCGGATCCGATGTCTTGGGAGCAGGTGTTGGTGGTAAAGTCGTAAACCTGGACAAAAAAAGGTGACAAATAGACAGGCACATTCTGATTGATTACTTTTACAGCTAATTATATGTCCAAAAATAACATAATGTGACCTAGTTGGCGTCGATCTCAATTTTTTGTTTGGATTTATTCTTTCAATTACTACGATGAAATCTCAATAACACATCTGAAGAAGTCTGATTTCGATTAGGCACACACTTACCTGCACGAGGTAAGAAACAACCAGGCTAATATCAGACATATGTTTGGACGTCTACTGGCTTTCAGATCATGCAATGACAAACTACGGCTCCCGCAATATAGGCTAGCACATGCTGTTTCACTGTTTTGGTCTGCTAGGTTAAAGTGAAAGTAAAAAGTATCAGAACTACAATTTATGTATTTGAGTAACAGTCATCATGTCTGAAAATCAAATTCCCAAAGTAAATGAGATTTTCCTTATCTATGTCTTCCAAAAGTGTGGTATATGTATAACCACACTTTTATCATACATGTATATGATAGCTGTTTTTATTAGTATTTATAAATGCAAAGTTTTAGAGCTTATGCTAAATTCCTAGATGCCCCTGAACATCTCGCAGACCCCCTGTGCACCTATTCAGTTCTATGACCTGCTGTGGACTGGGACAAAAGTGGTCTGACAGGTTTTGGGGCAAAGATGATTTGAATTCGGTTGTTTAGCGCACTCAGATTTCTCTGTGCACGTCAACCTAGTGACACTCCGTACCTGTTCTGAGCTGAGAACACGCAGTCAGAACGCAGTGACTCTGAAGCTCCAAACTGGGCCCATGGTGTTCTCAGACCTGCAGAAGAAGTGACACACGTAAGACTTGGTCTGTCACGATAATTACCATGTTCACTTATCTTTCAGTAAATGAAAGATAGTCTCGTCATGAGTGTTGGGAAGTAATTAAATACATGTACGAAAAATAAGGAATATATATTCCTTATTTTATATATAATATATATATAATAAAGGAATACATGGAGGTACTTTATCATGTCATTTTGGCTTTGTACAGCAGTTATGAGTGAGAAAAAAGAAAACGTCGCTCATGCAATGCGAGACTAAACAATGGATAAATAATGATTAGCCCAAACAAGAACCAAAACATGAATGCATGTCTGTAGGGTTATTGTGTTAGTGGCATAAATTTGTTTCAGTATTATCATTTATTGTTTATAAATTCTTCAAAAAAGTATCACACTTTAAATGTGTTATTGTGACAGTAAGTAGACTGTAAGGTAGGGCTTGAAAGCACTTCAAAAGAATTTCCAAACCAAGCCAAAAATATCTTCAACAAACTTCTTCAAAACATGACTCATTTGTAAAACATTTAAACACTATTCATGGCCTACACAAGGCTTGAAATGGTTCTTCTCCATCTTAGGCAAAACATTTATCATTTAGAGAAGATAAAATGCAAGCACTACTCCACTGAAACTACCCCTGTGTTTATTTCTTGACTGATTAAATTCATAGAGCTGTTCCATTACGGCAAAAAGTAGAATCACAATTATTTGGCTCATAACTAATTATTTTATATATGTTATTTTATAACAATTTGCTCTGTGCATGAACGGCTAGCTTAATGTGTTAGCGCCACTACTTCCTGTCCAATTATATAAATTATATCTATATAAATTATAATTATTTTACACACACACACACACACACACACACACACACACACACACACACACACACACACACACACACACACACACACACACACACACACACACACACACACACACACACACACACACACACACACACACACACACACACACACACACACACACACACACACACACACACACACACACACACACACACACACACACACACACACACACACACACGTTTTTAGTGATGTTTTGTTTGTGGAAAATTATGGTACATCAAATTAAGTTGCAATTTGCTAATTGTATCAATTCAAATTGTGATTTCAATTCAGTTATGATAAATCTTGCAGCCATAAAAAAAAAACACAATAATACAGTTGATTTGATATTACCTGCCGGGGGTCTTTCCAACAGAGCCACACTCCTCTGGTCCAGGTGCCGGCTGTACAAACTGCTTTTAGCCACCAGCCCCTGGAGACTGCAGTTACACACACAGAGAACAGGCAAACCAAACAGGAGAGAGAGAGGGGGCAACGCAAATAAACAAGCACATCCAACTCAAAGGAAACAACAGAACATGAAGTCAAAGTGGAATGCTGGGGAGGGGGTGAGTGCTGGCTGATGATGTGTAATCAGCATAACATAGGAGGAGTGGTTTTCAAACTTTTCACACCAAGTACCACCAAAAATTTTATTTCGCTTTCAGAGTACCACTAGATCTGAACAAAGACTATATCAGGTCTGAAAAACATGACAGAAAATAATGCTGAATCAATTCTATAGTTAGTAGGGTTGTCAAATGTATTGAAAATCAGACACTAATCAATACTAAAACTAGTATTGAAACTAGATACTCATTTGAGCAGGTATCGAGGCAAAAAAAACAAAAACAAAATCACATTCACAGGACAGAAATGAAACCTGTTCTGAATAGCTTTAGAATAATCTTGAGTTGTATGAGAACAAGCATAAGACCACACAGACTAGTATACGCCAATGCACCACTATGGAACCTATTTGTCAGTGGAAAAATACGACTCAACTGAGGTACTATTTCCCGATTCCATGGAAATACAAAGTACTTTGGAACATCCTCTATGGAGAAGCTTTATGCTATAATGTGGATTATAGCAAAAATAACAACATCTCCACCATTTGAAGAAATGGTATGCAAAATAATTAAAATAATAATAAAAACTCAAATAAAAATTTGGATGTGTATATTTCATTGATAGATACTGAAAACATTGTCTCTTTACTTTGAGTGGGCTTCTCCACAAGAAGGATTCTTATTTGGTCTGGAGGGCTTCTTCGTGCTTGTTTCCATGAAAATGTTCCTTTGGCTACAATATTCTCCAATTAGACTGTTCCAACGTATCATTTTAACTTTTGACATTTCCATGGAATCATGCAGGTAACTTCACCTCCAGAAAGTTACATAAATGTTACTTTAAAGCACAATTTCCTACCTCTACTAAATCAAAATTTTACTTTGACATTTTAATACAACAAATATATATTTTTAAATCATATGTTGTGGTCAACACATTTCGCAAGCTTAACCTAACTTAACCCAGCTAGCTAACCCAATAACAGCAACGCGACAAAAGTCAAACTGCAGTGTGGAGTTTTTGACTGTCAGACTTTAATGGCTACAAAAGGCAGGCAGCTAGGACAGAGCCGTCATGTCCCTCTCCAATCATCGTATTACAACTGGGGTTCAAAAAGGCCTCTAGAACATGTCCTTCTCTCCGCTCATTAGTCCAATCACCACTCTACCCACAATCCACCTCTCCCGTGTCATCTGAACAGGCTATTTATCAAAATCAGACAACCGAGCTCTCCAGTCGGTCAGTGGAAGCCCAGGTTAGATCTGCTAGGGGAACTGTATGGGGTGGGGTGATGTTGATAATGGAGAAATTATTTTTAAAAAAGGGGGAATGAATGGATAAGGGAAGAGAGAAGGAGAGAGAGAGTGAGAAATGTGTGCACAGGATAATAAGCAACAAAAAAGAACAGTGTCCTATTTAAGTGTTAAGTGTACGATGTCGGCAGATCAGGTGGTGTTAGGGGTGCAGAACAAAATATATATCTTTATAATATGTTTGCCTTGATAATTTTGCACTTCATGTAATTGTCCTTGTTTAGGTTTTAGTGTTGCTCTTTAAGATTTCACAATAAAAATTTGAATTGAAAGATGCATGGGGTAGCTTTTCCAGTACTAATACCGTCCGAAACTTATATATCAACCAATACCAAAACAGAGACCGAAAGTAATTTCATAGCTGTAATTTATCCTTTCATAGTATCCTTGTTACTATGGAACATCATTGTGTAAATTAAGCATTATCAGACATTCTGGGGCAACAATAGTCACAGAAGCCAATACCTGATACAGTAAATAAATCTAGATTAGACTCTGTAAAGGAGAACTCTTAACTCAAATTACACTTGTTAGAGGCTAGGTCCTTCTTCACCTTTTTTGAATAGTTTAAAATCGCACAAATACAACAATAAACCTATTTTTTCTTTTTTTTTTAAATGGGATATGTGTCTCAAAAAATAGATTGGATTTTATTTTTTTAAAATCAACAAGCACAACATGCTGCTCCATACGCGCACCTCACGCAGAGTGTGGCGCTTCCAATTCACCTTAAAAACAAGTTCAAATTTTTACACATGCATAGGGAAAATACATGTGTCCTAAGCCTAAGGGAAAGTCTAATGATGAGCCACATGCACCTATATAAAATATAACACTATTAGATCATCTCATTTATAAGACTTGACATATCTTCAATAGTTATTCACTTCATTATCACACTCTCAAGGTTGAGAGAACAGACAAACTAAACTAGACTATGTCTCCTACTTAGATAGCTAAATTGTATTTTAGAGCACAATTAAGCACCAAGTTTTGTAAAACTACTTTTAAAACAAGTAGGCTAGTATGTAGAACCTTTTTACAATGTTATGGACCGTTATGTACCTAATGTCATGTCCATATATATGATATTATTTAGAATTACACATAAAGTTAGATTCTAATGTTTCTAACAAAAAACGTGTGTCATGTAGTCTGACCTGGTCCGTCTGGTACGGCAGTGCTCCAGCAGAGGGGACTGGGGGCTGTACCCTCCTGGGGCCCCTCCTCGGGGAGCCCTGCTGGGGGACGAGCTGGGGGACTGGGAGTACGGGGAGGATACCCACCGCTGGGGAGACTGAGGGGGGGCAAAGGGCCAGGGAGGAACCCTCTGCTCCTGACGTACCACTGCACACAAGGTGAGGGAAGGATAACAAGTTGTATGAATATTATTATGATTGCTGACACCATGAACAAAACAGTCTAATAGAATTACCCAGGTCATATGATTACCATACCACATTAAATTAAAGGTTTTTGGCTGAACATGATTAAACATCATTCAGTCAGTGTCACTTACATAGCCTGGTCAGTCGAGACCATAGTCTTTCCTGTACAATACAAAGGCCCCAATCTTATTGCTATTCTTAATGCATCTCTAGCATCTTTATTATTCACCGTAATGAGCTTCTAAGTGCTTTTCACAACTTTTCGGGGCCAGAATTTTGCCAACATACCACTGCTAAAAACAAGTAGTGTGCTGATGGTGCACGGGTGTGACTTCCTGTTTTGCAAACAACACACATTTTTAAATTAGATGCAAGCAGCACATTTTAACTCTAAAATCTGTACTGCAGCAAAACTAATTTTACTCAAGGACAAAAGTTGGGTAGTGCCCCTTTAATCTGAGGTGAGAAATCAGGTTTTGGTCTATAGATGATCAATGAGCTTCTCTTTTAGTGAAAAATGAACAGTATTGTATAAGTAAAAGAGAATTCCATATTTACCTTCTCTCTCCATTAGTGAATAAGGCTTGATCTCTCCTTCTGGTTTTCTTAGGGGAGTCTTCCTCAACTGTCCCGCTGTGGAACACATTTAGACAAGTTGTTAAATGAATACCTACTAAAAAAAGCTACCAGAGACTCACTTATGTACAGGACTATTAAGTAAATTACTGCTACAATGGACAGTCCACATGCAACCATGCAATCTCTACATACTCTAGGTCCATTTTATAATGTGCGTTTTATGCCATTGTTTGTTGTTATTCTGTTATAATTTAATGGACACATACTGATACTTTGCAGTAACATCATGTTGGTGGGCTTCTGCATGTTTGTCTATGGGGGAATGTGCAGCCGTTACCATGACAATACAATATAATACAATGCTAACTTGTGACTAATGTTATTTCAGAAGAACTTGTTTAACAGCACAAATCAGCTCACCTGTTGAAGTTCAATCTTTGACATTTCTTTAGGGTCAGATTGTGTTAAACTAAAGCTCAGATTAAACTCAAATAATGAAGCTTCAGACAGAGCAGTGCCTCCAACAAACTTCACACCCCCCACAGAATGTTGATGACATCAGCTGCAAAGTATAATAAGTAACGGTGCCGCGTGCTGCATTGAAATATCATACCAGTAAAATATTACTGAACAGCTAAACTTTTCTACAGTCTGTCAGTATTGTGGATGGTTGCCCTGCAGAGACAAACTAACTATTCCCTACAAAGAATATGTGATAGACTACAACTGAAAGGCAGCATGCAAATTATCATTTAATATACATTTGTAATATAATCCCAATTATTATTATTATGAGCACAGCACACTGACAGTTAATTTAGCACTACACAAAAGTCATGGCCACATTCTTGTATGTATTAAAATATGAGAGCAATGTCATAGACTGAACAGAATGTACAGGTGAGACCAGCACACTTGGTAGAACAGTCTCATGTTGCGCTATTATTAACAATGCAGCAGATATTATAGAGAGAGCATAAATTGCAATCTGAAAAGTTAAAATATCTTGAACAAAAACGATTTATCTTAATTTATGCCATGAACACGACAGCCTTATAGAATCGCCTAATTCAATTTTTGCTAAATTTTGTTTTTTTTTTCAGTAATCAGTGTCAGACAAGACTATTTTCCCCCCTGAACTTCACAAAGATGTGCTGTCTGGGCCCAGGGAAAGGCAAATTACCTACGGGGACAATAAAGGCTAACCTTATTGTCAGAGAAATTGCACTCTTGTGCTGTACGGAGAGCACTCACTGCCAGCTCAGTACAGCACAGCAGAGCAATATTTCTGACACAATATTTCTCTGATACAAAACTACTAATTATATTGGCAAGTGACTGGTTAAAATCTTTGCAAATCTAGTCAAATTAAAAAAATTCTTATTTGAGACTGTCTGTCTCCAATCAGTCATACAGCTAATCTATGGTCATTATATTCCTCCCAGAACATTGTACCTTAACCCTACAACAAACAAGGTTGGGAAAGCCACAGGTAACATAACATAATTCAAAATGACATTATAAAGCAAAGCATTGTGGGCATGTGGGATGGATGGGGAACAGAAGAGCGTCCTTACAAATAGCCGTACATCCCCTGATCCGTCAGAGGAGCGCAGTGCGGCCCTGAGTGTGGTGACAAACAACATCATAACAAATACATATGACCACCAGGGGGCGTCAGAAAATTCAATCAAATGAAGAAATAAATGTATGTAACACAAAGCATGAAGCGTGTGAATTTGTTGCGATGCCAAAAGCAAAGAATTGAACTTTCCATGCAAAACATCAGTCTATACATTGTTTTGAGTGGTTTATCGTTAAAGGTTGAGTGGTTAGATCCACTGACTAGAAGGTTGGCGGTGCAATTCCAACCCTCACTCCTGTCTGCGTACACTGGTGTATGAATGTGTGTGTGGATGGGTGAGTGGTTCCTTGTTGTAAAGCACTTTGAGTGCCTTGAAGGTGGAAAAGCGCTATATAAAGATGTGACCATTTACCATGTGACAAAGTGCATATGACAAGTCTTCATGTGTATTTTCTATGACTTGGGTTGGTTGGATAGAACCAGTGATACTTTTTTACACCAGTTGTGTGGGTGTATGGCAAGTGTCAGTTTGTGGAAAAAAAACTTTGAGAAGTAAAAAAAGGTAATGAATGTAATATTAGTAGATCCAGTTAGTGACTAACAGTTTGTTACCTGCTTGTCTCCATGGAGATGATATTGCTTTACCTGGAATGTTCCACAGTATGGCATTAAACATATCTGTCATTAAGCATATCTTGAACACAAGCAAGTGACACCAGCAGACCAAGTTCAAGTTCAGATCTGTGGAGAAGCGATCCTGCTCACAGTATAAATGTATGTTTTTAAGGTGTTTGGTTTAATTTAAGTGTAACAAATAGCCCATTTGTCACTTGGTTAAAAGCACCTTTCACTATATGCACTTTAAATAGCACACAGCACTTTTAACATTATTGGCACTTAAAAAAAAAGGACAATTTGCACAAAAGGATTTTAAAATGTTTATTTAACTTATCATCTTCTGCAAAATAAGTGCAATATGTTTAAGAATGTTTTTAAGTGTTTGTGTCTATTGTGTAATTTGCAGTGTTTTTAGTAGAATAGTGTTCTAAAATGTTGAACTCACCTTTTGCATCTTGTGTCCAGGCATCAAAGAGGTCCCAGGGGCAACAAGCTCCCTTTAAATAGGTTCCGGGGCGGGACCAAGAGAGGAAATGTGTGGGGGAAACATGCTGGGCATTTTTAATGGTTTAGGAATTTTAAGCATATTTGGTGTTGTTTTTTAGGGTTTATTTATGTATATATTTATAAAGTTTATATGGTTTATTGGTATTTGGTTTTAATAAAGGTTAGAGTGTAAGAGCTAATGTTATCTTTTTTAGAACATCCCTGGTAGTTAACAGTAGTTGAATCCAATCAGTAGAATTGTATAAAAGGCGCCTAAAAAACCATCATTCTGTGTTTTGCTGCTGGAGGAGACGCTGCTCCTCTAACCTTTATTGCACTGGCACTTTGCACTTGAATGATTGAAAAAAAGAAATAAAATTTGTGGACCACACCCGTGAGCTGTCTTCTGTCCACATCCTACCGCTCTTGGTCAGCCCTACGTTACATTAAGATATAAGATTTAAGGGGTTTAATGTCATACAGTGGATCATTCCAGGTAAAGCAAAAACATCTTCATGGAGACAAGAAGGTAACGGACCCTCCACCGGGAAAGTGACATCATTCACCTTTAAAAAAATATAATAATGACTTGTATACATTTGATCATGTTAAACTGTGTTGGGAGTGTCCTAGTTTAACGTTAAATGCACAACTGTCGTGTTGTGTGGAGAATTTACACCAAAATGATACTGCAATGACACAGAGGGTAACTGTTACCTGATTTGTTGAGGAAGAATCCTTCAAAAACCACAAAGTTGTTGACCTAAATGTAAAGGACATCATTAGAGTGCATGTGTGAGCTTGTACAGAAGTGTATGTCAACATTCACTTGCTTAGTTACAGAGAACAGATCATTATGGCGCTTAAGTCAGAACAAAAAAGGTCCTCTACCTAATTTTGAATGTATTTGAGCAAAATTACATATATATTTTATAAGAAGCTCTTGTCTGCATCGAATTAAGAAGTGTTTTATTGTCCGATAGTCAGGAAGTGCATGCTAGTTGTTGTTAGCGTTACCATGACGGCAAACTCCGCTCAGGCCTCTGAAAGATGTGAAAAGAGCTTATAAACTCATTGTGGTGAATAATATAGAATTGTGAGGGATAACTTTAGACCACTGCAAAATACGAACCAGTTCTGTTTTTCATATTTTTAAGACATTGAAAACAGTCATATCACCTAAATTTCATATTTTGGTAAGACTTTATTTTAGGTTACACTTGACATCTAACCAGCTACTAATTTACATACTCTAAGTGGTTCTTTCAGTGCCAATTATACTAATTAGACATTTATTAATACTTTTCCATGAATAAACTCCTTCTTACTCATTTATTATAAGGACATTTTTGTATATGCTTCATGGTCCCAATTAGGCTTTTGATTATAAGGATGTTGTTAAGGGCGAGTATCACAAGCAATGTAGTTTTTACTTGGCAAAGCTTATTCATACATGTACAAAAATTATACTAATAAGCTTTAATAATTATTTCATTAATGTAACTAATACTTACTGTCAACTGTTCATTTTAAACTGTTTGCTGTGGTCCAAAGTTATTCTTCACTTACTGCATTCTGAGCATCCTAACTATTCACGGCAATGGGTTGGTGAGCGCTTTTCACAACTTTCTAAAGCCATCATGGAAATGTTAACAATAACCGCCACGCTAACCGCACACTTCCTGATTCCTGAACAATAACATGCTTTATAATTCAATGCAGAAAAAACACAGCGGACTTATTTTGACCTCAAGAGTTTCTTATGCAATATGTCTGTACTTAGGGAAGACAAATTTTGCTCAAACATATGGGAGAAAATCAGGTATAGGCCCTTTAATACGAAAATATTAGAACATGTCTAATTAGCAGCATAATAAGGTTATGCAGCATAACACATTAATACAGGCCGAATAAATAATTTACATCGCATAAACCACTTACAAATAAGCAAATCAGCAGCTAGTTAGATGCTGAATAAAATGAGTGTTATCCATATTTTGAATACACCAACAAAAAAAAAAATGCTGATTGCACACCAGGGTTATCCAGGGTAAGTTTCAAAAGTCAGATTGTAATTTATTCTAAAACTAGATACTCATTTTAGCCGGTATCGATACTAAAAAAAGTCACATTCACAGGACAGAACTGAACATTTGCTGAATAGCTTTAGAATGATCTTGAGCTGTATCAGAACAAGTATAAGACACATGGACACCCATGGACCACTATGAACCCTACCTGGACGACTGAGGGTAAAATAAAAGGAAGTACTATGATTTAATGTTGAAAATCACATTCTAGTATAGCAATTTTGAAACAACTTTTATTTATATAGACTTAAAATAATCTACTGTGCACATTAGATTGCAATTTTCGGTTTGCTTACATTGCTTGTTTAAGACGCATATTAATCCCTAACTAAGTAGTACTCTAGACAGTGTGTATTCAGTAGTTTAGGTACCATAGCAACTAGTGGAATGATAACAATGCTAATGAACACTAATTAAGATTAAAATAGTCAATGGCTAAATACTTATAAAAGTAAGATGATTAAAAGTACTTAAAGGGCCTGTCCCTCTTGAGGTCAAATAAGTTGGCTGTGTACTGTCTGCGTCCAATTATGAAGCGTTTTTTTGTCAGAGAATCACAAAGTGCATAGTTAGCAACTCAGCATGCTAGTTGTTGTTAGTAGACACTCTGCTCTGACCCCTGAAAGTTGTGAAAAGCACTTATAAATCCATCACGGAGAATTATTAAGATACTCTGATTACATAAGGTAAATCGTTTAAAATGAACTAGTTGTTTTTCTCGCTTTTAAGTCGGTAAAAACCTGGTACAGTGCCTTTAATAGTTGGTCTCTAATCTAAAGTGTTACCTTAAAAATGCATCTTTATCTTTTAGCTGAAGCACATTCCAACATAATAACTTTTTCCATAATGATTCATTAACTATCCAGTGAATATTACCTGGTATGAAACATGATTCAGATATGACCCATGCTTCAGACTGTACAGGATCAGCAGTCTCCTCGTCTAACCTCACTCTGACAGGTGTACCGTGTGAACTGGCTCAGCTGGTTGGATGGATTAGATAAAGATATGGGACAGCAGGTTTTTGTCAGGCCAGTACTTTCCTGTCTGCACTGATCCAAACGTCACTGAGTATGTCTGAATGCAGCCTATTATCTAGTGTTGAACTGGCACAATGACTATACTCAGTTTCAGTTTTATTATAATCAAAGGGAATTGTCAAATGTGGTATTGAATTTACACTTTATATGAACTTTGTACTTTGAGCTTTCTGAAAGGAACTGTATGTAGCTTGTGCTCTTACTGGTATTACAACTGATCCTGGGTTGCCAGTGCCTAAACATGTTTTTCTCATTCCCAGTGTCGGGCCAGGCCATGCCTTATGTGAAAGCCTCCAGAAGTCACTCACTGAGCTGCAGAGGTTGCACTAGCAGTGATTCATGATTGGCTGGAGGTGATGGGGTTTAGGTAGTGATCGTTCACATCAGAGTGAGTCCTTTAAAGTTTCAACCAACTGGTTTTCAGCACTTTCATTCTGCTTCCTCATTGGATAATAGTCTTTACACACTACACCAATAATTGCTACCATGCTTGTATATCACATAACCCAGCCATTCCAAAAGTCTGCTTATGACGCTAGTCTAGTCCAGGTTTAGTCCCAAAGTCCAACATTTTTCTAGTTAAACTGTACTTCTATGTGCAGGAAATTGGTTCAGTAAGGTTTGTCAAAGTTTTGGTCAGAAGCTAGTAGGGATGAGACAATAAACAATAATATCGTTTATCGTGTTCGTGGGACATTTTATATAATTGTGATAATCTCCAACAAAGATAATCACTGTTATGTCACCAGAATGGGCAGAAAAAACGATTTATTCACAGGGGAGTCGACGGGGGGAACAAAGGGCCCCAGAATTGGAGCCTGTTCCTATTAATTTGTATCAGAGGGGGGCCAATGTGAGGCTTACTGCCTCGGGCCCAAATTTCAGTAATAATAACATTCTCTGCTAAAGCGAAGTTTTCACTGATAACAAAGTACAAAACTATACCAGTTGTTTAAACATGGAACTCATTCATAACATTAAAATTATAATGATTCACATTTTTAAACTGTCAGCAACTTTAATAATTATTGATATAATCGTTTATCGCAATTATTTTGGCCGTGATAATCGCCACACAAAATTTCAATATCGTCACATGCCTAGAGGCTAGAATAGAAATAATGATGGCCGACAGACATTTTCAAAAAGACTGACATAACACTGCTAATCTGTTTAGTAATTTAAAGTACTTTTCTTTATAAATTCATCTCACAATATTCAATAATTCAAATCACCATATTCCCGATATATTGGTGGGCCGTTATATCGGGACAATATTGGCTCTTTTTAGCTTATCAGCCTTAGATCTCCAGCCCAGGCCATAATTTTGCCTAAAAAAGATGTCACATAAAGCTTTATTTGAACACTTTAATGTGAAGACAACACTGCACAAAACGTGACCACAGCTCTCTTATCCAGTTTGTAGTAAAAAAGGACTGTGGATGAGTTTGAAGTCATTTCAAATGATTTAAATTTGGTAAATTTATCAAAATTGTCCCTACATATCGCCTAAAAAATATCGACAGAGCTTATCGGTCATTAGAGTCGGCATCAACCATGATCTCTAATTTTAAGTACCAGTACGTAACTTTCAAATTTCAGACAGGAACCTTTCATCACGGAGATCAGATACTTCTAAATGATAAACACTTTCTTCCTGTTGCGTTGGTCTCATTATTACAGTTCTATAAATAGTGGTCCAAAGTGGAGCAATCACAGAGAAACCCACAGGAGAGAGAGAGGGAGGGAGAGGAGGAGGGAGGATAGAGGGAAGAGAAGAGAGAAGAGAGAGAAGGAGAGAGAGGAGGAAGTGGGAGAGGGGAGGAAAGAGGCAAAAGAGGGATGAAAGGAGGAGAGAGAAGGGAGGAGGCCACCCAATCTCCTGATAGCATCATCTCATTTCCCGTAGGGCAAAACAAGCACATAATCTGGAACACTTCATTTAGTGTGGTATGCAGTTGTGATGAGTACTTTATTACTTTATATCCTGCTTATATCATGTACTTGGTTTTCATAATACTTTTTGACACTGAAGGCGTTTCCTGTTTTGTGACTTACAATAATGTATGTGCAAAGATTTCTGGCCATTCAAGACTTCCTATTGCCATGAGGGGACGCAAGGTTAAGCCCTCGCACAAGAAGTGAAGCTGTTCAAATTAGGCAAACACATTAGCTACTCATCTTTAAAAGTTATCCTGTAGAAACATAGAGGATTACTTAAACATGTGTGAATGAAATGACACGCAGATATGTTTTTGATGGGGAAACTATAGTATAACTTCTTCAAAAACTTCAAGGGCCTATATTGTTCTATTTTTTTAATCTATGTTATAATGTTCTTTCCTGATCAAAAAGTATCCGGAGTTGTTTGTGTTTAACTCACATATCCTGCATATTTAGGCTCCCCTCTCAAACAGAAAACACTCTGTTCCACCGTGTGATGTCATATGGTGATACACAAAATGCTAAACTGTGATTTTAAACTCCAAACACCTTCACTAGAATATTTTGGATAATTTCAGCTGTGGAATTGGTCATTTCTACTAAACAAAAGATAAAAGGTGGCTGTTAACTGTTAAACTACTGCTTCATGACATAAGATGACAGTAGCTCAGTTGATAGCGTTTTTGTCCGCTGATCCAAAGGTTGTTGGTTTGATTCCAGCTCCCACAGGTGAATGCTGTTGTTGTGGGCAAAAGACTTAACTCCCCTCACCCGTAGTGTTTGCATACAGTGGCATATGAATGTGTGTGTGAATGGGTGAAAATGTGACCATTTAATTTTTACCAGGGTGGAACAGAGCATTTTGGAGATGTAAATGAATAAAACAAAACACAACTCCAGGTATGTTTTTGAGGCGGTATGGCTTAAAGCTCACAAAAGTCAACTTTGCATACTATAGGAACTTTAGAATCATTGCATAATAGTTTTGAATAGCGGGAGCTTTACCTGAGGAATGCTTTTTGTCAGACTGTAGTGTTTGGCCAAGAAGGAGAGGAGTTTGGGAGAGGGTCTGTCGTAGGCCATCAGCACTGGCTCCACATGTTTGTGCTGAAGAAGACAGAAACAACAAGGAAATAACATGTGTCAGCGGAATTAAAGAAGGACCTGTTCTTGAGTTCAACTGGAGCTCTTCAGACTGATATGGTTTATCACATTTAATCGCAACCAGAGATAAAGTACACTTCTTGTTTTCCAAGTTACTTTCTGGAATCAAGACTCAACTCAACTCACACATCACTTGGGACTTGACTCTTTCTGAAAAGGGATGTTTGGGGATGATGATATTTATTGCATTATTTTGTGGAGGCTAAAAAATGAATATGCTACTTTTTCCTTTTGGTCCTGTCCTAATTCACATAATTCAGATTTAAAAGTACTTAATAACAGTTGTTTCAAAGGGGCTGATCTGAGAAGCTAAGAAGGGTATTATAGTACTGAGAACTTAGATGGGAGACTGCTGGGAATATCAAGAGCAGTAGTGGGGCAGAATTGGCTCTAATTTAAGTGCACATACACCAAGAGTTTTATTCATCCACAAGGGAAATTACTAACACAGCTGTTGTGTCCTTAGGCAAGACATTTCACCCACCTTGCCCAATATCAGTGTGTGTGTGTGAGTGTTAGTGTGGTCAGAGGGGCTTGTGTCTGCCCCAGGGCAGCAGTGGCTACAATAGTAGCTTACCAATATTGAATATGGATGAATAATGCATTAAATTGAAAAGCAACTGGAAAAGTGCTAAATAAAACTAATGCATTGTTACCAATTACTATGATGTCTGGTGGCTTGAAGTGACAAAAGTGATACGGTATATACCAGAATATGCAACAGTGCACCATTTTATTTTTGTCTTGGTGGCTAAAACAGAAATCTGACTTCATGCCAACACCAACAACTCAATACTTAGGTAGTACTTTTACCAATAACTTTTTTCTCTATTAATTTGGATGACTAGTTTGTACTGCTACTTCCCCTGACACTGATGGATGTTTTGCATGTGTTTACTTAACACAGAGTTGATATTTTGGGAAATATTTAGTGAAGGGACTCTTAGTCTAGGAATGCCCAAAGAAAACACAGCCTCCTCTGGTGCTCACAGCTACTCTATTCCTCATTGCTGCCCTCAATTGACTGTGTGCAGCATTTGTACCTGTAGCATGAAGTTGAAGAGCTCCAGTCCGTATCCGTGGCGCTGCATGTTCTCACAGATGTAAAAGTCCAGGATGCAGAGGGGCTCGGCTTCTACGTGCGCGCCGTGGCTGTCCTGAATAGGGATGTCAAGATTCTTTGGTTACAATAGAATAGAATATCTTTGTATATTGTAGTCTATTGTCTACTGGACTAGAAATTCATTTCTGGCTCACCACCAAATAAAAAAATGGCACAAGGACAACATAAATAAAAATAGAAGTAGCCTTGGTAAAAAAAAAAATTACAAAAATATGAATGAATTAATTGGTCTTTTCTTGGTTGCCATGGTCATGGTCAACTCCCCTTGTGGCTGGCTGGAGTAGTTTTTTAACATTTTTTTTATTTTTAACTTAATATTTAGAGATTTTGACCAACTAAGAAATGTAGCTTGTGCAGGTCAAAGGACAGAAGTTCACAATGAAACAGGCTTTCTGCACCAAAAATGGCAGAAGACATTCCAGAGGAAACACTCCTCTGGAATGTCTTCTGAAACAGACTGAAACAACAGAGAGAGAGGTTTAGAATAAGCTTTCTTGTTGCTGTCCGGAGTTCCCCTGGCTCCCCCAAGAAGCTGCTGCAGAGGATGTGCACTTTTGTTCTGAGGGCTACTCTGCTCAAACCTGCCCAGACACTGGATCCAACCCTACCTGTTGGGCTGCACTGAGACTTTAGTTTGAGCTTTCTATTATTATTGAATTTGACTGCTTAAATTGCCCCTCAATGACAAATAAAGTTATATTGATTGATTGATATTTCCTATAACATGTTTCAACTCTTGCTGCAAAAATTTGTAATTTCAGTTAAATTCCTACTCCAAAAAAGTTAACCTAGATGTAAAGTGCTTTTTTATCTGTCTGTTTATGTCACATCGACAGTGAAAGCAACTATAGGCCAAGGCAAATCAGAAGTTACTGGGAGTGACTTACCAGCAGGAATAACTTCTTATAACCAACTTTGAGAAAACCCACCACTGCTCCACGTCCTCTGTGGGGACAACAAATGGTTAAAGATGTAAGGCAGATGTAAGACAAGGAGATTTCTCTATAATCAATTACTTACAAACTTGCCAATACACTACATTGTGTTGTTGAAAGTGTTTTTGAAAGTGAAATGTTTTCTGAAAGTCTAGTTTTGATCATGATGTATGTACTCTGTAGCTCTAGCAAATGTTATTACTAAAACTAGGGATGCACCAATCCATCTTTTCCAATTCCAATCTCAATATTAACACTTTGACTGAAAATTACAATTTATTTCCTGAAAGTTTAAAATTTAAGTATATCAAAAGTAATCCAAATGAGTTCTTCAAACAATGTTCAGTAAATTGTTACTACATCAGTGTATGAGTCAGAACTGAAGAATTATTATGAATATTGTTGCATCCCAAACTACAACAGCAGTTGCCACCTTTTCTGTTGCACCATCTAGGTAATTTCAGTATATTACAGTGCCTATATACACTGTTTTCTGATCTATGTTATAATGTTGTTTCCTCACCAAGCAACGTACCTGGAGTTGGGTTTTGTTTCGTTCACATATTAATACACAAATCCTATAAATTCTTCTCTCAAATGGAAAATACTCTGTTCCTCCTTGTGATGTCATATGATGGTACAAGAAATGCCAATCCCTACTGAACAAAAGGTAAAAAGTAGCTATTGAAAACTACAGCTTCATGACGTCACAAGGTGGAACAGAGCATTTTGAGATTTGGAGAGACAGACTAATAATAATAAAGGGTTACTCAAATGTGTGAATGAAACAAGACATAACTATAGGTGTGTTTTTGAGGAACAGCATGGCTATAATATGGTTTAAAGCTCAGAAGAGTCAATTTTGTGACCTTTAAAAAATAAAAATGTTGTATTTTTTAACTTCTGAACTTTTTTTTTTAATGCGGCCAACCAACCTGCAGTGTAAAAGCTGAGCACAGATCTGAAAAGGAACAGTCTATTCCTATGAGCGGCTCATGACTCACTCTCTCTGCCCTTATAACCACGCTGTATTACCCTCTCTGCTCTGGGCTGTGACAGTAACACTAACACTACCACTGTGTATCCAGCAGCACAGGCCATGCACTGTGAGCCAGCAAGACACAGGAACCCACAGGAAAAGTCTAAGATGGCAAGAGATGGGTGGGCCATGAATATCTCATCTCTTTTGGACTCTCCAGTATGTATTCAGATAATAAGGATTTATATCGGACAACAGCAGAAAGCAGAAGTGAGTGAGTTAGCGGAAGATTTGGTATTCTTTGGCATTTATATGTAAAAAGGCAGATTAAACTCATGATTCAAAAGTTGAATCTGTCTTTCTATAAATATATACTTTCTAAATAAATAGTTGTTTTTGCATGAACTGTGTGCAGAAGTAGTCTTGTGAGTGCAGTTTGGTCCAGATACATAGAGATACATAATAGTTTTGCGAGCTTTTGCCGCACTCCCTTTTTAGTTGACTAATCGATCAGCAAGACATGTCTTTAGTCGACCAAGAATTTCTTTAGTCAACTACAGATGATATGAGATTTTTTCAGTGATGTCATACTCTGCAAAAATAACTATCTTAAATTAAACTGCTTGAATCAAATAGTGGCTTTTTGATGTTAGATTTTTAAAAAAAAACCCTAGTTTTTAAGTGTAAAATGGCAAATTTAGTAAAAATTCTAACATGTTATAATGTTACCTCCTCAAAAACATGCCTGAAGAGGTTTTAAATGTCATCTAAAAACCTGACATACAAACCTGACGAGATGGGCAGTAGTTTCATTAGTGGGATGAGCAGAGATTGTGTTGTGACAGCGCTCTGAAGGAAAAGTGACTTAATGCAGAGCGCAGAGACTCAGTGAGTATTATGAAACATGCTTATGCTTTGTTTTCAGTGAATATAGCATTTTCAAAACAACTAAAGATAGCATGGTGATCTAAATATGATATATGTTAGCTGTTAATACTCCTTATTTACAATGAACATGGCAAGTGACTCAAATCAAAATAAAAGTCTTAACTGGCCAACTTTTTAAAGCAACACTGTAACTTTCTGCAGGCGGCATGTCACCTGCATGATTCCATAGAAATAGAAAGTTAAAAAACATCCTTTGGGACATTATCCACAGAGAATGGATATATCAATGTCATGTCAGTATTGTGGAGATGCAAGTCAAGTCAGTGCAATAAAACATCTGAAATTAACATGCTTCTATTTTGGTCTATTTTTTTCCTAAAAGTTACACAATGAGGCTTTAATATCATTGTCATTTGTTCCAGTGCTGTCATGACATACCCATCTCCATCTTTCATGAGGTACAGCTGGTGCTTCTGCATTTGCAATTTGGACGCACTTGTGATGGGTGCTGTCAGCTGCTGGGCCTGAGAACAGAGGGAGGGATTCATATTTCACAATGTCAGAATACTTCCATGTTAGCATCAAAAAACAATATTTATATTATACTATACTAAGAGGTGGGTAATACTCAGTTATATCTACTCTTGAGTACCGGTAACTTTTTAAATGAATTGTAGTTTTCAGAGTACTTTCCTAGCAGCACACTTTTACCCCTTCTTGAGTAAAATTATTATTTTTTATTTAAGTAAGAGCAGTCTTACATAAGTAAAGGTATTTGGTTACTCTTCCCACTGTGAGTAATTCAACAAGTGACAGAAACTTTATGTTGACAATATGAAATTATTTAAATATTTGCGCACCACTCCCTCAGATATGATTTTGTTTTTGTCATTTTTGTGCCCATCCTTTAAAAATACCAGATCTTGTATTTTCTTGAACTACTACTTAAATGAAGAGCTTTGCCTTTCAGCTCAGCTCCTTCTTTACCACGACAGTCTGATACTTCGATCATATCACTGCAGATGCTGCACCGATCCACCTGTCAACCTCATGCTTCATCCTTCCCTTACTCGTGAACAAGACCCCGAGATACTTGAGCTCCTTCACTTGAGGCAAGGCCTCTTTACCCACCCGGAGAGGGCAAGCCACCTTTTTCCGGTTGAGAACCATGGCCTTGGAGGAGCTGGTTCTCATCCCAGCCGCTTCACAACCGCCCCAGTGCCTGCTGCAGGTCCTGGCCCGATGAAGCCACCAGGACAACATAATCTGCAAACAGCACAGATGAGGTCCTGTGACCCTAAACCGAACCCCCTACGGCCCCTGGCTGCGCCTAGAAATTCTGTTTATAAGTACAATGAACAGAACCGATGACAAAGGGCAGTCCTGGCAAAGTCCAACATGCACTGGGAACAGGTCTGACTTACTGCTGGCAATGCGAACACAGCAGGAACCAAACACAGCAGGTGGTGGGTCCACGGGAGGACAACTCCACGTTGCTCTTTCAGGCTGTGCATGGGCGGCCCCGTGGGGAAAGGCCCGGGCACCCACCCCGGGCCTGCCTCTAGGGTGAAGCCCCAGTATCAACAGTCCGGGCGACATAACTGGCCTCAATTGTGCCCTCATCATGAAAGGCTTCTGAACCACTCTTGGTCTGACCTTTTCCCCCAGGACCTGTTTGCCATGGGTGACCCTACCAGGGGTATGAAGCCCCCGACAACGTAGCTCCCAGGATCATTTGGGTGCTCAAACCCCTCCACTGCGTTAAGGTGGCGGTTCAAGGAGGGGTGTACTTCTACTGAAGCATTATTTTTAAGTACTGTTACTCTTATCTGAGTACAATTTTTGGCTACACTATCCACCTGTGACTATACTACCAGATCCTCAACCTTAATTTGAAAGTGTAAAATGAAAGATGAGAAAAAAGGCTGCTATTATGTTGTGCATATTATGTGTCCATATACAGGACAGATATAGTAGGTTGTCCCTGCAGGGCTGCCATAGATTGACATTTCTAAGAGGGATGTCAAGGATGTCATTTTAATGCACAATCATTTGTCAAAATAATTCTAAGAGGACATTTTTATAGTCAAGAACAAACCAGCTATTCCTCACTTATCTTGTCAAAAGGGTTGTCAAAAGCATTGAAAAATTAGACACTAATTAATACTAAAAATAGTATTAAAACTAGATACTCATTTGAGCAGGAATCGATACTAAAAAAGTCACATTCACTGGACAGAAATAGTAAAAGTATAAGACCACGTACGCTCATAGATCACGATGGAACCTACCTGGACGACTGATGGATTTCACAGAAAATCATATTCTATTGTATGAATAACGTTGTTTTTTTGTTTTTTGTTTTTTTATCAATTTGGTTTCAGATTGGTGCCGAGTATCGAGTCTATTCCTTATTATTGAAATTGAGTTTGAAATTTTGGTATATTTATAATATATTATATATATCTTGTGCATTCCGAACATCGTAATTATTCACCATGATGAGTTTATAAGCACTTTTCAGAACTTTTCAGAGAACAGTAATACTAACAGCCACTAGCATGCTAACGATGCACTTCCTGATTATCTGACAATATAGTACTTTGCAATAAAAATCAGGTACAGGCCCTTTAACCGATTAAAAGTCTGAACATAATGAACATGCCTAATCTGGAGTTACTTTAAAATAAGAAATGCATACAACAGATTTACAAGCACTTCTGGCATGAAGCAGCACCAATAACGCAAGTTTTGGTTTATTGTAAGTAAGTCCCTTATTAGAAGGGACTGACTTGCTGGCAAACATTCTCCAAACTCCTACTCGATCATTAGTGTCCAGTAGAAATTAACTGTGAGGTTTGGTGCCCTCTGGTGGTACAATTGTTAATGGCTTTAAGGGTAATGTTCAGAAATGAGTTTGGAATTTTTGACGTTTATATAATTAAACTAGTGCAATGGTGCAATGTGCATCTTTAATGCTATGAAAAAACAATAGAGAATACAGTTTTGGTTCTAGATAATCTATTTTAGGCACACGAGTGAGGCTGGTCTACAATTACACCTCAAGCATCTGTCTGATCTATAATAGCCCTTGTAGCTTGGGATGGTATATCAGTTATCTGCAATACCAGTGAGTCCATTTGAAATTTTATTTGGAAATTTAGCTGGTATTTGGCACCGATATTTTTTTCTGCTCAATCTGTGTGCCTATGTGTCCCAGTCTGTCCTCAGAAGTGTTGTCACGATATTAAAATTTCAAACTTCAGAAAAAACTCCTCCTGATAAAACTCAAGATGAAACTGTTCAAGAAAGGTCAATTTTTATCCGATTATGTGATTTTTTTTTTTTTTTTTCAGTATCGATACTTGCTTAAATGAGTATCTAGTTTCAATATTAGTTATACTACTGATTAGTATCTGTATCATATTTGTCTGTTTGAACAGACTAGAGTGAAAATATGAATTTTTATCCCATATGAATATATTTTGTTATCATTTTTGCAAAAGTGAAAAGTTAATTTGTAAACTTAACTACAACTAAATATTGGTTATCAGCCAGAAAAGCAAGACTAATATCAGATATTGGTGTCAGCTCAAAACTATTAGCTATGGAAGAACAAAATAACACATTAAAGCATGTACTTGGAATCTAACACGTGCACAGACATATTGGTCAGGGTCTGCTGCAAAATTACAACACACAATTGCAAAGCACAATTGCTTTTTCTAACTATGATTATTAATGTATTATTTAGACTACTATAGTAGACCTAATAAATAAATAAAATAAATTAATTACATACATAAATACAATTAAATGATAAAAAGTACACTGATACTATATTACACTTTTGGAAATGCAAAGGTATAATTTTATTGTGGAAAGAAATCTTGTATCCCATTGAATTACAGAAAAAACAAAACAAAAAAAAAACATTCAAGCAACCTTTCTTTCTGTTCTAGATCAGGGGTCACCAACCTTTTTGAAACTGAGAGCTACTTCATGGGGACTGAGTCATACGAAGGGCTACCAGTTTGATTCGCTGTTCTGAATTAATAAATGTGCTCAGTTTGCCTTTAGTTATACATTAGTAATAATTAATAATGATAATCATCTCTGAAAACACTGATCACGTTCATGATTTCTCATAATCAACAATGACAGCAAGGTGGGAAGCAGATATCAGTAGTCAGCACTTCAACTTTATAAATGTCAGTACTTGTTAAATTTTCAGATGATCACTTCATCTCATAGTGTCCCATTTTCACAGGCCACAGACAAACCTTTTTAGCACAACAAACTATTTTGCACCATGTTTCAAAAAGTTATCAATTATGTAATGTTAAAGAAAAATCAACTTACATATTTTTAAATAAATCTCTGTTGCTTTTTGTGATTTTTTTTCTGGTCTCGTAAAAAAAACAGTTGTTTACCTGAAGCTGCCTTTAGCTCACGGGCCTTTCCTGCCCGTAGTTTACGTCCCGGTGGTTAGTTAGCACAGTAACGTTTGTGACACTGAAATGTCCCTCCACATTGTGCCGCTTTTCCATCGCCACAGTCGCCGCAGATGAGACACACGCAGGTTTATTTTACAGTCGTGAAACTGCATTCACCGCTAATCTTAATCTTAATCACAGTTGAGCGCTGCTTTTGTTATGCGCACAATACTGACCTTTGACCTGAGGAGGTCAGAGTTCACCTTAACTTTTCTAAACTTCATGTATAGTGAATATATTTTTTAAGATATTGTCATTTTTAAATCTATATAAATGTAAGGGTAATGTAAAAAAAAATAGCAACAGAATAAAATAAAATTTTTGATGCAGCTTATTAATGAGATGTTCTATTTTTAGAAGCGGCCTGCGGGCGCCTCATATGGGCGTTGGGGGCGACCTGGTGACCCCTGTTCTAGATTATGGAGATATAATATACATGCAGACTTCCGTCTCTATTTGAGTCCTTTAGATACACTCTTTCATGCAGCCCCTTGTTTCATAACAGGTGATGAATTAAAAACATTTCACTGTAATCTCTATGAAAAAATATGTTGGCCATTGCTATATGTCAAAAGAAAACAACACTATGAGATGTATTTATAAGGAACTACTTGATATACTGCCGGAATATCTGACTTATTTGTTGGATTTTCATACAGGGCCTTTTAATACAAGATCTCATGATTGTGATGTCTAAAAACTGGCCGCACTAGAACTGAAATGGGAAAATTGTTTGTTCAGCTCAAGATTATTCTAAAGCTATTCAGGAAAGGTTCATTTAGGTGAATGTGACTTTAGTGTCGATACCTGTTCAGGGGAGTCTAATGATCTAGTTTTGATACTAGTTTTAATATTGATTAGCATCAGATTTTCAATACTTTTAACAATCCTATTTACTTACAATACTCATACCATAACTTACCTTTGCAGAGGCTCTCCCCAGCTCATCCAGTACTGTGGCTATGTTTTCCTGGAGATCAGGTCTATAAAAAGAACAGAGACATTTTTAATTTAGCCTTTTGAAATATGACTAACAGTGCATGTAAACACTTGCTCTATAGCTATAATGGTTTCCAATGAAACCTTCTTAGTCCATTACATGCTAGACTACAGATGGCCTCTGGGTGTGTCCTAATCCACTATAAGAGCTAACCGGACAGAGGATTTTCTGCTTGGAACATCAACTACAATTCTAGCATTTATGAATACTATTTCTATTGATAATTAAGCAATAAATTACAACAATATACTGTTATTAATGCATATACAAGCTATACAATGATATATTGTACTAACTGTAATTTTGGGTTTCAGATTACATCAACATTCAAGAGATCTGTACTGTTAAAGTATATTGACTACAATATGCAAATTTCTGAAAACAACCATTACAAAAAAAGTATCAGATTTCGGAAAGTTAAGAATTTTGTTAAATCTGGTCTTTAAATGTAAATATTGGACATTTTGGCAAATATTTCTGCAATTACTTAGTCTTATCCACATCAAACCAAAACTGGCACAAAACATATAATCTGTCAGCACATGTAAAGTTTTTTTTTTTTTTTATTCCCAACCACTACCTCTCATCACCAAATAAAATACACTGTTGGGTTATTAATTATCTAATTAGCAGAAACCTAAGCAAAACAATGGAAAATCTAGGCTAATATCTTACCTCCCATCTGATTTACGACCAGCTACAAGAGTGTGATCCAAGATGGTAATTCTCTCAGGGAATAATTGGTTAATGTCAAACGGGAACTGCATGATTAGCCAAAGAAGCTAACAATCTACAATAATTATTTAGCCGCAAATCAAAACAAGGCAGCAAATGTTACACTAACTAGCTAAATTGCTACCTAGCTTTGCTCTAAAAAATGTTATTTAAACAACGATTCGCTGGCACAAAAATAGGAGCTTGTTGTTAGCAGTAAGAAGAGTAAATGTGATGTTTGGCAGGCAAATCGCTGTGAAATAAGTGTTTTTCGAGGCACCTGCTGCAGTATTTCCATGGTCAGTGCAGCTCCATTGTGTCTGTCACTGTGGATGCGCTCCCCTCCCACTACCCGGCAACGTCTACCGTAATGCAGAAAATAGACGAGAAAAATGATTCACTTCTGCTAGAAAATAACACATAAATAGCGATAATAACGCGAATAGAATTATAGGTATGTTATAGACAAGTCGAGTTTTACTTTAAAATTGAAACATGACCATACAAATTGACTTTGGTTTTCGCATGTACAAACAGACCACACTGAAGTTATCTCTATTAGATAATCTACGGTACTCTACGACGTCGCCAGGGTCTCTGTTTCAACAAATCACTACTTTGAACCTGTTTTGACATTTTGTCATGCCTGCAAGCTATTCAAGTATTTATTAACAGACATTTAAACCTTTGACTGTATTGCTGGATTTCAGATGACATCAATATTGTATAATCCAATAATATTGAATACAAGTGAGGGCTAATAAAATGAATACTGTTTTAATACAATGAGTTCTTGAGAGTAGTCTCTAATAGAAAGTACTATGTAATCAAATGTGATACTTGCCCCCAACTGGGAGTATGCTATAACATAATCACACTCTAGAATCTGAAAAAACACACCAAAAGATTTAAAATCGGCAAGTCTGGAGCAAAGGGTTTGACACTGTATGTAAGGGAGTAGTAAGAACATGTGTGTAGTTTGAGTGTTGAGAAGAACAGTAAAAGCCCAGTCTGTGTGCTCTAATGCTGTGTGGTACATTTGTGGTTGTTGACTAGTGCTAGTGAATGCAGGACCCACCAAAGGCAGATAAGGACCATTACACACACACATATATATATATATATATATATATATATATATATATATATATATATATATATATATATATATATATATATATATATATATATATATATATATATATATATATATATATATATATATATATATATATATATATATATATATATATATATATATATATATTACGGCCCTAAGCCTAAAGTTAGTTTCTTAGTTGACCACTGTTTGTCTGTGTCCCCAAAATCTTCATTCCTCCCCCACATCCATGGCTTTTGGACCCCAGCGACGCCATTGGAGGACCAGTTTCCAGGCTTGGCCAATCAAGGGGCCCACCTTCAGCCACCTCCCTCTACTTAAGAAGATTGGGGACACCTGTTATGCTGGCCTGAGGTGGCCAGTATGCCAATTCGTTAGTTATGTGTGTCCTCTTGCTGGTCACTATATGACTATTTAGTTTTTAGAGACTTTGATAGTCAGTACTGACTTTGTTTGTTCGTAAGATGTTGTCACTAAATTTGTACTTTAGTTAATGTTACCTTTTATTTTCTTTTGTTTAACCCTTGCAAGGGTGCCCTTTGTTTAGTTTTGTTTAGTTTACCCCTACATTCCTGTTAATTAAATTACTTCTTAATTTACCATTTTCCACCTTGGTTGTTTTTTGTTACTTCCCTGTGTAAGAACGAGCTGGGTTGTAACTATATATATAATATATATATATATATATATATATATATATATATATATATATATATATATATATATATATATATATATGTGACGTGAATAGGGCCACCACACGAGGTCGCTGTTTTCAAAGAAATAACCAAGGCAAGTTTCAGGAGTCGTTAAAGGGCCTATATTACGTAATGTTGTTTCTTCGTGCAAAAACATAACTGGTCTTATGTTTTGTTTCATTCACAAATGTTTAACACGCAAACCCTGTATATTTAATCAGAGTTCTTCTCTCAACGGGAACGGAGATATCTGTTTATCTTGTGATGTCATGTGGCAATACAGGAAGTGCTCCACTGTGTTTTTAAACTCCATACACCTTCACTAGAATAATTGGGATGATTTCAGCCCTGGGATAGCCTGTTTCTATTGAATTAAAGGTAAAAGGTAGTTGTTAACTTGAAAACTACCACTGCTACCTCTGGTTTTGGAGATGTAGACAGACTAATAAGCCAGGATTACTCAAATGTGTGAATGACTCCCGGTATGTTTTTGAGGAGGTAACACCGTTATTACATGACTTAAAGCTCACAAGAATCCATTTAATGTAATATAGAACCTTCAATTTCTATTTATTGTATTTATTTATTTAATGGACATAGCTTTGCACTGTTTCAACTGTTATATCAATGAATGCTAATTTTCATCATTCTTACACACAGTTAAAGGAACTGTATGTAAGATTATGATTATATTTATAAACTTGACCTATCTGTGTCCTTAGACATGAAGTAGACATGTTCAGCCACCTTAACGTGGTGGAGGGGTTTGAGCAACCGAATGATCCTGGAAGCTATGTTTTCAGGTAATTCATGCCCCATGTAGGGTCACCTGGCACACAGGTCCTGGGGGATGGGTCAGATCAAGAGCTGTTCAGAAACCTTTCATGATGCGGATGCAATCAAGGCCAGTTGCGTTGACCAGACTAACGTTACTAGACAGCGCACTGACTGGGGACTCCGTTGCTCTACTGGAGGACTTGGACAGTGACACCTGGAGAAGGGTGATTGGGAAAAATGGCCTCGTCGATCTGAACTCAAGCAGTATTCTGTTACTGGACTTCTGTGCTAATCACAGTTTGTTTATAACGAACACCATGTTTGAGCATAAGGGTGTCCATCAGTGCACATGGCATCAGGACACCTTAGGTCGGAGGTCAAGGATCAACTTTGTTATGGCGTCATTTGACCTCCAGCCGCATGTCTTGGCCACTCGGGTGAAGAGAGGGGCAGAGGGGTCAACCACCACCTGGTGATTGGCTGCAGGAGACACCAGGAACTCGCTGACCTGGGAACACCAGAAGAGCTGGAGGACATGTCTGGGATGAGGAAAGTCTGGAAGTCCCTGCTTAGACTGCTGCTACTACAACCCGGTCCCGGATAAGCAGAAGAAAATGGATGGATGGACGTTCAAATCATATATATTTAATAAGAATTCTAATGCCGATTTATTATTGCAAACACATTGGACATTTATGTTATAGTTTGGTGCATTGGTTCTCAAGATGATTATCCAATCATAAAGCAGAATGGGCCTCACATGAATCCCTCATTTTGATTGCTAGTTTCAGTGCTTGAATCCAGTTAGTTTAAATCTTAACGGACTCTCTCTGATCTGAATCGTCACTCCCTAAACACCAACACCTGCAGCCAAACATGAATCAGTGCTAGTGCAGCCTCTGCAGCTCAGTGAGTGAGTTATGGAAGTTCTGAGCTTTCACATGAAGCATGGCCTGTCCATATACCGAAAATAAGAAAAACTTGTATATGTCCTCTATGCAGGTTTAGGCACTGGCAACCTAGGTCCAGTTGTGATTGTAATACCAAAACAGTAAGGCTACACGCAGTTGCTTTAAGCTACATAATTTGATCATTATGGTGGTCTATAATAACTGTAACCTGTGGTGAAATTAAATTAGGAAATGTCTATTCAAACACAGCTCAAATAAATAACCTGAATTCTTCCTTCTAGCGGGTGAATAAAGTACCCCAAGGATACACTAGCAATCAGGATTTAAACCATCGACTTTTGAGTTAGTGTGCAGTAGTAGATGTATCAGAAGCAGTAGTGAGTGTCATCGCTGTCATGTAGGTCAATGGAAGAATGTGGTTTTAAAAATGCCAGTGTGATGCAAGGTCTCTGGTCAGACAGTCACTCAACCAAAAGTTTCACTGTTAGTATCGTTTCACCTATTTCCTTCACATTGCCTCACCCACCTAGGTACTACTACTACTGCTCCTATTACTACTTTTCCTACTACTACTAGTACAGAAAGTGATGTTTTTCGTTTTTCCTGCTCAGTCAGTGACGTTGGTGCAGAGGCGTGTGCTTACAGGTTTCCTAAATCATACATGCTCAGAGGCAGGCTCTATTATAGACCTGTTTTACAAATGCAGGTCGTTCAGCAGCAGTGTAAACACGGTGTACAGAAACATTTTTTACACCACAGGAAATGTTTTAGGGTACAAGTGGGTCAATATTATAATATACTTTTTGTGTTTTAAAGATGCAGTATGTGACTCTCTGGAGGTGCCTACACTTGCTGTGTATTCCATTAAGATAGGAAGTGAAACCACACTTCAGAACATTTTCCATGGAGATTTAATATGAACAACATTTTCATGGAAACAAGCAGGTGGAGGCCAAATATGAGTCAGGTTTGTGAAGATATGCAACAAACCATAAACATTTTTAGTCTGCGTTTTGGCTAAAAAGCTACATACTGTGGCTTTAATTTGATTGCTTTCAAATAAATACACAGACTTGTTCTTTGTTTTAATTAATACATGTTTAAGTAATCTTGTATATTTACTCTGCACTCTTTTGATTGAAATGCGCACCTCTGTGTTTTTAAAGTTCTTGCACCTTCACTAGACTCACTGTGACTCACATTTTGTGCAGGGCTGCAAATAGTTTTTCTGTGGTTAAAAGAGGTCTGGAAATGAGTAATGCAGTGCAAATGCAGTTACATGGTCTAGAGGCAAGGCTTTGGTTATATGCAGAAAAAAAAAAAATGTCAATACCTGTTTTGTTTTGCTACTTTCAGACTTTTGAACAACTCTTCTCACTAAACTCTGGAGTCAGTACTTTGCAAGGTAGTCCTTTTACAGTGGCGATGACAGCTTCTTACATCTTGGAATCATAGACTGTATATATGAATGGATATTGCTAACCTGCTAGCACCGCGTTCCAAATAGGACGTGATTATGGGTGTGCTTCCGGCTCCATTGACTCTGGCACCAACACATTGGAAAACTGTCACCCCTTTCACTATAAGTGCTGCTGTCATGCTCATGATTTTGGTCTTAATGTGTTCGTATTGAGTTCTCTACATGATTCTGGTATCTTTATTTGACTATTGTGTCTGTAGCTCAAGATATGAACATTAATAACAGACAAATCAGACTGGGTGACATCACACTCCCTTAATCCACTTCTTTTAAATTTTCCTAAGCAAGACATACATTTTAACTGCGCCAAAATGAATGTCTTGCTTAGTTTTTTTGTACTTATTGCAGTGCATTCCCCTTTACCTGTCCAGCTCTTTCTTCTCTCAGGTAGATTCACTTGTGTCCAAATTTCTTTGGGATAATAAAGTTTCTTGACTTTCTAAGCATTATCTACAGAGACCTAAACTACTAAAAGGATGGCTTTATCAAATTTCAGGCATTATACCTGGGTCTCCAATATAAGACTTTAAATTTGGCTTCAATCCCCAAATATACTTGCACAATGCTCCTAGAGCGGCTTATCATTTTTCTTTCCTTCTCTTGCTGTTAAAGCCTTTTAAAATTGCTCAAATCTTGGCATATGGAATTTTAAAGATGTGTTTGTTGATAATGTTTTTCGTTTTTTCAACAGCTATTTGTAAAATTCTCTGTCCCAAAGCAACATTTTTTTTTAGATACCCGTAAGTTTGGAGGGTTGTTAATATCAACTTCCCTTCAACTAACTCATCTGAAGATTCTGCTATTGATTCTTTTTAATGCACTTCTTCCTTGAAAGGGTCTATTTCATTAGTCTGTCATCAGATACGGTAACTCGCTCAAATTCTCTTGACTCGATGAAAGCTCTTTGGAAGAGATCTTGGTGAGACTCTGTCTGATAAGCTGTGGTCATAGATTCAAACATATGTACATTTTAACAAGTCTCCCTGATGTGCTAGGCACAGTTTCATACAGTGTAAGCTTGTTCACCAGGTTTAATGTACAAAATCACGTTTGCCCAAAATATACCCCAGCATCTCTCCAACATGTGCCACCAGTCTACAGGAAACCTGCTTCATACGTTTTATCTGTGTCCTATGTTATTGGGTAATTATATTATTGGATATTTCACCCAAATACCCTGAGTGCCTTATTTTGGATTTTTGTAGGGCCACTTTCCCTTTCCAGCTCCCTGAGTAACTCTCTTGCTTTCATGACCCTTCTTGGGTGTGTGTCGAAGTCCCCACAGCCTCCATCATTTACACAGTGGCTGTTCTATGTTTGCTCAAACTTGAGAAGATAAGAATGGCTCTTCATGGCTCTTCTGGTTCACAGAAATATGGCATCCACTGTTGCAAACAGGAAGACAAAATAGCTTCCCTTCCATTCCCAATTAACTCTTTTTCTCACTTTTATCTAGTTATTTATATAATTGATCATCTGCTTCTTTATTTAGTTTCTTGAGTTTTCACTTCAGCATTATTTTTATCTTATTTGGGAACATGATGCATAAAGACTGTCAGGATGCCTAATTTTATTTTTTTCATTTTCATCGTTAGGATGAGGTGTTTTGGGGTTTTTTTTTTTTTGTTTGTTTGTTTGTTTGTTTGTTTTTTTGTGTGTGCCATTTTGTTACAAAAGGAGAGTGTGCAGAATACCATTTTTACTTTTTTTACTATTTGTGATGTAATGTAAATTTTGTATAATTTCTGTATAACTCAAAAGAAATTTGAAAAAAAGCTGAAACATGGCTAAATTGTATTTGATCAGATGTTTAATACTACTGTCATATCTGTTGAAGCAATACTATTAAACATCCGTTTCGATGCTCTGTGTTATATTCTAAATTACTTTTTTGATTGAAATTTTTTAAAGCTGTTTTAAAGCTGAATTCATTAAGATGAAGTATATGTTGAAAAGCTGTATTATTATTGTAAACAGCATCATTACAGCCAATCAGAGCAGGCGGTGTAGTGCTGTTATTTGTAGAGACAAACACAGGAAGGTGAGACAACCTGAGAATGCATCTTGAGATACTCCTGCTGTAACCTTCAGTGGGCCGGAGGACATGTTTGAGCAATCTTTAATTGTTTATTTTTAGGACCCCCATATTACCGCTCAAGCCCTGTTTTCACTGCCACTGACATACACCTACTCCTGTGTACTTACTTTGTTCTGCAGTTTTATTTTCTTAGTCTGTGATAGGCTTAAGTTTCAGCAGCGTTGCGTAGTCATTTTGGTACAAATGAAAACAATTCTGCTACTCACTAGCTTGATGTGCAGTTATCCATCGGAGAAGCCGACAGCTGCAAGGCTCTTTGTTGCGGTGGCATTTATGGTGACATCAGCTCTTATTCCACTGAAGTCAGCAGAATTGTTTCTTTTATTAAGTCATTTTAGATGAATGTTGCGATTTAAAATGTGCAGATTACAACATAATGATCCACAGGTGTCATAGATTATAACTCTATAGCAGGCACAAGCACAATATGTCTTCTTTAATGATATTTTCCCTATAAATAAGCCATCAAAAATACCAAAACACCCCTGTTCTACCCACTCACTGACAGCGCGCCTAAAAGCTAGCTGTCATGCTAACAATCCTGGTAAAGTATTACTAGACTAGACATTCTTCTGATCTGCTACATTCTCAAAGTTCACAATAGTAAATGGAGCCACTGTGTACTGTTACTACTGCATTGTCATAGTAAATGCTTCAGCGGGGCAGGTGTGCCGGGGGGATTTCCCTTCTTGTTATCGTGGTTCCGTCTCTCAGACAGAAACCAGCCTACACTTGTACCTTTTTATGTGGTTTCGCTGGCGGTATGAGCGAGCTGTTGGACCTATTTCAAATCAAAGCTACACATCGAGCCCTATCACAAGAGATTATTGTAAACTAGGATAGGAGGAGTTGTGTCCATGAAAGAAACAATGCCGCAATTGCTTCACCTGGAAGTGTCAGCCATATTTGGAAAACAACTGTTGATAGCTGCTTAGATGAATTATAGGTATTAAAATGGATCACAGTGTGTTTCCTATACTCTGTTGAAATAGTTGAAATTTTGAGGTGCACTTTCTATGGAGCTTTTCTAGTAGAAGGGCTGTGATCTTCTTGTCTCTCTGGAGATGTTATGCTTTTCCTAATGTTCCAAAGTAAGGCATTAAATGTAACTATCTCCATGGAGAAATATGATGTCACTGTTTCTGTCTCTGTTTTAGGTCAGAGTTTAAAGAAGACATGTTGGGTATGTGTCCCCTATGTAGCTATAATTTATGACACCCGTGATCATTATGTTATAATTTGCACATTTTAAATAGCAATATTCATCTAAAACAACTTAATAAAAAAAACAAGGCTGCCTGACTTCCATGTTAGAAAACTGCGGTTGCCAATGTGAGCGGACGTCGGCGTAAAACGTGATAACAACAAAGCGCTGCACGCTGTTGGAACCTCTGATGATTAGCACACTGGGAGGCCGCCATTTTTTTTTTTTTTTTTCAAAATTTCACTTTCTAGATGCAGACAGCACCCAGCGGGTTTATTTTGACCGCAAGAGCTGCTTATACAATATATATGCTCAGATATGTGGGGAAAAATTGGTACAAACCCTTTGACCTATTTGCATTAATGGCTTTATGTTCAAATGTATGATGGGTGAACACTGGGAAAAAAAGATGGGCTCGAGAAGTAGTCATTATGACATGATCTCGGGCACCTGCAGACCATATACCACTCTGATGGTTAACCCCTGCCCTTGATTAGCTCACAGATTCCACCTCAGTGAGGGAACTTTCTCTGCAGCTGGAAAGCCTCACTTTCTACTCTCCATAAACAGTTTTACTTTTGATTTTGATTTTTAACTAGATAAAACCCTTTCAATCATATGCACTAAACAGAGCCCATTTTGAGACTGGATTAAAAACATAGTCAAAGTAGAGGTCTGTCTCTAATCTTCAGGAAGATTTTAACTGATAAAACTGATTCTCCATGTTTAGTCCTGACTCTAGGACCAGCAGGAGGCCGGTCCCTGAAGTCCTCAGAGTGTGAGATGGTTCATATGTCACTAATATGTCAGAGATGTACTTTACAATAATAATGTAATAATGATGATGATAATAATAATGATAATGATAATAATAATAATAATAATAATAATAATAATAATAATAATAATAATAATAATAATAATAATAATAATAATATAATAATAATAATAATAATAATAATAATAATAATAATAATAATAATATAATAATAATAATAATAATAATAATAATAATAATAATAATAATAATAATAATAATAATATAATAATAATAAATAATAATAATAATAATAATAATAATAATAATAATAATAATAATAATATATTCTAAACTCTGAAAACATTTCTAAATTGAATATATTTGCATTGTTACTGTTCTTGTATACTATTCTTCTTCTTCTAAAAAATGCATTATGGCCTAGACAACCCAAAATGTGTTGTTGACATATGTGGATGCCAGGTCCTCAGAAGCTACACTTCATTCAAGCTTATTTGATGAATCTATTCAAAAATTACTTTGTTGGGTCATAGCTAAAACTCTGCACTTCCCCTATACAGTTTTTAAGCACATAAACCATCACAGGACTCATTCTATGAAAGTATATTTTCTATATATATAATATAGACACTGTTAAGTTATAAACTATGAAATACTTATCCCAAACTAACCTAAGCATGATTAAAGTAAAGCTACAAGAATGCATCATATGTGTTATATTCTCTGAGCCACAGCAGCCAGTGCAGAGACCTGAGCACAGGACTTATGTGCTCGTACTTCCTGGTTTTAGTCAGGACCCAAACCGCAGTAGTCTCGATGTACTGCAGTCATGGGTTAGATTCCCAGTCTGTTTTTCTGCCTTTATGGAGTTTCCATGTGAACCCTGTGCTTTGACTTTCCTCAGGTTCACCAGCATCAATTTAAAACAACAGTAGACTGAAAATGCATGAGACCAACATGGTCCTACTTTCACCATGCACTCAATTACAATACAATTTTTAATTTTACCACATTTTTGAAATTTTGTTTAGGTTAAATTTGGTTCAAACATGTATCTGAACAGGGGCCCAGGCTCCACACAGTTCTCAGGCTCTTTCCCAGAACATCTGACACACCTCTCATTTAGAAACAAACATGAGCTGTAAATTCACCTTGTTTTTGTCAATATTCTGAGCTGTTTACATGTGGTCAAGGACAGTGCTAAGCTACAATCTAACAACAAAGGATTTCACACATGAGTCAAACAGGGACAAAGGCCTCAGCAGAGCCTTTACAAACAGGCCTATGTAAAGACATCCTGATATCCAGATGTAAATACACACTTTTCCATATAGAACACAGGCATTACAAAAGTACTGTTGATGTATTTGCTACTCCAACATCTTTACATTTTCTTCAGCATATATTTTTTTAATCAAATATGGCTAAAACTAGTCTGTAATTGGCTGACTGTTCACTGACTGTATAACGTGTGAACCACAGCGTCAGACTGCAGTAAACCAGTGATTGTCTGTGGTCACTGAGAGCAGGAGTAAGACTTGACTAAGACTGAGCTGCAGTGTCAAAAGAATGAAAGAAAAGCACATACAGTGTGAAAGTTTTGATGGTAAATCTGGCTTTTGGGGGATAATTGATCAGTTTTGAATGAAAAAAATGTGATGGCTGTGATCAGTTTTGTGTAGGAAAACTGTAACCCTGTTTGGGAACTATTTTGTCAAGTGTGTCAAAGTGATATAAGTGACATAAAACTTTTTTAAAGAGCCCATATTACTTTTTCTGATCTATGTTATAATGTTGTATCCACATAAAAAAAAAAAAAATAAAAACATACCTGGAGTTGTGTTCTGTTTCATTCACACATGTTTAGCGCACAAACACTGCATATTTAGGCTGAGTTCTTCTCTCAAACAGAAAACACTCTGTTCCACTCTGTGATGTCATGTGGTAATACAGGAAGTCCTCCACTCTGCATTTAAACTCCATACACCTTCACTAGAATAATTTGGATCATTTCAGCCCTGGAATTGCCTATCTCTACTGAACTAAAGGTAAAAGGCAGCTGTTAATTTGAAAACTACCACTTCATGACATCACAAGGTGGAACAGGGCTTTTTGAGCTTTGGGGATGTAGATAAACTAATAATGCAGGAATGCTCATGTGTGAATGAAACTAAACACAACTCTGATTATATAAGGAGGTAACAACGCCATAACATGGTTTATACCTCTCAAGAGTCCATTTTGCGTAATATCCATCCATTTTCTTGCGCTTATCCGGGGCCGGGTCGTGGGGGCAGCAGTCTATTTTGCGTAGTACAGGACCTTTAAATGTGTGAATGCAAGTAAACAAATCCAAATGTGGTCAGGTCTTTTGACGATAATTTCCTTTGCAGTGGGAGGGGGCATACCTTACATACTTATCGAACACATCAGCTAGCTAACCTCAAACTTCCCCTATAACTGCATCTGCACTGGGAGTAAAATTATTGAGAGCAACACCTCCAAATTTGACAGAAAAAAATTAAAAAGGTGTGAACTCTCCGACCATCACAGAAAGATACTGCGTACTTTTACCAGGCAGACCATACTTCCGCTTTTGATATGAGCAAAAAACCTTGCTTTTAGCTTTTAGTTTTGGTACACTGAAGAGGAACTGTGAACACATGTCAACAAGTTTATTTGGTATTATTTTTAAACTACATTGTGGGTGGTGCAGTATTAGTTTGTTAGAGGGGAAAGCAATATGATCTGAAAACCAAAACCAGTGTAATTTGTAGAACTGCCCTGGTCTGTCTGATCTTACTTAAGTTAGACTTTCATCTGAGCTTTGTTTCAACACAGTCGGACTAGAAACAACTGATTTAGCAACAACTACAACAGGCTCACATTCAAATCACAATACAACAAATCAAAACTATATATAGTATCTTGTATCTATACAACTATGACTATAATCATCATAAAATTAACATTAAAAGAGAAGAGTGCAGAATAAAAACCTTTCAATCAAATGCACAACTAAACAGAACCGTTTTGAGCATATATTTAAACACTGTCAGAGTAGAGGCCAGTCTCACATCTTCAGGAAGACTGTTCCAGGTTTTAGTTGCATAAAATTGAAACACTGATTTAGTCCTGACTCTGGGCAACAGCAGGAAACTGAGGTCGCTGAGGTTCTCAAAGTGCAAGATGTACTTTGATGCTAGGCCGTGGAGTGACTTGTTCACAAGCAGAGCTGCTTTAGACTATTCTCTGAGCCATCGAAGCCAGTGCAGAGACCTGAGCACAGTACTTATGTGCTTTACTTCCTAGTTCTAGTCAGGACCCGAGCAGCAGCGTTCTGGATGTATTGCAGCTGTCTTAACGCGCGTTTGGAGAGGCTCTATTCTGTTACTGCACATGGTTGGACTGGACTCACTGAGCTGTTGAAGGCTAAACTGGGTACAGAACACAAACCACTGAGCTTGTTTTTTTTTGACACAAACAGGCAGTCATGTTGGAACACCAGGCTTGGGCAGCACATTAAATAGATTTTTTGCTATTAGGAGTCAGCAGAAGGCTTGACACTGTCAGCAGAGTCCCCTTCACATGTGATCAGACGAAGGACATGTTTTAATACTCTGAAGAAGTCTCCATACATAGGTGCTGCTTCATGCACATGTGGAGAAGATACTCTTGGCTTCATGGTTGACTCTTGTTTACTTTGGAGCAACAATTTTCTGTGTGCTTCATCTGATGTTGTCTGCAGTGGCCTTAACACCTGTTTTGTACTGAGGGCACTTTGACTTCTACCTGCATGCAGGTTCCTGGAGTAGGAAAGTACCATCTCATGGCATCAGATGGACATGAACCTTTCCTGAATATCTTTAGAATGATCTTGAGCTGTATCACAAAAAGTATAAAACCACATAGACTAGTAATAATAATAATAATGATCATACATTTTATTTATAATGCACTCTTCATTATACTAAATTCCAGAGTGCTACAGTAAAAAAGAACTTTAAAATACTAATTGTTAAAAACTAAAAACATCCGCAGTAAGCTTTTCTAAATAAAAAGGTCTTGGGAGGCAATTCCACAGTCGTGGTGCAGCTGAAGAGAAGACTCGGCCCCCCATTGTACGGAGCCTGGTGGGGGGGACCTGGAGGAGCATGCTGCCTGTAGAACTGAGAGCGCGGTTTGAGGATTGTACAGTGATCAGGTTTTGCAAATACAGTGGCACCTGACCAGTGATGCATTTATGGGTCAGCAGAAGAATTTTGTACTCGATCCGGGAGATAATGCAGTGATTTAAGAATGAGAGTGATATGTTCAAATTTCCTGACCTTCATTAGGATTCTGGCAGCTCTGTTTTGAATGTATTGCAGTTTTTTAATATCCTTGGCAGGAATTCCAACAAAAAGTCCGTTGCAGTAATCCAACCTTGAGGAGATAAAGGCGTGGACAAGTTTCTCTGCGTCTGGGAGGTTTAGAAGGGGACGGAGTATATGCTCATGGACCACTATGGAACACAGATATAAGATCACATGGTAATATAAAAGAAAGCATTACAATTTAATCAAATATTTTTATCTAAAGAAAGAGTGTTTTTAAAATTTTCATCATGTTAACAGAATCGAGTATCAAGTCTATTCGTTAGTATCAAAATCGTGTTTGAAATGTTAATATCATGACAACATGAAGTGGAGCAGAGAGTTTTGAGCTGTGTGTTGAATGAGGTTAAAAGCTCAAAAACAGAATTGTGTATTATCTTAACAGTTCTTGGGTCGGCCATATTGGTTTCATCTAAAAGCAGAACAAAGCAGATGAGTGCCCTTTTAGTTTTGACACGAAGGGAAAGTTCAAAAGAAGGCAGAAACCTCAGAATATAACCCACATGGCAAAATCACTGAAACGAAAAAATTTTTTGTCACTAACTCTTTCAACCACAATATCCATGGTAACTGTAGAGACGTAGCTTAGCTTGTACCGCTCTTCTACTGCCGCATTGTTGGATTCTGGCCTTTACAACTCCTGTATTAGCCAGTAATCTCAACATTATTAAATAAATGCGCAATAAGTGACAGCATATGTGACATGAGGCATCAAACTTCATCAAAATGACTAGTGAACCACAGTCACGTAAAATCTACCTCCTCCCATCTACATCACACCAAACCACAGACCGTATAAAGAAGTGGACTACGTGAGTTTAACGTCACCCATACTGTTCGGCTCTTGTCAAATGAAACTCATCGAGGCTAGCGGTTATACGGACAAATCTGGAGCCGAGTTCCACATTTGGAATTCCAACTGCGAGTATCATTGCAACCAAAGAGCCCCTTACTGCCTGCGCCGCTGGTTTAGCACGGAGCGGGTGCAGGTAGCAATGCTGTCAATCAAACCTGTTGTTAGTAATGTTCATATTTTGATTTACTGACACAATAGTGAAATAAAAATACCTGGACTATGTCGGGCAGGTTTATATGAAGATTTTTTGCAGATTTTTTTGTATTTTTACATAGTTCAGAATCATAGCAGTCGCCAGTAGGAAAAGGAGAAAACTGGAGGAGAACCACAGTGAAGGAGAGATGTATCCAAGACTGAACCAGGAATAAAATAGGACTAAAACAGGACAGAACCTGGACTGAACTGTTTGAACCAGGTCTGAATCAGGATTGAATCTTAACCAGGATAGAACCAGGACAGAACCAGGACAGAACCAGGGCTGAACCAGGTCTGAACCATCACTTCAACAGAACTGAAATGGTACTATAACAGGACTAAACCAGAATCAGCACAAGACTAACTACTATTTTAGGACTAAACCAAGAAGCAAGACTGAACCAGGACAAAACCAGGATGAGCCAGGACTAAACCAGGACTGAACCAAGACTGAACCAGGACAGAGCCAGGACTGAGCCAAGACTGAATCAGGACAGAGCCAGGACTGAACCAAGACTGAGCCAGGACTGAACCAGGACTGAACCAAGACTGAATCAGGACAGAGCCAGGA
Organism: Periophthalmus modestus; assembly: GCA_019594935.1. Classification (NCBI taxonomy): domain Eukaryota; kingdom Metazoa; phylum Chordata; class Actinopteri; order Gobiiformes; family Gobiidae; genus Periophthalmus; species Periophthalmus modestus. Next base: position 14,864,416 of record JAIEZT010001318.1, read on the forward strand.
CTGAACCAAGACTGAGCCAGGACTGAACCAGAACTTAACCAAGACTGAACCAAGACTAAACCACGACTGAGCCAAGACTGAACTAGGACTGAACCAGGACAAAACCAAGACTGAGCCAGGACTGAACCAAGACTGAACCAAGACTGAACCAAGACTGAACCACGACTGAGCCAAGACTGAACTAGGACTGAACCAGGACAAAACCAGGACTGAGCCAGGAAACCAGGACTGAACCAAGACTGAACCGGGACTGAGCCAAGACTGAACTAGGACTGAACCAGGACCAAACCAGGATTGAGCCAGGACTGAACCAAAGTAACAGCAACTCAGTTGGTCATGTTTGTCCACTGATCCGAAGGTTGGTGACTTGGTTCAACATCACTGGGAGAGCGGCAGATCCACCGGCCCACAGGTTGGCGGAGCGATTACACCTCCTACTAATGAATATTATTGTTCTACCCTAAGGCAAGACACTTAGCCCATCTTGCCCCCAGAGTCTGCGTACACTGGTGTATCAATGTGTGTGCAAGAGAGTGGGAGGGTGGTTCCTTAATGTAAACAGTGCCAATGTGATTGAATCAGCTTAATTAGCTTGACGGCGCTACAAATTAATATGACCATTTACCTTTTAATGAAGGCCTAAACCAAGGCTAAATCTGGGCTGAACTAGGTCTGAACCAGACCTAAACCAAGACTAGGTCAGGTTTAAACCAGGGCTAAACCTTCCGATTAATCCATTGCTGTGGTTTAATATGAGTCGTGCAATCCTTGTTGTTGTTACCGCCTTAGCAGCAGCAGCAGGAGGAGGAGGAGGCTCTTTCTTCACACGGACCTTGTTAAGAGAAATACTGTAGACATAATTCATAGATCATGAGACGGTGAGCAGGCCCTCCCACATGGTGTGAGAACTGCTGTCTCATGCACAATATAGCACGCCATAAAGGATCACTCACTCATGTTTGTCAAAATGAAATATTCAAATTTTACCCATAAACATTTGCCAATTTATTAATATTGACTAATTCACTAAACTAAACTAGTCAAATAATTGTTATGTGGACTATACACAATCTCCAAAAAAATGCAATGTGCTAAGACAAGACTCATTAGCCATGTTTCGACTGGCTCCTACAGAGTTGCCAGGCTTCAGTGACCTGACCCGCACAAGAGCATCTGAAAAACAGCCCAGAACACCATGGCTGTATTAAAGTAGCACTTCTTCAATGACACCTCCTCACTCTCTCACATAAAGTTCCACAGAGTGCCGATAGCTTTTGGATATTTGGATTTGTCACTGAAATTCAGGACTCAAACATAAAAAAGTTCATAGTTCATCATAATCACTAAAACTATGACTAAAATTACATGCATTTTTCTACACTAAAACTATGACTAAATGTATTCATATTTGAATGAAAGGAATAAGCGGAAATAGAATCAAGTTCCACTTTCCAATCTCAGAGCCCCAAACCAAACCATCCAGCACGCCTGTACATGTCTCAAGCCATCACATTTATCTTGTTAAAACAAAACACATATTTTCTGGTTGACTAAAAAAAACCTGTTACGGATTGAATGGACATTAGCATGACATGTTGGCTGACTAAAGCTTGACTAAAATAAAAAAATATTTTTGTCAATAGACTAAGATTGACCTATGTTAAAGTGAAACCAAGCATGAAGGCATCTTTGTTTTCACTTAACTATGTATGTGATCTTTTAATAGCATTTTCATTTTAGCATTGGCATAATAGCATTGGTCATTTTATTGCAAGCTAGGTACATTTGCAGCTTTCTGGTCGACAACATATGAAAAAAGGAGCATGTTCTGGCTCCAGTAGTTGGTGACATCACACACATCTGCCCAGGTGTGTCGGATTACATTACATTAACACCTGGTTGCGGATGTAGAGTTTGAAGTGTGGATACCTGTTAGACCAATCATACTGTTGCTTCTGCCTCCAGACTCTGCGCCTCTGCCCCTTTCACTCTCCCCTTTGGTTCTCCTGGCACTGCCCAGTTTACCAACTTATTTGAAATGTGGTTGTGGGCAGAGTTTAGGTGTTTAGTCCCACTTTAAAATGTCATGTCAAAATGGACACTGTTCTACACAGTGTTGTTGTATTGTCCATTCAAGTTTGCTATTTCTCCATTTTAGGTAGTATTATGACTTCTGATAACATCTCAGCTATTGATAAACAGATATATACATGGACCTGGTACTTCCCTATCAACCAACTATGAGAACCCCACTCAATTATCAAACAAACATTTTCTTAGCATAATGTGGGAGGATGTGTTGATACAAAAATGAACCAATGAAGTTAAATTTAGACTAGAGTAATCCTGACTCATGAATGCCCTTCCGTATGACACATGCACTTTGATGAGGTTACATCTTATGTTTGGGCTGGGTTATTCTCAGTTATATTCACCTTTGTTTAAATGCAACTTGAAGTGAAACATGACCAACTCATGTTAATATGGATTTTAAAGCAGAATACATAATATGTACGTATATGATGTAGTGTTGAGAAATATTCAGGCTGAGTGATGCTCTTGTGGTTTGTCACTACGTTCAGAGGTTTCCATTGGAACTGACACAAATATAGAAGTGACTGTTTGCTCATGGGCAACGTCAGTTTATTGACCACCAAATATTAGTAGATTCAGCAAAAGGAAAAACATTGTATGGCTATGATTGTATGGTGACATTGCATCACAATCTGCATTCGACACCAGCTGTAGCATCGTTGCAATTTTTATTATAATGTTCAGCATCCACAATGACGCTAACAGCTTCACTGAACAGCACAACACCGTGTAGAGCACATCACTGGATCACTGTGAATGTAAGCAGGACCATTTCTTGGATAGAACAAATAAAGTCTAACAAATGAAAACCCAAAATTGCCAAAAACAACTTCTTGCTCCGCAGTCCTCCCCTTTGCTTCCCCAAATAAGACAGTCTTAGATCTTTCGAACTGGCAACACCGTGCAGCATCACTTACCGGGGGCGGAGCGGGGCGCTGAAATCTACCAAGAGTGTTTGCAATGCAGCGACCCATCAGCAATCTGCCAGCCCTTTTTTTCAGCATAGAAAATTTTGCAAAAACAATCACAATTAACACAAAACAATTAATTCCTGTATTCTGCTGCATTTTAGTTATAATTTTTCCCAATAATAATGGGCTTATTAATGGCCTACAATAACTTGGTGAGATCTCATCTATGAATAAATACTATGCATCAAACAACAGGGCTGTACTATTCTTTTACGTGCTATGTTCAATTATTTATTTCAAGTAAAATGTTCAATTCAATAGTTCATTTACGCTTAAAATCAAACTCACTGTTGATCTGGACAGAAAGGGCCAAGGACACTGACACTTACTAGGAATTACTAAATATCTTTTTGTGAAATGTTGAAAATTAAAAGTAGTATAATTCAGGTATGATTTGGATTTTAATTAGCTTATTCAAGGACCCATATTACGCTATTTTCTGATTCACAAGGTGGAGCAGAGCATTTTAACTTTTGGAGATGTAGACAGACTGATAATGCGGGATTACTCAAACGTGTGAATGGAACAAAACACAGCTCTAGGTATGTTTTTTGATGAGGTCACAAGGACTTAAAGCTCACCAGTCAATTTTGCGTAATATTGGACTTTTATGTATGGAGTCCCAGGATATGTTTGTGTGGGATTGGGAAATGCGAGACTAAAACTAGTTCACTCTTATTAAAGCGCCGATATTATGAATTGTTGCATTGTATTTTAAAGTACTAAAATAATGTATGCAGCCTATAACAGCCTGAATATAAAGCATTACTGCACCAGAAAGATGAACAAAAACATAACTAGGTATATTTTAGATAAGAAAACTACATCATACCATGGTTAAAGTCTAAAAAGTACATGAAGAAGTGATTAGAGCAGCCAAAAATAGTACTTAAGTGAGAGTGAGTAACTAAGTAGAATCACAGTGGTTCAGAAAATGATTCAAGTATAAGTAGAAAAGTATCTGAGGAAACTACTACAAGTAAGAGTTACTAAAAGAGTAACTGGACAGATTTATAATTTGAAGCTGAAGGCGCTTTCTAGCTCAAAAATAGACTAAAATAAAGGCTTTGTTAAATTTTCATTTATTTATTTTTGCAATGAAAAACCTATAAAAACAAAATAATACACACTTTTGGTATTATCAAAAGATAGACAAAACATTTAAAAGAAAACTCATATCTGAAGTAGTGATACAAGAAACAGATCTTCAGATCATTTCATATTGACAATAAAAAGCTTTTATCACTTGTAGACTTACTCACAGTGGAAAGAGTAACCGTTACAATATATTACTCAAACAGGAGAAAAAATATTCAGGTAAAGTCCTCAAGTAAATGTACCTGAGTACTATACCCACGTTAGAGTATGTCACGTTGTATATCACAGTCTGTAGTATCACATCCAAAGTGTGTGTTCAGTATACATGGAACTTTAACCCACAAGGTGTTGTTTAAAAAGTTTACCTCAAAATTCCCACTGAATCTATTTTTAAATCCATAGCCTGGTTTGTAGCGTGTGTGGTGTAATTTTTGCAGTCGGAGTGAGCGCTTCCTCTTCCTCTTTTGTGACATCACTACGGACTTTCCCTCAGCATTGGTCCACGATACTTAAAGGGCTTGAGCACATTTACAACTCATTCAGTCAAAAATCAACCGCGGCAAAGAACAGGATGTCTACAGATATGAAGGAGTGCAGGGTACTGATGGAGGAGAGGGAGCAGAAAGAAGACAAGTTTAAACTGTGCACCAAGGCTAATCTGGGTCTGCTGGCTTGCACTTTGTTATTAGTAGGATGTGCAGCATTTGTGCTTCTGATGAAAACCGGAAATCAGGTGAGATACTGTCACAGGACTATGTACTTTGTATTAGCTTGTGTGCAAACTAATACATTTGCTATGCCTAAAAATCTCAATTACTGATGTCGTAAAGTAATGAAATTATTAACACATGCTTATCTTTTCCATAGGGTCCACAGCAGCATATTGAAGGTAAGCGAATATGTTAAATATTTAAAAATAAATTCATATTCATATTTATGCCTAGTGAATTAGATACACTTGTTTTTATCTTTTTAAAAAACCCGCATTTATATTTTGAATTTCAAATAATTGTGAACCAAATTCTAATATTTTGACAGTGTCAGATAATAATAATAATAATTTGCCAAATTACCAAATTTTAGTCTGTATAGAATCAAATTATTTCAGTACAGTGGTTTTGCTGACCAAATGTGAAAAGGTCCATTACACTATTTTCTTATCTAGGTTATAATGGTGTTTCCTCTTCGCACTGTTCCATGTTGTGATGTCATGTGGTAAAACAGGAAGTGCTCCACTGTGTCTTCAACCTCTATACACCTGCACTAGAATCATTTAGATGATTTCAGTCCTGGAATTGCCAGTCTCTATGTAATTTAAGTTAAAAGGCAGCTGTAAACTTGAAAACTACCACTGCATGACATCACAAGGTGGAACAGACCTCTGGAGATGTAGACAGACCAATAATAAAGAGTTACTCAAACAAAACATAACTGCAGATATGTTTTTGAGGAGATAACATTACAACATGGCTTAAAGCGCACAAGAAAATGTTGCTTGCATGAATATAATAATAATATCAATCTTGTGTGTTTGTTTTTTTTAGAGCTGAGACACTCTCTGAGGCAGACCAACGTCAGAGCAGCCATTCATTTAGATGGTAAATATCACACTAGTTGTTTAATTCCACTACTTACAACCTACTACTTCTCCTAGAAAAAAAGTGTTATTGCATTTCTACCACACCTGCTGTTTTTCTAAATGTTAGAGAGAAAATGGTCTAAAACTGTCCTTGTTGTGATGCAGGTAAATACAAAGAGTCGTCCGCCACAGTGGAGTGGAAGTTGGACACAGACCAGTCGTACTCTAGGGGTGGGCTGACGCTGCAGAACAATGAGATCGTGGTCCCTCACAGCGGGCCCTACTTCGTGTACAGCCAGGCCTCGTACCGGGTGAACTGCAAAAGTGAGGAGGAGGATGAGGATGAAGACGAGCCAGCCCAGAGCTTAGTGCACCTCAGTCACACAGTGGAGCGCTTGTCAGACTCGTATGGAGCGGAGGACGAGCTGGAGCAAAACTACAGACCCATCCTACACGCGGTGAGGACGGCCTGCCAGAAACACCCGCAGCAGGGGAACTGGTTCTCCGGGATCTATGTGGGAGCCATGTTTAATCTGAAGACAGGGGATCGCCTCCGCGCAAACCTGACCCACAACCCCGAGAGCCCCGCCCAGCTGGAGGACGGGCACGGGGAGACCTTCTTCGGAGTGTTCGCTCTGTGAGGTTAGCCTGAGGGTGTGGCCTGGACTCAGGTCTAAGCGCGGGACTGCTGCTTAGGACGGGACCATGACTCAGACCAGAGTCCAGACTGAGGAGGAGGAAGAGGTCCAAGTACTGCTGTTAGCCTCTGCACTCACTACAGACTGAAATGCATGAGGCACAAATGAGTTTACAATGGGATTATTTATATATTGTTAATGTATGTGTTTATTTAATTATTTATTTATTTATTTATGAGCATGTCTATTTATTATTTATTAATTTATTTATTATTACAAAATGTAGTTATTTTTTAAACTGTTTTAAAAAAAATTGTATTAAATAAACCAATGTGGTGCTGTCACTAAGACCTTTTCTCATCACTCTATTTTATTTCTTTACTTATTTAAATGATATGTACAGAGCTTTTTGTGATATTAGAGACAATACAAACTATAAAATATGGAAGTTTTGAAGGGGGTGACGAGACAGTAAGAATGACTTCTGTTCTTCTTATATGGGAGTGTAATTTTGCTTGTTGTGTGTGTGTGTGTGTGTGTGTGTGTGTGTATGTGCTGTGTGTGTATGGGTAAGTAAGTAATGCAACTGAAAACAAAAAGAAATAAGAGGGAAAGGGCAGAACATTAAGAAAGAAGTGAAAATGACTTTTTTCCTTTCATTTTTTTTCATTTTGTTCCTCTCTCTCTCCTTCCCTTTTTTTTTCCTTTCTCTTAAAGTTTCCCCTCAGTTCACAATAATCTCCCTTTTTGTTCGTTTCTCTCTTAAAGTCATTTGTCCAGTTGACAGATTTTAACTTGTCTTTTGCTATGGATCAGACCTGGACGACTGAGGGTTTACACAAATGATAATAACAATAATAATAATAAATTTAATTTGGATGTCGATTATGGTTGTGTATTGCCCAAGTCAGTTCTAAACCAGGACGAAACGAGGTCTAAACAATGTCTAAATCAGGACGTCTCAGCCCAGTTAAAAACACGTGGAGAAGAAGTGGCACAGATACCTGCTCTCAAATGTACTGCAGTAAAAGCCAAAAATATCCACTGAAAAATGTACTTAAATTAAAGTTTCTTTAAAGTACTTTCACCTAAAAACTAACTGCATGGGATGTTTGACTGGAATTTTGATTGTGGTTGGGTATTGCTTGTTCCACATATTTCAGTTTAATTCTTCCAAGGAAAATCAGTACTTCTTCTTTTAGACTATTTGCAACTAATATTTGTAAGCAGTTTCTGTCCCTGAGCTAAAAGTGGAAGGTGCAGTCCCTCCACAGCCCACACTGCTGTGTGGGCAGCCGGGGCTTAGCATCGAATCGTGGTTTCTTGGTGGGCTCTTAATACAAAATCTTGTTTATTTATTCCAGCATTTTTTTGTGCATACACTATTGATAGAATATAAAGTACTATTGCTGGGTTTCAGATCATATCATATGACCTTTGTGACAGAAATCATATGATTTGAAACCAAAAGATACAAGTCACACTGTTACTTACACTACATTACATTACATTACATTACATTACATTACATTACATTATATTACATTTATTACACATTGTACTTTTAACTTGTAAATATTTGTTTTTTGTAAAGTTGTTTTGTGTGTGTGTTGTTTTGTGTCCCAGGAATGCAGTCTGGAAATTCCCATGACTACAGTCTGGTACAGAAATATCTGCCATTGCGCCTAATGTAACTGTACAAAGTCCTAATAAACTAATAAATGAAAGGAAACACTAGATTTATATTTATCTACCCACATTTGTACAACCAAAATTTTGCTGGCAAGTCACAATGTTTTCTGTTGTGAATGATGAAATGTGTTCTTCACTCCTGTAGGTCTCTCCACAGTGGCTACAGTGGGCAAGGCAAGTGTATTTGTACAGCACAATTCATACACAAGGTAATTCAAAGTGCTTTACAGAATAAGAAAGTGGTGCCTCTTGGTTGGCTCTTGGATTCAGTATCAGCACACATGATACAAAACTGTAAAAACTACATAGTTTCTTCCATGACCTTATTCCGCCATGCCCACTTTTGCTGTACATGCGACTTCTTTGTGGTGGCAGCTCTAGTTAAGCAGGAAAAAGTTTTTCCTCTAAAATCTGATATAAAGTAGGTTGGTTTGTGTAAGATGTGTCAACAATGCACTGGGAGGCTTTAAAACACCTTTCTAGTCCCTTCTTTGTATTTTGTGAATAAATTAATAAATATATCTTACAAGCACTTTACAAAACCACAGTGCATTTTATTCCAACTAAAATATATTAAAATGTAGAAAACCACAACTGGGGAAATGATAGTTACATGCCTCTGGGGGCCTTCCCTGCATGGGCCCTGGAAAAACATTCCCCTTCCACCCCCCGTCCGATGCCCCTAGTGGGCGTTGAGGGGAGGGGGGTGATCACAGGACCGGGGGACTTCCCTGCTCTGTGGATAAAATGAGGAACAACAACTTTTACACAAGTGTGAAGGGTGACATCACACATTTCATTTTCAAATCAGCACATTCACCAAAGTGTTAGATATCATGGGCTGTGATGTAAGTTCTGCTGTGAAAATCCATGTATGGACAAAAGTTGTAGTCACAGCATGTTTATGACAGAGGGGTGTCTTAGTGATTGGTCCTCTCGTGTCACAACCAGAGTTTACATGCTATCCCCGTCTGGGTGGGTTTCCATATTTAAAGATTGTTCAAACATGCTTGAATCACTCCAAATACACGTCAGTTACAGGCCAAGTTACAGGTCAGATCTGTGCAGAGGAGAATACATGTTTTCTTAGATTAAAAATGAAAAAACAAAAAAACAAACAAAACAAACATCTGTAATTAAATAAATACAAAATAGATCTGTGGCAAAGCAATAAAATCTCAACCTTTACAGTTCAACACTGCCCTCATGTGGTGACTTTGTGAACAATTATTCCACCTGATGTTAGGGGCAATTTCACCAGAGAAGTAAATAAAATGAAGAAGACTATGCAAACAGCATAAGCAGGGAAGGTGCATGTGACCTAAACTGACAAGTCAAATAAGTCAAAGTAGGCTTATCTGAAGTACGGTGTTGTTAGGCAACTAATAACACCCCCGATGTATAGTTTTTACAGTACAGGCTTCAGGCTCCAGGTGGTGGGAGCAAACAAACAAACAAACAAACAAACAAACAAAACATTAGCCTATTAATAATGTAGACCAAGTGAATCTGCTATGTTATTTAGGCTGAGTTACACTGAACTTCCTCTAGGCTCAACTTGGCTCCATCTTTTTTTTTAGAACTCAGCCATAAAAAAAAAAAAAAAAAACAAAACAGCAACAAACAACTTTTGGGCTCTGTTTTTAGCCTTACTTCAGAATAATGCACTAATACCAAATGTATTTTAAATTATTGACATTTTGGCCATGTAGGCCATATTTTAGTAAAGATTTGTATTTCTGAACCTCAGAATGTGCTGTAACTCTTAATTTCCATCACTGTACTATTACACTATTTGATCAATTGCCAAATGAGATTTGTCCATTTTTTTGGGGGGAAAAAAAAGGTGGGGAATTTTTTTTTATTGTCTGACAAAAAGTTACATCTGGGGTTAATTTGACCTCAATTTGTTTCTCTTACAACTCAGCAATTTAAAAAAATATATCATTTTGGGCTCTATTTTTAGCTTTAGACTAATGCACTGATTCCACATTTACATTGAGTTTACATATTTATTACCTTGACTATGACACTATGACACTGAGATTACATAACTGTCCTTGAATAAAAATATTTGGTGACAATTGGTGTAATTGCAAAAGTCTGAATGAATGATGGGTAATGGTCAGCCACACAAGAATTGAACCTCCAACCACTGGGTTGGTGGTCAAGCGCTCAACCAACAGAGGCTTATGCCCCTACTGTAACACTTATTTAATCTTTATTAATACCAATTAATACACTGTATAGCTGTTTAAACTTTTCTTTTATTCTGACCAGAGTATTTATATACTCACCTCAGTTCAAATTCAAAATCCAGTATGTACTTTATCCAGAAGATTGTCCTGTTCTCCACAAATAAAAGCAGACGCTTGTGAAATCATAACAACCAGGTTTATTCATAACTGTTGCATTTCATATCTTCAGTCTGGGATATTTCCGCATATAGAAATATAATTTAATACAGTTCCACATGAAATACATACTCAAACGCCCCAATATGTACACGTTAGGTTTCATATTTACTGTTTACAAACTCTACGCCATATTCGGACACACATACACGTATTTACAGGTTTGACACGATGCACAAAGTTCTCGCGGTTTTTGTCCAATCACGGCTCAGAGCGACGAGAATTAGCCAATCACGTGCTACCACAGAGAGGACGGCTAACTCCACACCGGCTAATGTCCCACAGTGAAGTCCAGAGCCAGGGATGAGCACAACAGAGCAGAGGAGGAGGAGCTGGTTGCCATGGAAATGGAGAGGACAAATTGTAAAAAAATGGGTTGACATAGAAACCTTATTATTATAATAATATCAGGGGTCTATAGTTATAACTGAGATGGAGAGTATGTCAAATTACTTTATGACAGAAGTAATAGAGTATGCTGCAAGTTTTGTTCTGGTTTATGCCGAATATGTCTTATTTCTGAACCTGTCCACATGAAAAAGGCACTAAAGTCATTACATTAAAGCTGCACTATGTAACTTTAATGGAGAGTCCACCACTTGCTTCCTGTTATTCACATGCTACCACAGAGCGCTCACGACTTATTGTGGGCGAAGTTGCCTTTCTGCAGACCTGACCTGTAACCTGGCCTGGAGGCAGGTTACAGGTCTTGTCTCCATGGAGATAAATATGCCATATTGTCACTCGAAGCAATAACTCCTAGAGAAGAAGGTGGTCAGAAAAGTTCCATAGTGCAGCTTTAACTTTAAGGTGATTTTTTGCAATTTTGATAAATACTATGGCTGTGCAATGAATCATTTAAGTCTAATCTACTGAATCATTTAAAACTACCATCCACAAGTTAATTAGATTTTTCTTTCACCAGTAGCCTCACCTGGCCCCTCCCCTCACCTTGTCGTCAGGCCAAAGCTGGCACACTGTCAGACAGAATGTAGCTAGTATCTATATGTGAAAATACAGAAGGGGCGGGGCGGTCAATCTTATTACAGATGGTAGCTTTAAAAATATTGATTTTAATTAATACTCAACTCAAAAACGTTGTACAGTGATTTACCTTCTCTCAGAATGAATGTGCACTAGTCCCAAAACCAAAGTGTCACCAAACATATTAGGTCAATATTTGTCTAGAATTTCTCTTCTTTGTTTGAAATAATCATGATTTCCACTATGAGATAAATCGTCATGAATACATTTTGCTGTCGTTGCTGTTGTCATAATCGAGCAGCTCTATCACCTTGTCCATGTCCCTACATTTGGGACCATGACATCATCACACTCTAAAATTGAACCTTTAGTCATTTGACAGTGACGCATGTGAACAATATTACGAAAAATGATCATGACCACAATACTGACCTGATGTACTAGTTGTAATATTGGCAATATTCCACTGTTTTGGCAACTCTGAGGGTTTTCCTGAACTTATGATGACAGCGATAATAATAGTGACCGTTTGAACTTGTTCTTCTTGTTCTGATTTCACAAATGCCTTATAATACTTTTGGACATATAAGCATCTTAAAATTATAACTATATATGGAAAAACAAGTCAAAGTTATTAAATTAAGAATTGTAAATAAAAAATAACGTGGCTGCCAGCAGATGGCGCAAGGACTTGACTTCTGCTAGTGCACTGCGGAGGGAAGCAGCTCAGATGAGGCTAAAAACAATAGCTGCTCCATTCATGGTTGTGAGGATTTGTTATTTTGGTAAAGACATGTGAGTTAAAAAAGTGAAATCGCTAAATAGATGATTTGAATTCAGAATATTGATTTGAAGAGTTTGGACAAGTTTAGAGCTGTTTTATAATTAGACGTAGAAGATTGTGCGATTGCAATATATGCGTTCTTATTTTGAACAGATTTCTAAAGTTCTTGAATAAATCCCATTCCACTGACAAATACGTCTGATTGAAATAACAAAATACACTGAAATTGTATAATTATTTTAAAAAGTAAAATCTCAGCTTAAAATTCTACTGTGTAACATTCCAACAATTCCAAGAGATGATGTAAACTTGTTAAATCAAAATATTCTGAATTCAACTCATTGAACTAAGGTATAATTTTCTTTTTGCAAATCTAGGCTCAATCAAATCCCCAAATCCCAAATGAAATTCCTCACTCGACTCATAAAATCTGTATCAGAATGGTCCGGGCACCAGTCCAGTGTGTCCAGTGCCTATAATCTCCTTAAACAGAGACTGATAGAGGATAGAAAAACCACCATAGAAACACACAGAGGAGCTAAACGTGACAAAGATAGTCTATTGGACACGACCACTCACTTTGTCAAGACATCATCACAGAGGCGGCCCTGGTCTGCAGAGTTTGAGGCTACAGTTATAAGGTGTTTCCCAATTGCCAGGATCCTCCGCTTCTGAACCACTTTGGAGGGATTCATGTCATCAGAGCTTCCCTTAGCGCTGTTCCGGTTCCCCCAAAGCCTTCACGTCCTCCATGCGAGACTCATCTGTTCGGCTTATTTACCAAGGATGCACCTGTGGATCCATGGCACTGCAAATTGCCCACGATGCACTGCGACTTTCATTTTCTACAAACTTTATGCAAGCAGTAAAATGCATTTTTAATACACTGCATGACCAAAAAAAAAAAAAAGTCGCAACCTGGATTTAACTAAATAGGTCCGAGTAATCAAAGCTAAAGCCAATAAATATTAGTGTGTAAACGTTTTTTGGTGGCGGCTTTTTTTTGGCCAGGTAGTGTATAATCAAAGTCATTACACAATTAAAAAAACTAAATATTTCGCTATTTTAGCAAACACTGCTGCAGGCAGATCGATTGAATTCAGGACAAATTGAACTAAATATTTTTTTATGAAGGGGACTGGGGACAAAATGATCGTCTGAAGATATTTTAGGCTGCGCATCTATTTATTTAGCCTAATTATTAGCCTAAATAACTTAATTACAGATTATTCAATTAGCCTTCGACATTCACATTTGAATGACACATATACTTGTAAATAATGTTTATTTGTAGAAGCATTGATTTTTTAATTAAAACTTGGTGTTCTATCGTGTTTGACCTGTTTATGTGATACGTCGCAGTTCCAAATGCGTTTCAGGCAGTGTGAGCAGGACCCCAGAGGAGAGCTACAAGGCAGTCTTTGGACGAAGGACCCTGGGAATTGAGGAACACCCATTGTCAGGTAAATGCTTCGCTTCAACACCAATAAAGCGCCGATGCAACGAGGAGGTCAGAAACTGTGACTTGAGTTTAGGATAAGAAATATTTTTTGTCCTTCCTGTCATAACCATTGCAACTGGAGCGGGCTAAATGTTACAACAAACACAATGACAGTAAAAGATTGGGTGGTAATCGAAACTGGCTACCCCCCTACACCACTGCTACTTTCCAACCAAGCTCAAAATTGTTTCTGTAATACAATGTAGAAGTACTGACATAGTTAATAAAAAAAATAAAACATAATGCAGTGAACTCAGCCCATCTTTCCTAATAAATTCATAGATTTTGATAAAACTCCAATTACAATTATTTTTTAGATATGGGGAAAATTGCAAGCTTGAAAAACTGTATTTTTTTTTTCTTATTAAAGTATATATTTTTTTTATTTGTAAAGAAAAGAAGCATTAAAAAAACCCAAAACAATAGTGTAATTCTTGGGGATTTTAGCTTCACAAACCGCAGTTTCAGACCTCCTGTCGAACTGACCCAGTCTACAGTACAAGTACATAAGTTCACACTTGATGTCGTCTCATCCGACACTATGCGCTTCCCAATCCGCGTCACTTCCTCAAACCTCCACACAGCACACTTCACTTCCTGTTTTTGGTCACATGATTTGGTCCCATGCTTCACTTGTAGAGCATCTGCAGCCGGCTGGTGTGGCAGTTGTTGCGGTTGAGCTTGCTGTCAGCCTGGTACAGGTTGGAATTGGAGAAAGTGGGCGGCGACGTGCTGAGGGCGGGGTCGAGCGTGGGGGCGGGGTATCCGGGGGGGAGGGGCCAACGAGCGGGGGTCGCTGATTGGCTGCGGCGGGGTGTTGCTGTGGTTTTGATTGGTGGTGATGGTGGAGGCTCGTCTCCGGGAGCGCAGGGCCTGGCGCTCGGACAGCTGGTTCCTCAGCTCGGACACACGCTCCTCCTTCTGCAGCCGGAGAACCAGAGAGAAAGATGGTTAGATTATCTCATATTAGCTTATCAAAAGATACGTTTTTTATGGGAATTAAAGGCGGTGCACCTGATTTTCCTTGTTATAAAAAACGTGAAAAACAAAACTAGTTCATTGTAAATGGTTTGCAGTGCTCCAAACTTATTCCTCACTTTCCTAACGCATTCCTACTTACTCACTGCAATGAGTTTATAAGGGCTTTCAGAGTGGAGTTTTGCCATCACTGTAATTCTAACAACTAGCATGTTAACAGTGCACCAGCAATACTTCCTGCTTTACATATTATACAGATTTTGACTAATAATTTTAACCCTCAGAGCAAAACGGATTTTGCTTTAGTATATGAAAAAAAAAAAAAAAAAAAAAAAAAAAAAAATGGTTACAGCCCATTTAAAGGAAGTGTTTTTTGTAATTTTAAAAACATGAAAAACAGAACTAAGAACTGCAGTGGTTCAAACTTATTCCTCACTTTCTTAACACATTCCTAGCATCCTACTTATGCACCACAATATGTTTATAAGTGCATTCCACAACTTTCAGAAGCCAGAGCTGAGTTTTGATATCACTGTAGCGCTAACATCAACTAGAATGCTAAACGGCACCAGCATTACATCCTAGTTCTTGACCGATAAAAATGCTTTATCGAATGCCGACAGCACACAGTGGTCTCATTTTGACCATAAGAGCAGTTTTTACTTTAGTACACAAAAAAGTTCCTTCAAAGGCACTGTACCTGATATTTGCTGTAAAAATGTGAAAAACAGAACTAGTTCATTTTAGAAAAGTTTGCAGTGGTTCAAACTGCCTGACTTCTTGGTTTACTGCGGTCTCATCGTGACCCTAAAAGCAAAACGGACTTTCCATTAGTGCATGAAAAAATCCGGTGCAGCTCCTTTATGTTTGTGTGTGTCAAATACAAAACCATCTGATAAAGTTGAAAAGTGTATTTCACCCTCCACTGTTCTGTCTTTTGGATGGAGTGACTGTAGTGAAGGTTGGAGGATCAATCCTACCAACTGCCATAATCCTTGAGGAAGACACTTCACCCATCTTACCTGTGTGCTGAGTGATTAAAGGTGATCTGAGTGGCCGTTGGCGCAGATTGGCTGCCACGTTACTATCAGTCAGAGCCAGGGCAGCTGCGGCTACACAAGTATCTTACCACCACTGAGTATGCGAAGTGATAATAGACTGTATAAAGAAGTGGACGATGTCACCCATAGTGTTCGGTTCCAGTCAAATGAAGGTCATCGAGGTTAGCAGTTATAGGGCAAATTTGGGGCTGACTTCCATATTTGGAATTCCAACTGTGAGTATCATAGCAACCAAAGAGCCAATCCGGAGCATTGCTGTTGAAAGTAAAGCCCCTTCTCACCTACATCGCTGGATTAGCAGGGAGTGGGTGCTTAGCAAAGCTGTCAATCAAA
Source organism: Periophthalmus modestus (assembly GCA_019594935.1). Taxonomy (NCBI): domain Eukaryota; kingdom Metazoa; phylum Chordata; class Actinopteri; order Gobiiformes; family Gobiidae; genus Periophthalmus; species Periophthalmus modestus. The sequence continues at coordinate 14,880,543 of JAIEZT010001318.1, forward strand.
CCTGTTGCTAAAGCTAGCGGGAGCCACCTCGGGAAAAGAAGGCGCCTGATTTGTCTAATATTAATGTTCATATCTTCATTTATGGACATAACAGTGAAATAAAAATGCAAAGATCATGTAGAGTGCAATAATACTAACATTTTAAGACCAAAATGATGAGCCTGACAGCAGCAGTTACAAAGAGAGGGGCCATGGTTTTTCAATGTAAAGTGAATTGGAGCCAGAGTTGATAGAACCAGACGTGCATTTATGCTCACTACTTGGAATGCGGCAGCTAGCAGGTTAGCTATGTCCATTTATATATACAGTCTACTGCAGAGATGAATAATAGTCTGCTGTACTACTTGCCAAAAACAAATCATTAAATTTCATGACTATATTTCATATGAAAGTCTCCTGTAATCCATCCACTATTTCTCTCCTCTGGTTGCCGTGGTAACATCACTGACCACAGATGACACTTTGCTTAAGGCCATAGAGATGGATGTGTGCCATGTTGTCCTCATAAATAGATTATTCATGGTTCTGTGGGCGTTATTACTCACTATTTCAATTTTACAATACCATGTCAGAGGTCAAATGAGTAACTTTGAGTGAGTTGTAACAGATTTTTCACAATTGATGCAATGTTAAAAAAAAAAAAGGATGGCTTTAGTTTATAAAGATGTGCAGGAGGCGAGAGGAAGGTGAGGCATTTAATGGACTGTGTTTAGGTGGGAGTTCACACATGGTTTACGACTCTGAAACACAAAATATATGGATGTAAAACAATGGAAACATGGAAAACAAAGTGAACATAATGAAACAAATACAACAGCAACAAATACAACATAATGAAACAAATACAACAGAAATAGAAGAGGGCAGGGGCGATGCTAGCAATTTGGCAGTCCTGTGCAGAAAAGCTTGTGGCAGTTGGGGTTAATCTGAGTTTTCCTGCTGCTATCACATATATTCTAATTCTGTTTCAGTGGTTCTCAAAGGAGCCTCGGCCTTTTGCTCCCTGCCCCGTGCTTCACCTCTGAGCTTCAGCGCCACCTGCCTGTGGGCTGCAGCCTCTCATTGAACAGAAATATTAAAGTCTGAAACTCTTTTTGGGATAACTAGTCTCATGTTTGATGTTGCCTCTAAAAGAATTCAACAAAATGCTATGAGACCTCCCGGATGATCATATGCAGCTCCCGTTCCAGTCTTGTGCATATCTGTACGTGAGTGCTTGATGTCATGGGGTGTAATGCAATTTTTCTGTCCTGCGGTGTGACACACTTCCGTTGCAAAATCAAAAAATCAGTTCTATGATACTTGTAAGGAAGCATTTCACAAAAACCACAACATTTTATGTGTAACTTTTAATTTAACACACCCTGTGGTGTGACTTTTCCGATCACCCCGTGGGATACTCACTACAAATTTCCCATGTTATAAAATTCTAATAAATGACTTAATATGTCTACAGTGACAGTTTAATAATTATGTGACTGTCCCATCTTAAAGAATATATTTTAAACTATTCAAATGGGATTTTTCTTGGGAAATACAGCTGTCACATCAACATCAATCTTGCGCAAGTCTAAAGTTTTTCAAAAAAGTCACACAAAAAAAAAAAAAAAAATTGTAATTATTAATTCTGAACTGTAGCTTAAACCCTTAACCCAGAGCTCTTCCCGGTGCATAAAAGACACATGAGCTCTTTCTGGGTTTTTTTGTTTTGTTTTTTGGATTTTTTCTGTGTGTGTAACTATCTTTTTAAATATATGACTTTTCATGTCACACCACTGGACCCCCTTTGGATTACAGCATTATACTGCTTATATCTTTTTTAGATGTAAAGTACAGATAAAGGTGTAGTTTAAATAATAAACATGTTTGCCTTTATCCCAACACCTTTATGAATTGTTTCTGTCACAAGAGACTCAGTACTACAGTCACACTGCAGGACATTTTACTGTACTTCCAAAACATGAAACACAACTTCATTCTAAAACAATATGTAATTTCTAGAGTTTGATTTTGGAGAAAGAAAAATTGTATTTAGAGAGTCATTTAAAGTGATATGGCCGAAAATGGGCATAACGTCAAGTATTGTGAGTATATCAGCTGTTATCAGACCTCCTGGATGATCTTCTGTAGCTCCTTGTTCTCCCTCTCCAGCTGCCTGGATTTTTCCTCGTCATTGTTGTTGGTTGAGGAGCCGGTCTTCATGGTCTCCTGAGCATCAGACTGCCACTCTCCTCTGGTGATCAGGCGTCGCATCTGTAGAAACACACGCAAACTGGTTACACGGCAAAAGCTTCACCCACTACACCACTGCCAGCCTTCTCAAGCAGTAATACAAAGATTCCATTATATGACAAGGTAACTGTGCGGGTTAAATGGTTACATGAGGAATGTGGACCTGCTTATTGCATTGCCTTGAATGTTCCACTATATGGCATTAAACTTGTCTCTAAACTTATTTCCACAGAGACAAGCAGATTGCACCATTAGACCAAGTTTAAAGTCAGATCTGTGGAAAGAGGTGACAACTCTGCCCACAGGAAAAGTGTGTGTTTTTCCAACTATGATGCCAGCTTATCTCCATGATTTTACGTGGCCATTAATGTTCCACGGTATGGCATTAAACTTATCTATCTTGCATTTGTTCAATTACAATTATAAAGCAGATGTATTATGCAAAATCCACTTTTTAGAGCTGTCAACCACGTTATAGTTGTTTACCACCATCCCCGGTATACACCCACTGTTCTGTACCTACTTTGTTCTCCAGTTTTATTTACACATGACATACTTTACTTTTAGTTATGTTTAGTTATGCTTTATGGTTAGTTACTCAAGTCAATTCTCATGTGTTATGTCTCCCTCTTGTGGTGATATTGGGGGTAGTCCTCACCAGTATAACATGTCTTTCCTTTGTCTGGTGGTTTAGTCAATTATTGCCATTTTTTTTTTTACTTTAAATTCTTAAATTCTTATATGCACTATATAACTTATCCATGTTGATATTATTGCAAAGACAAGCAGGTGGAAGGTCAATTTACAGGTCAGATCTATGGAGAGATAGCTCTGCTCAAAGTATCTATGAGCAATTAAAACACCTGTAATCAACCAAATGCAAAAGGGATGAGTTTTCTGCCATATTGCTGATATTTCCAGGCAAAAAAAACAAAACCCTACATGGAGTCGAATGTGTGACAGAGCCCCTCTAGAAAAGTCTCATAATGCACCCTTAAACTCTCAAGTCCCTGTTAAATGTGCTTGTCAATGCTTAGTACTCCACTTCCACATATCAATCTTGAAAAATAGCTAAATAATCCAGATCTTGGTGATACAATTGTACACCAAAGGATGTCTTAAAACAGACCAAAATTGACTTTTCAAAGCTTTTAACCATGTTATAGGTGCTTCCCCTTTTTATTTACCCTCTCAAAGTTGTATTTAGAGTGATTCACGCATGTTTGAGCAGTCTTTATTTTCCTGTATTTAAGACGTCATTGCTCCAATCAACCCCCATTTTCACTGCCACGGGCCTGCGCACACTGCTCTGTACTTACTTCATTCTCCAATTTTATTTTCTTAATCGGTCATGCATTGGGCAGTGTCACTTAGCCATTTTAGCTCTCTAACATGACTTATTCAGGCAAGTAGGCAAGTACTCTGTCAGATTCAAAACAGGAAAGAAAAACATTTCTCTGTGTCTTTTTTTTTAATTAGTAGTTTTCCTTTCCTCCTATGGTGACGAGGGCAGACTTTTGTGTACACTTTCTACGAGGAACGCAGGTCATATTTTATTCATGGATCTCTTGCCCTCTCTGATTACTGCCAATATATCAGAGCGTACCTCCTGCGGTTCCTCTGCTTTAGTGTGGTGACAGTTACATAAGCAGCGGTGCACACATGTATGCTAATGAGCTAACATGAAGCCAGTCCATTTGAATATGACTCTCATGTTCAGTGTGGAGTGGCAGTTCGCATTATCACCAGCAGATGTCACCAAAATCCCACATGAGGTGTCTTCAGCTATATAGACAACTGAGTGGATAATGACATTTTAGCATAATATTTATCAACAGGTATTCATTTTTATAGTGTACTTTTACTTTAGGGGACATATTACACTTCTTTGCAGTATTAATTGTTAACACATATTTAGATCACCGTGTTACCTTTTATTAAACAATGTATTTAAATGTTTAATAAGTTTCAGTTTCATTTTGACGCTCTGACTCTGACTTATAATCAGCGTACATTTTGCTACTACTGCACATCATCGCGTCAGGTTTGTGAAGTTGTAGTGTATTTATTTTTGCTATCTTGTATATATAGAGCTCCTGCGGTTGGAGTCGGTAAATCTGGCAGGCACCTCCAAACTGGATTTATAAAGCTCCAGATTGACGGGGGAAGTGGATTTCTGCAGGTAAATGGGCAAGCAGATAATTAAACCGTACATTAATTAAGCTACAAATGTATTCTATGCAATCTATACTATTTAAAATAACAGCCGTGCCAGGTAAGGGTCGCTAATGTTAAATCGTTTTTTTGTTTTAAGGTAAATCATTATCTAAGATTTAATTAAATGAAAAAAAAAACCTCCAAAACTGAACTTAGTGCTATTCATTCCCATTAATTCTCAGCTGCCAGTACGGAGTCACATAGATTCAGGAACTTGATACGTGCTAACCGTAAGAAGTGTTAGAACAGGGCCTGCTTAAGTAGTTAGTTAGTTACCTTGGGAACAAAAAGCACGACGAGAGTGATATAGACGGAGAAAACGATGGCGAGGGAGGCGAAAGCGAAAGAGGCGTCCTGCTGAGAGGACAGGATCATGGTGACCGGAGCCGTGATCATACACAGGACCTGCACAGACACAACAGAGAGAGAGAGAGGACTGTCAGGGGGATGCAGACAGCACACAGCAGTCTCATTTTGACCTTAATGTATACAGCATGTACAGACACTTGAACTTGTGTGCGCCAAATACAAAACCGCTCTTTTGTGTTTTGGATGGAGTGACAGTGGTGCTTGTGGTCGTCTGTAAGTCTCAGCAACAGCATCGCATACTGTTGTCCTTGAGCAAGACACTTCACCCATCTTACCTGTGTGGATGTGGTGAGTGATAAACAGTGGTCTGAGACGCCAGTGGTGCAGATTGGCTGGCACATTCCTGTACGAGGGGTGATGAATAATGGTCTACTGTACTGCCCGTCAAAAACAACATCAATCCAAATCATTAGCTTGTATCACTATAGTTTCAGCAACTGGCTCTCACTCACAAGAAAAAAAGAAAACAGCATAATCCCCAAAACTATCTCTTCACTTTAGATGTCATGGTAACCTGACCACAGACGACACTTTGCTTAGGGCCATAGAGATATTACCATGTGGGAGGTCAGAGGTCAAATGCGTATTAAAACTCGGATAGGGATATGGATATAAAGACATTACAATTTGCTATTTTGGAGGGGTTGAACTGAGTATCGTTTGTTGTCAGAGTTCTCAAACTTGTCACATAAATCTAATGGCTGTTCTGTCAGCTTTGGCTAATGTGATTGCATATTGCCAACACTTTTTGATAGTATTCTGAGAAACATGCTAGTTCACCTTACTTCAATGCAGTATATCTACCTGTCTAAACATTAACCTATGCTCTGAATAATTGTTAGAATATCACATTGACCCAACAAATTATTTAGTGGGACTTCAATTTATACATATTTATTTAGCAAAGCTACTGACACCAGATTGTATGTGTTTGACCATTATCGCCACACATATTTAACCAGGACCAAGGAGCTCAACACATGCCCATGTCTAAGCCTGTTCTGGTTCTGAAAGTAAATTTCCAATTTTTCCCAATGACTTTTCCAAAAAATCAAATATTAAGAGTTTAAAGGCACAGCAAAGATGTCTTTTTAGTCAAACAAACCTAAATCCTTAAATGTGGCTAAATGTATTCTAACTGCAATTTATACCGATTCAGAAATACATGATATATTTCACTACATAATGGATTAGCTTCCAGCAGGAAATACTTTCAGAACCTTGCTCTGGGCTCTCACTGCTTCTTTAAGAGAAGACTGAAATATGAACAGCTAAGCCAACACGAGAATCCTAAAAACTGTTTATTACATTTCATAAATGATAGAAGCATTTATAATTTACTTGCTATTCCAAAGTTCTTCCCTTGTGATTAATCTTGGAGACTTGTTAAATTCTAAATTTTCAAAAACAAAAAAAAAAACCCCCATCAAACTTTGTCTTATACCAAATGTGAATTGCAGACAAATTGTCTGAAAGTAGCGGGCCAGAGAAATGACAGTGTAAGAAGATGGATGATGGTGCTGTAGTGGAATATAAAGCATTGCACACAGCCGACGCACGGAGCCCGAGAAACATGAGCCTGCCTGAAAATCCATACGTATCGATCAACACTCATTCATCTTACACAGCCGCTGAAAAATCCCTCTGGAGCGGTGAAGAAAGGAGCAGCCATGTTGTCTGCCCCGCCCCATCACTCACAGATGAGGCAAGCAGCAACAGGCACGCGCCGCTCCAATTCATTTCAACAGGAGGCTCCCTGGGACGAACGGAGAACAGGACACTCGCTGAGGAATTGTGGATACAGATGGGAGAGAACACATTCATCAGTGTTGGACAGCAGACAGACCAGGGTAATGGGGTTTGAAAATGGAGGTGAAAAATGGAAATGTTGCGTACCAAAAGACAACAGATAATCGTGATGGAGAGCTTTCATCTTACAATGAGAGGTTCAAATCTCCAACACAATTTTCACTGGTTGAGAAAGTAAGTAAAACCTTGCACAGCGAAATGTGAGTTCACAAATGTACCAGAATTCATCTTGACATTCTCCCGCTGGTGCGATAGGGCCTGTCCACTGGTGGGCCAGAATCTGGACCAACCATGGAGCAGCAGTGAAGTCTGTGCAGAAGCCAAAGGTGAAGCGCACAATCGAACTAAAACAAATATAGTAATGCCAACAGATGTACTTCAGCCTATTTTAGCAAAAATACGGACTATTTTGCCAATTAAAAATGTACAGACAGGAAAGTTGTGCTTTTCTCTCAACTGGATTTAATAGTTACATTTTTCACTGGACTGTCCCTATAGGTCCTGACTGCTTTCAGCGAGAACCATCTCAGATTAATAATAATTACAACCCAATTCAGAGTGGTGCACGTTAACAGGAAGGATATCTAGTATTTTTGATTTGACGGGATGCCAGCCAGGTCTCTCTGGGATTTATGATATTATGGGTTTTGGTTGTGGGGTATGGTCTGTGATCAAAGTCGTTTATTGATCGTTTTTTTTATGACCCAAACCGACACGAGGATATACACTGCAAGATGTGTACCCTCCAGCAAGTTAATCAAACAAAAAACACTTTCAATGTTCAAAAATGTATTAATAAATAGTGATCAACATAAAGTGTCCCCAGGTTTAAACAAAGTCCATAAACAAAAATTATTAACAATTCTCTTTTATGCACCGGCGTGACGGTCAGTGTCCCAAAGTTCATAAGCAGAGGTAAAGGGAGAGAGACAGATACTGTAGCTCCAAAATATGATCCTGCAACAACAGTGTCTAACATAAATAAATACCTAACACTCTCAGACTATCATTCTTGCACACAATAAAAAATAACAGTGATGATGGCCTAGAACTGCACAGTCCTCCCAGCACACCACATATAACTAAACATACATTTGGGCGAGAGCAGTGAATTGCGTAGATGAAGAACAGTTTTCTTTTGAGAACAGCAGACTGCCTGTTGCACGGCTAGAGAGGGGTTTATGGCCTCAGACGTTCACGGCCCGTTGCGCTGGGGGCACTGACATTTTAGAGCGGTATGAAAGAGGATGGTTTTTGAAGATGGTGTGAATCAGTGGCGAATGGGTGAGTAGGCAGAGGGATGGGCACGACTGTACGAGACAGTGAGGGGAGTCAGGACAGGGATTGTGGGCTGGAGTGATGTGACTGCAATTTTCCACAGGTGTTGGTTGTTAGTCCAAACCAGGTTGTCACGAGCTGACGGATGATTGAGCTAGAGGTCAGGCCAGGTTCTATGGTGAAATTTACTGTCAGATTTGCTGCTTAAATTTTCCCTGTTTTTGCTGATATGTCTGTAATCACTAAGCCTATCCACATGAAACTGGCACATAATTCAACATCTTCTCTGGTAGTATAAAAAAAACAAAGGACGAGTACTTTTTTGCAGCCGCTTCAGAAAGTACTGCCATTACTCAACCCCAAAGATGGTTGTTGTCAGTTGAAAGAAATAATGATATGGTTCTCACTTCTAACACTACTAACATTTATGGTTTGAATATTTCTTGTCAAAACAGTGAATCTCTCAGTTATATAGACTCCTGCCCTCCATCTGGCATTATGACAGAGAAAGAAAACTACAAAATAATAGGATTTCTTTGTTCTAATCCTCCTTGCATCTGTTCGTCTCGGGGCTGGGAGACATGATTTGTGCAAACATATTAAGTCAGTTGTGAACACATTCATCAGCTTTAGCGGACACTTGAAATGATTAGTATGGACCAATAAAAACAAAACAAAAACTAAGCACTTCCTGGTTTCAATCATTTATGAAGAGATGAAACCTATGCAAGGAGATAACCACCAAATCACTATTCTCCAGAACTGTTTCTAAAAGCTCTGTACCTAATTTTTCCCCCTGTATTTGAGCAAAACTGCCCAAGTACTGCACATTGCATAGGCCGTGTGTGGTCGGAGGCTCACGTTAGCATGCTAGTTGTTGTTGGCTTTATCGCCCTGGCCTCTGAAAGTTGTGAAAAAAAATGAAATAAATCAATAAATTAGGATGCTTGAAATGCGAAGGATAAGTCGGATTAACTTCAGACCGCGGCAAACCGTTCGTTCAGTTTTCCACATTCTTAAAAGGAAAAGAAGACTATACAGTGTTTAAATGTGCTTAAATTAACTACTTTCTTTCTTTATCTTTATTTATACCTGGGGTACCCATGAGAGTACTTGGGCTCTTTTTCACTACTTTCACTACTACTTTTTCACTAAAAAAGGTTAGAGCGCACCTTTAAATACTGAAAAAAGTCGCATAATGTTGGAGTGGGGTAACTTGAAAAAGAAAAGAAAACATAAAAGTTGAGAGTCCACAGTCAGGTTTGATCTATAGTTCCATTTGGAGCAGTATTCTGTCTCTTCTCGCACGTCTGAGGAGGACAGCAGTGGTGGAGATGGAACAGATGAGCTGACAAGTTGAATTTACTGCCCCGGAGTAGAAATAACATGGCGGTCTAGTGGTTTCTTATTGTGAGAGCAGCAGTGGAAGAAGTACTCAATTTTGTTACATATACCGGAGCAAAATAAATACTCAAGTAAAAGTAAAAGTATTACATGAAAAACCTACTTAAGTAAAAATATTAAGGAACCTGTTTTAAAATGTACTTAAAGAGTAATAAGTAAAAGTATTTCACGCAGATTTTGAGGTCTTATGAAGCTTCAAATGTATTGACTTTGATAAAGATTTGTGCAGAATTTAGTTCAAAAGAAGCAACTGAATCGAGTATTTTTTCCTAGCTTGTTTTATTTGTCAATTTTTGTTTGCTCAAATTATGAACATGTTAAAAATAATCCCCTCAGCCTTTTTCACATCTCAAACAATAATAAAAATACTTCTACTTTTCAGTCCAGTTAAAAAATGTAGTGGAGTAGAAAGTACAGACCTGCTCTTAAATGTAGTGAAGTAAAAGAAAAAAGTATCCACAGTACTTGACTACTTTTACTTTATATTGCACCATTGTATTAGACTTTTATTTGAAAGACACGGTTAACTGAGATGAGTTTATCAGCGCTTTTTAAAACTTCCAGAGACCAGAGTTGAGTTTTACAGTCATGATAACGCTAAGAACAACTAAATAGCTAATGCTAACCATGCACTTCATGTTTCTCGGGCAAGAAAACGCTTCATAATTAGATGCAGATTAAACGTATCTTCAAGGAGACAAGCTGGTGGAACCACACAGTTACAGTTCAGATCTGTGGATAGGCAATCCATTCACTAGGGCTGCAAGATTGATTGCAGTTGAATCAAAACCGCACCTTGAATGGAAGCAATTTGAAAATCACAAAGGCTGTACAAACATGCTCTGAAATGGTAAAAAATTGACTATTCACCTTCTACACCCTCTTACCCCCCATAGGACAGCTATACTCGTCCGTGCTATAGTCACTTCTTGCTTAGATTACTGTAACGCTTTCCAGTTTGGTCAACCTAAAAACAAAAAACTAACTACAGCTGGTTCAAAATTCCAAAATGACATCACCCCCATCCTCTGTCATCTCCACTTCGACTATAAAATCCTTGTTCTTAAATACACATCTCCTCACAATCTTGCATCCCCTTATCTGTCCAACCTCCTCCACCCTTACCCTCCCTCATGCTCCCTGCGCTCAAATTCTCCCAACCTCTTGTCTGTCCCTCCTGCCCCCGGTCCTCTATGGGGGCCAGAGCCTTTAGTCGCTTCGATTCGACAAATTATTAAAAAAAATGGAGCACTTGGGCTACCGTAGTCTCAGTAAAGACCTGTGGGAAACACTGATATTAATAACTATAATCAAAGTTAAGTAGGACAGCAAAAAACAGATCTTATCTTTAGCTCTCAAGACCCAAATGATCTCACCACATGCAGTGTAGTCACTTTTGGCCACTGTTTTCCATCAGATGCCCTCCCTGATGCATGCAGCAAACCCCATGAGTATATCTCCCTCAACTATAGGGCTAATAAAGATTTGAATAGTCAACCAGTCAGTAATTACAGTACACATGTGTTTAGAGCTCTATTCGCCCGGGATTAGTTTTACCGAGGGTCCCCTGATAAAGTAGTCCCATGTGAAAATGTCTGTAAAAATTACCCCTGAATTTTAATTTAATTCTGCAAACTCAGAGCTCCTCAGGTAATTCTAGTCCCATGTGAATCCCATGTCTATAAATTGGACTGTTTTTTGTCTGTGCATTGAAACTAGTAGTGATTCAAAATGTCTCTACAGCCCATTTGAGGTCCAGATACAAACTAAATTGATAATTTTCAATCGACACGGACCATACTGTAATCCAGTTATTGTTTTTTTCTACAATTAAAAAGTAAAAACATAAAACAAACTGAGGTAAAGACGTGACCCGGAAGTACAACACCGATGTGCAAAGTTTGTAAAGTTTGGATGGAGGCGTCATATAGAGTGAACGGTTTAAAGAACACGGCTGTTTCATAAGAAATCTGATTGTGTGGATGTCATTCTGATCTAATGCATTAGAGGTAGAGAGGAGGTGCATTCTGCTAAGAAACTTAAAAAGTTAAGCATAACATGATGAATTAAAACGCTCTTGTGCATTTCCATGTAGTCCACCATTTTCAGAATCAAGTCTGTAAATACAGGTTAGTTTATTGACACTGCTTATCCCGAATAAATGCACACAAAAAACACAGATGTCGTGGGGTAATCTCCTTTTATAAATGTCCCTAGGTAAAAGTAATTCCATTCAAATAGGGCTTTAGAGTCTGTATAGTCCAGATAAAAGGTCACAAGGGGCTGTACCGGATTTTAAAAATGTGAAAAACAGGAGTACTTCTTGTGTTTAACGGTTTGCAGTGGTCCAAAGTTACTCCTCACTTACCTTATGTATTCCAAGCTTCCTAATTATTCACTGTGATGAGTTTATGTGCTTTTTCACAACTTTCAGCAGCCAGTGCAGAGCAAATACATGGGGAAAAAAACAAGTTCAAGTTCTTTAATTGTTACAGCCCTTATAAATACACATTCTCTCCCTTTCTTCTGTGACATCTTTACCTCCGAGATCTAAGCACCAAAGTCCATTCCTATATTCATTGCTTGTTTTCTGGTCCAAAATTGAAATGTAAATGAATATAAATCACGATGTCTTTTGTAGGCCTAGGTCTGACGCGTGGGGAATGAGAGCGCGTGATTAGATGGAGGAGAGGAGGAGCGGACATGCTGAAGTACACACACGCCAGTTTATATCTATCCTACCATTAGGGCCGAGGCAGCAGTGTTCCTCTCAGATGTCCTCACAGCAGTAAGACACTACAAGGACCAGATGAGCTGTCAGAAACAACATATCGTTCCATATTGTTTAGGATTCGGAGCAATAGCATAAACAGCTGCAGTAAAAGGAAGTAGGGCTGAGAATTAAGTGGATATACTTGAAGATTTGTAGCTGTTGTGACTTGCATACGCTTCTAACCGGATTAAGGTCAAATGTGCTGATGGAAAATGTTCCAGATTTAAAAGTTGCAACACTCAAACAAAGCTTTGGCTATTCTTTAGTTGCATAAAATTATAAACTGCATCAACTATCTTCATTATAACTACTACTTCCTACTACTATTAGCTACTACAACAACAATAAGTGCTGCCAACTACTACTACCACAATATCAACTGCTACAAAATACTCAAAACTACGACTTATAAACAAATGCAATATAATCAAGTACTGTTAAAGGTTCACAATACTACTGCCAACTAATAATGTTGAGTACTATTACTACAGAGTACAACTACCAACCACTACCGCTAACAAATTTTAATGAGGAAACATAACCTGCTGGCAAGGTTACGGAAAAAGGTGGCGTCCGCTCCAGGTAGGTTTAGAGTCCCTGTTCATGTATGTTGGGGTCTTGTTCACGAGTGCGGAAATGATGGAGGGTGAGATTGACAGGCAGATCGGTAGAGCGTCTGCAGTGATGCGGTCACTGTATCAAACTAGGAGATGAATTGAAAAGCAAAACTCTAGATCAGAGGTGCCCAAACTCGAGGGCCACATCTCAAAACATATTCGAAGCGGGGGGCCACAGACTGGTGATCAATGCAGTGCGGTGCTTTATACACTCTGACACAGCTGCTGTATATTAATAAGGCTTGAAACACATTCAATTTTTTGGTCTGTATCACAATGCAGTGTGATGTTTGAGGATATAGTGGTAGAAAAAGTTTAATTTGCTGTTAAAAGTACAGTTTATGATCAATTGGGCTGGTTCAGCAAGCCCAACTGATGGTCTGAGGGCCACATTTGGCCCCGGGCCACAGTTTGGACACCCCTGCTCTACATTTACTGGTCAATCTATGTTCCTACTCTTACTTATGGTCCCTGGTTTAGTCCTGGTTCAGTCCTGGTTTAGTCCTAGTTTAATCCTAGCTCAGGCCTGGTTTAGTCCTAGTTTAATCCTTTAGTCTTGGTTTAATCCTGGTTTAATCCTGGTTTAGTCCTGGTTTAGTTCTCTGTTCCTACTCTCACCTATGATCATGAGCTTGATCATGAGATCACAGATATACGCAGTCAAAATGAGTTTCCTCCACAGGGTGGCTGGCTCCTTAGAGACAAAGTGAGGTGCAACAGTGGAGTACCAGTGGCAAAAACAGTTGCCTAGGATGAATGTGGTTTGTGTGAGTGTTGTGAGGATGGCAGCCTTGCTTCCATCAGTCTGCCACAGAGAAGCTGTGGCTATAATAGTAGCTTACCAACACCAAGTAGGAAGTGAATGAATAATGCACTGAAAAATATCTTTGAGCGCCCAAAAGAGCGCTATATAAATCCAACCGAGAGGAGGCCCCGGGGACATACTGGAGGGTCATCGGGGTTGGTCTGAGAATGCCTTGAGATCCTCCCAGAGGAGTTAGAGGAAGTGTGTGTGGAAATGGATGTTTGGGCATCTCTGCTTAAACTGCTGCCTCCGCGACCCACCCTGGATTAAGGGTAAGAAAATGAATGGATGAAAGAAGAAAACCTGGCCAAGAAGATGAATTCTCTGATATTTGAGACTTCACACTGCCACCAGTGGATCTGACAGCGTAGTGGAGCATTGTGGTGGAGCAATGGGAGAAACATACCACAGCAAACATGGCATGCTAACAGGTGTACTACAGCCTATTTTTTTTTTTTTTTTACCAGAAATATGCACTATTTTGTTTTTCCAAAATGCACAGGGTAGTATTTTGTACATTTGTAGAAGGAAAAGATATTGGTGATTTTCTCTCAACTGAATTTAACAAAACAATTGCTTTCTTGGCTTGTTCCATTGTTGTGACTATGCCTCCTGACCTTTGGCCGTTCCTGATCACTTTCAGTGAGAGCTGTCCCAGACTCGTGAATGTGTAGAGCTCAGTTCAGACTGCTACACATATCAAGCCTTAGATGAAACTTTAATAACTAAAAAAGTTTTGAATAATCTGCTATTGTTCTGCCCATACTGTGTATTTTGTATATATTCATATATTCTGTTTTCTGTTTACCTTATTTTTAATGCATGCTTTATTAATGCAGCAGGTGAATATGAACCATTGGATTCACTCTGCCACTGCATCCAACAGATCAGTGTGTGGAATAAAACAACTTTCTCCAGCTAAACTCAGACAAGACTGAAATCATAGTCTTTGGCCCACAGAAACATAGAGAAAGTGTCAGCAGTCACCTCCAGTCTCTCTCTCTAAAACCTTCAAATCAGGCAAGAAATTTAGGGGTAATAATGGACTCAGACTTGAATTTTAACAGCCACATCAAATCAATAACATCTGCAGCTTTTTACCATCTAAAAAACATTGCAAAAATCAAAGGTATACTGTCAAAGCCAGACTTAGAGAAACTTATCCATGCATTTGTCTCCAGTAGGTTAGACTACTGTAACGGCCTGCTCACTGGCCTTTCCAAATGGGCCTTAAGACAGCTGCAGTACATCCAGAACACTGCTGCTCGGGTCCTGACCAGAACCAGGAAGTACGAGCACATAAGTCCTGTGCTCAGGTCTCTGCACTGGCTCCTATAGCTCAAAGAATAGGCTTTAAAGCAGCTCTGCTTGTGAACAAGTCTCTTCATGGCCTAGGTCCAAAGTACATCTCTGACATGTTAGTGACATATGAACCATCTCACACTCTGAGGACTTCAGGGACCAGCCTCCTGCTGGTGCCCAGAGTCAGGACTAAACATGGGGAATCAGCATGATTGGATCTTCCTGAAGATGTAAGACAGGCCTCTACTATGACAATGTTTAAATCCAGGCTCAAAACAGTTCTGTTTAGCTGTGCATATGACTGAAAGTTTTTATTCTGCACTCTTCTCTTTTAATGTTTTAATGTAATTTTATGATGATTATTTGTGCTTATTTATGTTTTGATTTGTGTGATTTTAATGTCTTTCTTATTCTGTAAAGCACTTTGAATTACCTTGTGTACGAATTGTGCTATACAAATAAACTTGCCTTGCCTTTAATTTAGCTTATTTACTATTATTTTTCATTCTTTTATGTTGCACCACAGCACTAACACAAATTAAAACTTTTTCTAATTCTCATATGATACAACCTCAAAATATTCAACAAAAACTTCTACATAAAACTGTGCTAGAGTCCTTCCGGGAAATCCAATACATTCAATCATTCTCAAAAAAAAAAAAAAAAAAAAAAAAAAGCCCTGAATAAATGATAGATTATTCTCTATTACAAAACAAATCCCTTTTGTAAGCAGGTCATGCAATATTCACTGTAATCATTTGCATTCCTCCCACTCGAGCTAAATCTGGGCTGCCTGTGGTCCATTCAAATGCTGAGTGCTGCGGCTGTGGATGTTGTTTCCTGGACACATTAAACTGTGCGCTATGTGACAGAGAAGGCATTAGCATTAATATTAGCATTAGCGTGGAAGACTGGCTTTGTGCACGTGACACCAGCTCTGACTGACAGCTAATGTGAGAGCTGATAATTAAGTGTGAAAGTGACGCAGGTAGAATGTGTTGTTCAGTCACAAGGAAAAACAGATGGCATAATGAAATGATAATGTGTGCAAAATATGACTTCTGGAGTTAAGATTATAGAAAAGTCATGTCAGTGATCTGATGTGCAATCATATTTCTTTCACACCTGTGCAGGTTTTGACCAGAAAATTATACAAAATACCTGGTTGTCAATGCCTCATCTCGTTAGAAGCTAAGCAGGGTTGAGCCTGGTTAGTTCTTGGATGAGAGACTACTGGGAATACCAATAGTCACTTCATGTTGTGTCTTTAGGTAAGTAAGATACTTTCCTAATATGGTGTGTGAGTGTGTGTTTGTGGTTGTTGTAGGGGCAGATGGCACTGACTGGCAGCCTTGCGTCCATTAGTCTGCCCCAGGGCACCTGTGACTACACTAATAGCTTACGGCCACTGTAATAAAATCAATAATAAATACACTGTAAACCTGTAAATCACTTCAAGTGTTTTAAAAGGTGCTATAATAATCCAATGCATTATTACTTGTCATTAATATGGTACTTATTAAGTGTTTCCCTGTCAACGGTCCATTTTCTAACAACTTCCAAGCCTGCTGCAAAAGTGATGTTAAATTGACTTCTTGAGAACAGTTGAGGGCCTATATTTGAAACACTCATTAATTTGAATAGGCCAGAGAAGGCTGCTGTTTAATTTGTGAAAGGTACTATAGAAATAAACTTTTGTATGCTTGCTAGCTAATTTGCATGATTGTAAAATGAACTTGCACTGACCACAAGCAGGAGTGCTAAAACTGCACTAATGAGAGCTGTGCTGAGAGGGGAAGCACAGGCCTTTTAATATGTGGCTTTGAAAAACTCATTCTGAAATGGATATACTATGTTAATGGTATCTGTGTCCCAAAATATGAGGTGCATATGTTTAAATCACATATCGATTTGACTGATAACAATTATAATGATAGATTATTTTTAGTTACACAATTTAGTGTTTGCTTTTCATCCAATCAGAAAGCAGAATGAGCCTCACACAAGTCTCTCATTTGGGTTACCAATTTCAATGATACAGTTGGTTTAAATCTAAAAGCCCTCTCTCTGATCTGAATCATCACTACCTAAACCCCAGCACCTGCAGCCAATCATGAATCAGTGCTAGTGCAGCCTCTGCAGCTCAGTGAGTGAGTTCTGGAGGTTCTGAGCTGTAACATAAGGCATGGCCTCTGAGAATGAGATAAACTTGTATGTGTCCTCTGTCTGCAGGTTTAGGCACTGGTAGCCCAAGTTCACTTGTGATTAAAATACCTTTTTAAAACACAAAATAATGCAGTTTAGTGAATATTGGTATGAATAAGGATTCAGTGATTCAAGTAAAATATTAGGCCAAGCAATTTTAGAAAATTTGTTGTAAATCAGTTATAATTATTATTTCTAATAATGTTTGTTGTGGCAATACAACTGATAAAAGTTGAGATTCACTCCACATTTCACACACTGCTAAACCAATAGAATCACAAGCTTTTCTTAATATCTAAACTACAGTATTAGCAGCATTTATACATAAGGTGACCCAATAGCCCCATATTACATTGTTTACATGATTGCATGCTTTGCTATTTGGTCATGATGACCACTTAAAGAGAGGATATTACACTTCTATGGGGTATTTCATAACACATTTAGATCCCCATGTTACCTTTTATTGGTTTCAAAATTCTACAATTGCAAAGTATTAAAAAGTTTTGTCTCTGCTGCTCACTCCTCCACTAGAGAAGGGCTGAGCAGGGAGCAGCCGTATGTTGGAAGCATGAGAAGCCTTGGACCTCATACACCTAACTGTAAGGAGGGTTAGAATAGTGCCCGTGAGAGACTGCAAGATTACTCAAACATGCACGGATGATTCAGAAATCCTCTTCAGGCATGTTTTTGACATGGTAGAAAAAGGGAATTTAATCTTATTCCATTAATTCAGCCCTATGAGTTATACAAATGGTTTTGTTTTGAGGATTGCAATAGTTAGGACAGTACAGAGTGTGTCCCAGTGACTCACCGCCACGTTGTAGATGGCCATGCCCACAGCGCGGTGATCGTTGATCTTCTCTGTGGAGATGGACTTAGTCTCATAGGCCAAGAAGATCCCCAGCAGCAGGAGCAGACCCTTGTACCCGTACACCACACCTGAGGAGGACAGCAACATATGAAGGAGTATTTAACAAGAGCTTTAAATGTGCATTATGTGACTTTCCTATGGGGGAGTCCAGCACCTACTTGTCTCCACAGAGATGTTATTGCTTTAACTGGAACAGTAAGCCATTAAAGTTATCTATCTTGCATTTATTCAAGTATTTTTGCTACGAAAAAACCCTTTATTCATACAGTGACCGGGCATGCCCCTGCACAGATCTGACCAGTAAATAGTAATCGCTAAGTCTTTTTAAACTGAAGTTTCAGGCAAAGCAATACTAACAGATTGTGGACATTAGGCTATTGTCACAAATGGAAATTTGTCCTCTGCATCTGATCGTCCCTCAATGCTGTTTTTTAGCTGTTCGATTGTTAGTTAATTTTATTCAGGGTTGTGACAATGTACCAGTTTCAAGGTGATACAGAAGAATTGTACTGCAAGATGCCCTACCCTGTCACTGGAATATAGATGAAGTTCCTGGAGACAAAACAAGAGTATATGCACCCTGTGAGTTTGAATCACTGACCCTGTAGTTGGTGGGTGAAAATCTAAACCACTGCACCACCATCGCCCTGCTCTGGACTCATGAGGTACCACATGCTCCATCACTCACCCAGCCACGTGTTCATCTTCTCTGAGCTGCAGTGCTCCAGGAGAGGCTGGATCAGCACGTCCAGGTCTCCTTTGGGGTCCTCCCTCGTGAATTTCTATACACAACAAGTCACATTGTGTTAGCAGAGTGAACATTTCTATACACAACATCAGGCAGAGGTGAGAAGTCCTTAGTTACATTTACTTGTGTAACTTTTTGAAGCAATAGACTTTTTAACTTTTTGAGAGAGTAGTTTTCAGATACCATACTTCATCTACTGGAGAAATATGTTATACAGCGTAACAATACTCTTACTTGAGTAAAAGCTTTGGTTACTCTTCCTGCTGTGAGTAAACCCCGTCATGCACTACAAGATAATTTGCCTTATTTAGGACCTGACTTTTGTGGACTCCTCATTTGTGTGGTATCTGTGTGACTCTGATCTGCTGTTATATCTTAACCACAAAACATCAGCACTAGTGTAACAGCCAATAAAACAGAGCATCAGATGAAGAGGGAGGAAGAGGCACAAGATACAAATCCAAAAATAATTTAAAGATGACTTTATTCCTCATGTCTTGTAAAGTTGTCAAGGCATTCTCATCCATGCTATCCATTAGAAATTGTCCTCTGCAAATGACACCCAGTGCACAAAACAGCTCTATTAATGCAGCTTGAAGTGATCTTTATAAAGTAAAAATGCAAAAGCAGTTTGTAAAACGGTGAGAGTAGTGTATCTGTTTATATAAATCCACTCAGTGAGGATCAGGGTGCTGCTGCAGTAAACACGACTCCTACTTCCTGTGTAATTTATCTCCAGCTTTCTGTACATTTATCTGAACTATTGCACCACATTTCACAAATAAAAATAACACAGTTTTGACTTGCATCTAAAGTAGAAGTGCAGTGCTCTGATCTTTTGAACACTTTAGTCTCAAAACAAGGGGCAAAGGGCACCCACAACTTTTAGCTTGTAATGTTCGGCCTCTTCACTGCAGTTGGAGATTTAAAATCTGATCTGATTCTCCTCATGTCTGTGGTCGGCGCTTTTTGTTGCATGTTTAAATATTTTTTAAAGACTGAAAAATCCTGTAGTGAGTAGCAGGCAAAACATCTGCGCTTCTTGCCATCGCTCCTTCAAATATGATTTTGTTTTTTCAAATTTTTGTGTCTTCCCATTGAAAATACTCAGTTTTTAATATTTCCAGTCACATTAACTCATACAGCATATTTATTTAAATACATTTTACCTCAAAACAGTTACGCGGTACTCAAGTAGAAGTTTCTCCAATGCTTACTAATTATTTGGGTCACTACTTTTTGCTTCTATATGAGTAATAATATTGTAAAGTAATCTTACTCTTCCTTGAGTACAAATTTTTGCTATTTTACCCACCTCTGTGTTATTTTATGAGGACACAACATTGCAAACATGGTTAATAATGAAAGAGATTTTACATTGCAGGTCTGTCCTACCTCCACTGTTATGTGCAGGGGGTCCACTATCTGCCAAATCATGAGGGACAACACATCGATGCCGAGCAGGACACCTACAGTCGCATACAGCTTCCACGGCTCCAGGTGCTGCAGATAAGAGAGAGAGAACTGCAGTCAACAAAAGTAAACCACTGGCAGAGTTAGATTTTTTTGATGTACACACAACACATCAGTACACAGTCAAGTCTAATTTAATAATGACGCCTGTAGTCTTGGTTTAGTTCTGGTCTAGTTTTTGTTTAGCAGGCTTTTTAAAATGTATTGCACACCTGGACACCGTGAATACCTGCTAACTCAACACAAAACCACCCAACTCTTCCTGCTTCTTACAAATTAGATGCTGTGCCGAATTCTTACAGTTTAAAAACATGAAAAACAGAACTGATTCATTTTAAATGGTTTGCAATATTCCAAACTCACTCACTTTCCTAACACATTCCTATGCATATAAATTATTTACCACATCGAGTTTATACACTTCATAAGAGGCCAGAGCCAGAGTTTTGCAAGCTATTGTTAACCATTACTAGCATGCTAACAATGCACCAGCATCACTTACTTGTTTGCAGATGATAAAAATATTTTATAGCACAGCAGTCTCATTTTACCCTGAGTTTTTTTTTTTTTTTTTAAATAACATATTGGCAGCAAGAAAAAGAGAAAGAGCAAAAAAAAAAAAAAAAAAAAAAAAAAAAAACTTCTTGAATTTCTGTCATGTACAGAAACTCAGGATTGGAAGTAAATTTTACATTCATTTTAATGTAAAAAAAAAAAAAAGTCACCACCAAAAAAAAAAAAAGGTCACACACTGTAATATTTCGTTGGACCACCTTTAGCTCTGATTACGTCATGCATTCACTGTGGCATTGTTTCGATAAGCTTCTGCAATGTCATAAGATCTATTTCCATCCAGTGTTGCATTAGTTTTTCACCAAGATCTTGCATTGACGATGGTCGAGTCTGACCTCTGCACAAAGCCTTCTCCAGCACATCCCAAAGATTCTCAATGGGGTTAAGATCTGGACTCTGGAATCCTGGCATTGTCACTTTAGAATATGCCCGTGTCCATCCATCCATTGATGGAATAACCTGGTCATTCAGTATATTCGGGTAGTCAGCTGACCTCATTCTTTGAGCACAGACTGTTGCTGAACCTAGACCTGACCAACTGGAGGAGGCTCATACCTATTTGCTTAGTGAAATCCAGGTGGCGACTTTTTTTTTTTGGCCAGGTAGCGTATGAAGAGTTAAAAGACATCGTAGACTAACCCGCTACGTGCTAACTAATATCCATAATGCATTGTTTTAAGCCCAAAAAGCTAATTTAAAATGCAAGATTCAGCAAAATTCTTTAATAACTTTGCAGTTTATAAACTTTAAAAAACAGATTTTAAATACAGTGATAGGTCTTATGGTCATTACTTACTAAAGTTTTAAAGCTTTAAATTACTTTTCTTTATTTCAGAAAGTCTACGGAAAAGATGAATGAGAAATTTGCTCCTGAACCGAGTAGACGGTCACTGTTGAGCTCCATAAAGTCATTTTTTAAATAAAACAAAAAAGTTTATCTGCAACTCCCATTTAGACTGATACATATCCCAATTCATTTGTACTACACATTGCTGTATTTGTATTGCAGTTGATTACTACGTTGCCCTATTTATCAAATGCAGCTGTGAGACTCCGGTAGCCAGCAGGGAAACCCTCTGTCCAAACTCAGTAAATCCTTTGATTCCCTGAAGGAGGATTTATAGAGCCGCAAACAGAGCGACCAAAGCACAGTACACTGATCCATCACTAACAGGGGCCAATTCAATCAGACTGTGGGCAGTGGGCCGTGGCAGCGCTGGAGCATACACTCGGACTTCCATACACAGATATATGTTAGATGTGGATACAGTGAGGAGGCAGAGGGAAGAGCCGTTCTATAAAATGATATTGCATTATCCACATGAGAGCGCCTGTCACCTGGACTAAATATGGGCAATAAAGATAGCCCCAGGATCCCATCTTCAGTAATAGTGTTGTATACAGGTTTGGTCAATGTGAGAAATGTACCGTCACAAAGCTGCACCGAGCCGGGCTTCCTTGATGGAGAGCTCGGTCTATGGTCAATGTCAGCAGAGGTTATAATGGATACTTTGCGGTGACATCACACTGGGGGTGTTCTACATGTATCTCTGTAGTAGAATGGTCAGCAGTTACCATGGAGACACAATGGCAAACACTGTCAAAACGTTTTAAAATAGTCTGAAAACTGAGGCACTTTTTACAGCATAAATCAACTCACCTGTAGTTCTCGCAAAGTCAGTTCTTTATGGGCAGATTGTGTTGAAAACAAAGCTCAGATTAAAGTCTAACTTGAGTAACTGAGCTTCTGACAGAGTACTGCCTACAGTTAGCATCATCACACCCCCAGGGAATGTTGATAACATTAGCAACAAAGTATCAATACTCTCTACAGTGGAAGTATTGTAGGCTCCGATAGACAATACTACCATAGTGTGTTGAGTGTTCATGTCTCCAGGACCCGCACTGAAGGGGAAAAAATAAAACCCTCCTGCCTTAATCCTGGTCTCCACTGCACAATTTTGTCTGCCTGCCATGAAAAATTACTGAGGCTTGAGTCATGTCTCAAAAATGGGACCATATCTCACCATTTGCCTTTCATGTATTAACTTTTACAAATGCAAAAACATCTAGCATAATAGTTGAGCAAGACAATTAGCATTGGTAAGTGTTATTTTCACTTTTTAACACTCTGTCTTCCCTCCATTTGCTCTCCATGCTAACTCACTCACCCTTCAGAGCGTTATCACGTTACAATCGGGGTGCATTCCGCTAATTAAACTGCTGCACATCGAATCAGGCTTGTCAAGTTGTTGCGTGCAGTTTTGCATTATGTTTTTGTGTTACGTATGGGAACACTGGTTGATGTAAACTTATGGGCCGAGCATTGGACAAAATCTTGCAACTAAAGCCCGGGAGAGATTGCAAAGTCACTGAAACATGCATGGATGACATCGCAAACCTCTTCAGGCATGATGAGGAAACAATGTTTTAACATGGAAGAAAGCTCCAAAAAGTTGATTTTGCATAATGCCCCCTCTTGAGACAAAATCTCGTGCAGGATGTCTCTTCCCAGAGGAGAATAAACTCGCGAAATATCCCTTTTTTAAATTCCACCTATCTGCCCAAAAACTAGATTGCTCATAATCATAATAATAATTTGGTGCAACTACTGCTTTTGCTTAAATTAATCATATGTCACTTATCAATTGGTAAGATAAAATGAATAAAAACAACACAAAAATGTATGAACTAAATATTGTGTATCTCATCTCATCTTCTGGTATTTGTGTCGTGTCCCTCCCCTAGTAGCGTCTGAAAAGAGACATTGCACTTAAACCCACAACAAAACCCAAGTGCTTTATTCCAGGCCTCAAACTACACTTATGAAATCTTTGCACCACGACAGACACGATCGCGCAGTGTTAATGCGACCATAGGACTGTCATCGAGCTAAACTGGCTGTTGTACAGTAGTGTCGCACACAGGGACACACAGAGACATGGGCGTACACTCAGGCTTAGGGAAATGTGTGCATCTGAAGATTTACATGAGTCACAGGCAGCGTGATGGAATAATCCCACATGAAAAGAGCTCTCCTCGTATAGAGACTCATTTCCGGGATTAGCCAAGATGGTATTTTCTTTAGGATCAAATACTTGACTTTTTCTTAGATCTGCAAAGTATTGGCAGCTAGTATGGATTTCCAAAATATGTTTCTGTAGCAGTCTATATGGAAGATTTTGCCTGAATCTATCTTTCTATCTTTGTCAGATATATTGTGTAAGCAGCTCTTGAGGTCAAAATGTGTCCACTGCGTGCTGTCTGCATCTAATAAGAAAGCAATTTACTGTTCAATATTAACCAGATAAATCTCTAAAACCTTTTATTAAAAGATTTATTTACAAAAAAGTAAAAACATTTAAAAAAAACTAAAACATTTAATTGGTTTATCTATTTTAGTTTCTCAATGATTGAAAAGAAATAAGTGTGTCATCATCCCAGTCTGTCCTGCCTTTTTTGCACTATTCCCCCCACCCCTCCCTTCTGTACCTGAGCTTGGAGCTGGGCGGAGATTTGGGCTCCTCCCGTGCACACCTGTACCTATTCTGCAATCCCGGGGAGGATAAAGGGAGCCAGGACCTGACACTTTGCGGCAGATCGTCCACGTATCCCTTGTGGTACAACTCTGCTTGGCTCAGTTCATGTTTTTGCTCTTTGTGACTTTTTCTAAATCGGGTATTTCACTCCTCGTCAGATCCCGCTCCCGGCACCCGTTCAGCTCCTCTGTCTCCGGCCCTGCTCTCCACTACCGGTACTGTTCACCTCATCTCAGACCCCGCTGCTCACGCTCTACACCTGGACCACGGCAAACACCCTGCTTTCAACTCACTGATCGATCTACCTTCATTTGCACTTTGAACTGTAAATAAACATTGTCAAACTTTCCTCCCCGAGTTCTGTCTCTTTGGTCCCTCCTGTCAGTCGTTACGACAACATGAAACTGTCAAGGTTAAGGTTAAGGTGCACATCGCTGGGTACTGAATCTCCAAATCTTGAGCTAGACTTTGTCCGGACTACCATAGCTGGAGGATTTGACTTATTATGCATGTTTTTTGAGAGTGGCCAGAGGAAACCAACCCAGACACAAGGAGAACATGCAAACTCCACACAGAAAGGCCCGTGCAAACCTGTGGATCTACCTGGAACCTTGCTGTGAAGTGTAAGTGTTAGCCGCTGCCTCGTTAAGAAAAATGTCTGTACTCCTAGCCAAAGATTTAGCCATCACAAATATCTTTTTAATTGAGTTATCTGCAAAAAAATTGACATATTTAACTCAAGGTGACCCAAGCCCCTGGTACATAGGACTAAGAGGCCTGGAATCGCTGACTTAACCCAAAGTCAATGTTTGCAGCTCCTTCTTTACTATAATCCAACTCTGTGGACTCCATTCAACCACGCCTGCTCATCCATCTTCTATATTCAATGCACGGCTACACACTGCTGTATCCTCCTATACCCTGACAATGGGACAATGCATTCTAAAACGTCCTGACCACCACAAAGCGCTTCACTGCCGTCACGGAAACAAGGGAACCATCCACTTCCGTCGGGACCAATCAGAACAGAGCATGACAAATAGCTGTTCCGTCTTGCTCAAGGGCACCACACCACTAGCGGTTCTGCGTCAATGAAAGAGTCAATGCTACAATAGGGAATATAAAACATTTGACTTCATTTACACGACCTTGAAACATACAGTGCAGTGGTGCTTATTATGGACCTGCTCCAGAGGCAAACGCTGAAAGATTGTGGTGTTTAGTGGTCGGTGGGGCTGCACACAGGAGCCATGCCTCTTCATAATTGGACCATTTGTACAAAGGACAGAGTTGCTTGTCTGAAAATGCCATCGACCAGCTTCGGTGTTAATCAGTTTAGTGGGGTCGCTAGGTAAAATCTATACAGATAATAAAACTACGCACGGGGTGAGGGATACGGAAGAGAATGTCAAATTAAAATAAAAATTAAAGGTCCTATATCACACAAAATGGATTCCAGGTATGTTTTTGGCATTAGAACATTAGAATATAGATCAGAAAACAGTGTAATATAGACCCTTTAAGTTGTTTGCAAGGTTAGAAGCCGGTATTTCTGTACAATTTGGAAAAAAGATTGGTGAAAGATGAAGTGTGTAGCTGAAATGACAGATTGGCAAGGGGCGAGAGTGCATTATGAATGGTTGAGGAAGCTTGGGCAGCACGCTTTGATTGGTTAGCGTGGTCAGTAATATGTCTTTTTAAGAAATATAAAGTAGAATAAACAGAAAACAAAACAATATGAGTGCATTTTGCAAAACTGAAACATATGCGAGACTGGATTGTATTTTATTTTCAGTAAAAACTTTCATTTCCGTTCTATCAATAAGACTTTTTGTTTGTATGGATACCTGGTCAAACATGTATCTAGTTTCAATACTAATTTAAGTATCAATTAGTATCTGATTTTCGTGAAAATTCATTATGCTATTATATTATTTTATGTAGTTACTTTTTTGCATTAGTTGTCTTTGCCTTGTGTGCTCAGGTCAACGTCGTAACAAACTATGTCTGAGTAAAAGTACACATTACCTTTCTGCGGTCCTTCTTCTCATCCTTCTTGGTGAAGACAGTGTGGACCCACCAGATCTTTGTGAACATGCTCCCATATGCCAGACTGAAGCCCAGACCCAGCAACCACAGCCGGAACTGCCAGAGAACACAGAGAGACATAGAACCATAATGAACAAAGACGTGGAAGTAGGGTTGTGATTTTTCTAACAAGCAATGTGATTATGATTAGATATGCTTTAATGATACAATTCTGTTCAAAGTTCAGAGACGTGAAGCCATAATGAACCAAGAGACACATGGAAACAAACAATTTGGGAAAGAAATATGTTTTAATAATATGATCATGTTCAAAGCTCACATTTTCAAGGCTGAAATATGAATTAACAAACTAACCACTAAGAACTAAGGATTACCAGTTTTTATGCAGAATAAGACACAAGAATATTTTGTTGTTTGGTACTATCAGAAATTCCCTGAAACTAAGTCCTTCTTCCCTGTCTCCTCCTCCGCACCTGTTCCCAAGGACAATTAGTTGCCTTATCACCCCTCACAGCTCACTATTCTCCCATTTCTCCACCTGAGCATATGTCTGTGTCCTGATAAAAACACGCCATGTATACTAAAGAGATAACCCAATAAGCCTTGAAACTGACCTCCTATCTCTATCTTTATACATCTGTTTGGGTTTTAATACATCAGCGGTACTTTATTTTCTAAAACTACATTTTACGTGGTCATTTGAGCAGGATAAAACCCAACAGATGGATAAATCACCAAGGAAATGGAAGCTCTGCATAAGCCCCAGTCACAGCATGGAGCAGCTACACCAGCAGATCTACATCACTTCAGAGCTCAGTCCTAAGCATCTAACTTATCAAATCTACAGTGTGGGGAGCAATGGGAGGCGAAGGAGGAATGTTCTTAAAGAGTCCATCAATTCATCACAGTGAGCACATCTGGAGGAGGACCTGAAACATATGGAGCTGGGTGATCTACACAGCCAGCAGCGAGAAGAACAAGTGGCAGAGGATTATTTCAGCAAATTCGACCTAAAGGTATCTGTAGCTCGAAAGCAGCTTTACCATCAGAAGGATTCAGCAGGCAAAGAAGAAGATGAGTCTTTACTCCTGTTTCATTCCAAAACCGCAAGTCAGTTCAAGTCAAATGAAAATACAGCCTGCTGCGCCTCATGCATCCCCTTATTCCCAATATCAACATAAACCAGATGCCCCTTGTCAGCCACAAGCACATCCTGAGGTTGTATTCTTCTGTGACATCCTGAAGCCCGAATACTTCCCTGTCATCAGTCAAAACCCACCTGCAGCAGCCCCACCCGCCCAGGGTGTTTGCGCTCCAAGGTTCTTCTCCCATTTTCTTTGACTCTGTTAGAGATCAGCCATGTCTTTGTACTGCTACCACTTTCTCAGGTAACACAGTGAGAAAGACAGTACAGGCAGGAAGTCCAGGCTTGTTACCACAGTGTAATGATAAACCCAAAAGAAATCCCATTAATAAACTGAGCAAGCCGCTTCTTCCCCTAGCGGAGGAACTGACCAATCTGTGAGTCCCCCAACTTTGTTTTTTTCTAGACAACCTCAATCTGCCTTTCAGAGCTAGAGGAAATGTCCACAAAAGTGACTGAACCGAATCAGGCTTGTGGACATCCAAAGGAGGCAACAGAAAAATGCAAAGAAACGTCACTCAAAAGTACTCAAAAGTCCCTGAATCCCTCACCTTGAAGACGAATAAACCAAGTGCACCTTCTTCCCTGTCTCCACCCTCCGCACCTGTTCCCAATAAAATGAGTTGACCTATCACCGCTCACAGCTCACTATTGACTTGTTTCTCCACCAGAGCATATGCATGTAATATAACCACACCATGTATACTAAAGAGAAAATCACAAATAAACCCTGAAGCTGACCTCCTGCCTCCATCTTTCTTCACCTATTTTGGACTTTAATTCATCACCAGTACTTTCTTTTCCAAACTACATTTTACAGGTGCTTATGTTATCTTTTGTGATTTGCTAATTGTGTCAAATTTAGTTTTTGATTTCACTGCGATTAATCTTACCACCCTAAGTAGAACTATAACGACCCTCACTCATACATCACAGTGAAAAACAGGCTGCTCCTCTCTCTCTCTCTCTGTCTCTGTAATGCCTATGGGGTCACCTTCGAATCCAAACACTATCTCGCTCCAAGTTGTATGAGCCTTGGACAAATTAGCAGCAGCCGCTAAATCAAGGCTCAATTCGGAGAGGAGACGCATTCCTAATCAGTGCTTTGACATTTGATTAAAAAGCCCGCACATAATTAACACAGCAATAAAATAATAACTTGGATTAAATCATTCTGGTGATTGGGCGTAGAGAAATGAAAGGTTTTCATTCTGGTGAATCCAATTGCGGTACAACACTGGAAATAAGGTTGGAAACACAAAAGTTAATGTAAAGTTATTACAAGTGGACTGCAAGGTGCCTTTGGGCAACACACTCCAGCTTTGGCCAATATTGCTGTCATATTTAGGAAACAAACACAAAATACTACATCTCTGAATACAGACATCCTATACTTCTAAAGTTGATTACCTTTAGAATTTAGCTAGTGAATTAATTTTACACTCAAATGTATTTTAGATCACTGTGTCTAGCAATACAGTAACATTAGTATTAGAGCATTAAAGTTTGCAGCTAAGCTTAACATGTAACTTTTAACCATTTGCTTGTTAATTACATAAACTATTAAATGAGAAAACATAGATGATTGTCTGTAGGATATAATTCCATAATTCCAGTTATGACCCCATCCATTTGACCTGACTCATTTACACTGTGCCCATTATGTGGCTAATGATAATCATGAACATGTGAACCATTGTAGTAAAGCTGAGACATCTCCAAGTAATATTCATTGTATTACATTTTTATAGGTTATTAACTGCCAACACAAAACATATTTAGACCTCCATGTTACCTTTTACTGTTTTGAAGCCATGACATTATCGTAACATGTTTAATAAGTTTCAGTATTGTTTTTGACGCTGTAAGTTCCTCCTTCCCTTGCTCCCCTCACTAAGTCACTCTCCCCTTCAGAGCGTTTTCACAACACAATCGGTGTGCATCCTGCTAATGAAACTACTGCACATCACATCAGGTTTGTGACGTTTTAGTGTACTGTTTTGCATGCTTTTCTATATTTACGGTAAATAGCTGTGCAGTAGCATGCTGGACATAGGCTTGTGGGCTGAGCATTGGACAGAATCTTAAAGCAAGGCTTGAATCGGGCCCGGGAGAGATCGCAAGATTACTCAAACATGGAAGGGTGACATCTAAAACGTCTTCAGGCGTGGTTTTGATCAGGGAACAACAGTACGACGTGGTAGAAATTTGCATAATACCCGCTCTCCAAGCCACTAAACCCCGGCAGGAAGAAAAAATTATAATTTTCATTCCACTTTTTTTCAGTACTATAGCCTGAAGGCCAAAAACAAATGAGTCTGAGGGCCGCATTTGGCCCCTGGGGCATAGTTTGGACATGCCTGCTTTAGACTAATCCAGCAATGGCCTAAAATTCAAGTTTTCCAAAAGAAGGATTAATGAAAATGAACAATTTTTAAAAAGTGAAAATGTCATCGTTGCGCCCTCCAAAATAAACTCAAAGGAAAAAGTTTTATAAACAAAGAAAGATGAAAGTCGGTCATATTGGGTGGAACTCGTTTTCAGCTCAATTGTACCTTTATACTTTGAATGTTACCATCTTGGATTTTCATTCAAAAGGCTTGAGAATTTGTCAAAAGAACCTAGACCCATGTGCAATTAAAGATTATTGTTTAGATTTTTTGATGAAGTTCCAAAATGTGGGCATGGCTAACCCAAAAAACAATGGGAATTTTGAAAAGCATAAAAAATTGCATATTTCTCAAAGATCATGTTGAATTGAGTCAGACTCAATAAACCATTTGTGCACATTGACGACCTGAACGATACAATCTACAAGATGTATAGCTATGATATAAAACTGCTCTACAGCGCCTCCTTGAAAATTTGAATGGGGTCACAAAATTTTGTTTGTTGAAGACAATTGAAATTTGGCACGGACATCCTTCTGGTCATTCTCAACAAAAAAGCCAGTGAGGACATACCTCCATCAGCAATTGTTTTGCCATGGTAACATAAAAAAATGTGTCACTGAAATACAGCAGTTCAGACAGATCAGTAGCCGCAGAGGCCGTCACAATCCAGTCCTGTTTTTGGATTGTGATCAATCCATTCCTTTGCAGGTACTATCAAGTACATTCCTAATTTGATCAAGGATAATGGCAATACAGTTTTTGAAATATAGCAATAAATTTGTAACAAGTATATGAAAAAAACCTTATCTGACATGTTCAGAGTAAAGGATTTTTCAGGTCAAGTCTATTGTAACTATTTCTTTCGAGTATCCTCGCTCTTGTTCATTAGTGTGGGGAGGATGGAGCGTGAGATTGGCCTTCCACACACAATGGCAGTCAATGCAGCGGTCAGGCCAGGTAAAGTGATCCAGTAACTGCTCCAGTAACTGCTCCATTCTTACTCTCTCCTCTGGTCATGAGCTGGGATGTATGACCAGTCGAACAAGATCAAATTTAGAAGTTCAAAGAATGGTTCCTTTAATGGTACCTTAAAGATGTACCATATAACTTTCCTCTTGGGGAGTCTGCACCTACTTGTCTCAATGGAGAGGTTAAATCTTTGCCTGCCATGTTTACACCTACTGGACTTATAGATCTTGAATTTGATCCGTTACATGTGTTTTAATTGATACAGAAGTTTCTTGTAAAACATGCATTCTTAAAGTGAGTGGGTAGCCTCTGCACAGATCTGATGTTTACCTTGGCCACACTTGGCTCTATACAAGTTTAATGCCATACTGTGCAGCATTCTTTTCCGCCACAAAAGCTACATAGTGCACCTTTAAAGCCACAGTATGTAACCTTGCATGTGGGAGGGGAGGAGGGGCGGGGCCTGAAGGTATGAGCAACATTGTGATTGGTCTAACAGGTATCTACACTTCAAATTCCGCCATTGCAGCCAGGAGTTTGTAGGATTTAGGCATTTTTGACCAGAAAGCTGCAAATTGACGTAGCAGATAATGCTATTAAAACACTATATGCACAGTTTAGTAATGGAAAAGTGGAATTAGTGTTTAGTTCCACTTTAAATTGAATGCAAATAGGTAATTTTAACTGAAACTTTCTCCTCCTTGCATGATGCCTGTCTACTATAGTCAGTGATTAGATTTTTTCCCTCTCAGCAGGGGAGTTGTTTTTTCCCCTTGCATTTCCCCTACAGTATATGTGACTGTGTATGTGTTTGTGTATTTGTATTTGTGTTTGTGTACATGTGTGGAGTAGTGACATGTCAGCACAGTCAGTCTCTCCTCCTCCTCCTCTTCCTCCTCCCCTGTGAACTGTACATCACGACCTCTCCAACATGCACACTGCACATACACATGCTCCTGCTGCTCTGGGACCTCAGGGAGTCATGGCAACACGGTACTACATTTTGTATAAAGTAGCTACAGTAAACAGAGGTGCCGGTCATGATTTAGAATTCACCTTTTAGAATTTTCATAGTTTGAAATGGAGGGCAGGGGACTATATAACTCTATGGTAGATTCATCTTTTTGAAATATCCAAACTTCCGCAAGATGTTGAACCATATTATTTACTTGCTAGAGACTGCCTCCACAAGCGTGACATGTTAATCTCATGGTTTAATGTCATTTAAACTGATAACAATCACATCTTTGGCGTGGAATAATGGCAACGGGTATCTGAGGCTATAGTGAAAAAATCATTTCACTAACTCGATCAGATCAGATTATCATAAAACTATATTTTTCTTACGCATATATTTTTATGTAGAATGGGTCACATTGTCGAGCACTTCTTGTATGACATCACAAGGTGGAACAGGGTGTTTTCTGTCAAAGAACTCAGCATAAATGTGCAAGAGTTGTGTATTAAACGTGCAAATGAGATAAAATGAAACTCCAGGTAATATAACATAGATCAGAAAATAGCGTAATATAAGCACTTTACAGCAGAACTACGTAACTTTTGGTGACAGAGCTCCCCCTGAAGCTCCCTTATGAGAATACTCTATCAAGGAACAGACTCAAAAAGAGCCAGGGTGTCCCAGGTCGGGTCCACCATATTGCAAAAATACATATTTAACCATCACAGGGACTGACAAAGATGTTTAATGAATTAAAAATGTTACTTAGTTCTGCTCTAACTGACTAAATATTATTGTGGGAGCTTAATACTATGGCTAATAATGAAAGTGATGCAGTGATAAGTTTTGCCCCACTAACCAGAGAGTTGCAAGTTCAAGCCTTGAAAGCAGAACATTAGACTCTTTGTACACTAAAATGGTAGAAACAGATATTACTTTGCTATATCAAAGTGCTTTGGGTGTGTAGAAGGGCGTTTTATAAATCCAATGTATGGTAATTGTTTGCCAGTCGATGCCACTGGTCAAAGTAGATTACATTACCCACCCTAAGAGTACATTCCAAAGAGACCTAAAGACATAACTTCTGGTATTTCACATGTTGTCGTGGAGAGTGAAAGTGAAAGTGAAAAGGCCATCTTACATAGTGCCCAATACTTTGAATCACTTACTATTTATTTATAGAGTTAGAGCATGTAGTGGACTTGGCCTTTTTCCACAGTGTTTTTGAAATGTCACAATTACTCCAGGGATTAAGTCTTGGAACAAAAAGAAAATGGTCAAAACAACCCAGCCACAAATATTGAAAAATAAAGTTTGGCTGAAATTATGTATTTGTTAGGTACAGGTACTTTCTGCAGGTGGCATGGCGCTTGGATGATTCCATGGAAACAGACAGTTAAACCATACTTCGGAACATTCTCTATGGAGATATAAGTTTTATACCATGAAAATTATAGCCTAAAGAACAGCATTTCCATGGAGACAAGCAGAAAGAGGCCCTCCACCAGGCTGAATAGGAGTCAGGTCTGTGGAGATGCAAGCCCACTCTCAGCAAGGACACATCTTTCACAGTGCAATAAACACAACCAAAAAGAAAATGAATGAAAAAGAGCATAAATTCAAAGAAGATAACTACAGCTTCTCCGCATTTCCTGTCACCTGTTTGTCGCTGGCTTTGTTTACACCAAAAATATAGTTACCTGGATTTTACTGGCCTTTTAAATGCTCTAACCACTCTACATGTATCCAGCTGCATGTGATTTACATTTGGCGCAGACTTGGGAGGCATCCAACTGCATGGGGTAAGAAACAGCCAGGAAAACATTAGACATGTGTTTTGACATGTGCTCACTCCTTGTAGATCAGCAGGGATGATAAATGACAGTCCCTCCACCGTGGACTAACACTTGTTTTGTTTAGATTGCTATGTAAAAGTGAAAGTGAAACCTACCAGGGTTTCTGTGCTTATTTGTGTGGTGGAGAGAAAATGAATTGTGAGTAACGCAGTTTGATGCAAAGTGTTAGTGCCAATGCTAAATTACTAAATGCATCTGAACACCTCGTAGCTCCTTGTTCACACCGATTCAGTTCTTTCACCTGCATTTCACTGGGACAAGTGATTGACAAGTCTGGGGGCAAACGTTATTTGAATATGGCTGTTTAGCACACTCGGAGTAAACGGTGATTGACTAGTCTTTGGGATTGTTTTATTTATATTTTCACAAACGATTCCACCCTCTCCGCCTTCTCCACCCCCCAATCTTTACATGTGTCTGCCCTGGTTTAGTGATCCCATACCTGGCACACCACGGGGAACTGTCTCCGGTGCACGTGTAGTCCATCGATGCCCAGAGGGAAGACTGCGGCCAGAGCCATCATACAGCCCACTGCGGTCATGTTGTTCAGGTACGGCTGAGAGTTCTGGATGTACCTGCAAGAAGGAAAAAAATGGGGACTAAGCGTTTGATTTTTACTTCGTTTTTATAATGAGATGCTTTTAAATGGTTCTACGCTACCTGAATGAGGAACTTTGTGAAGCATTAAAGAGTGAGGCAGTGAAAACCATGCTAAAAACAATAGTTGGTGTCACTGTTAAAATAGCAGAGTGCACTGTGGGACAATTGAGTAATTTAAAAAGCGTTGAATTTGATTGTGACTGCCTTAAAAACATGAAAAACAGAACTAGCTCATTTTAAACTACAGCTGTTTCTCACTTATCTTATGCAATCAGCGCAAAATCATTATCCACTGTGATGAGTTTATAAGTGCTTTTCACAACTTTTAGAGACCACAGCGAAGTTTTTTCCCCTCTGCAAATAGCATGCTAACACATACTTCCTGATTAGTGTACAATTACATGCAAACAGTACACAGCAAGCTTATTTTGACCTCAAGAGCTGCTTATACAATATATCTGTACAGGCTAGACAAAATTTGCTTAAATACAGGGCAAAAAAATCAGGTAAAAAGCTTTTAAGCAACTTTTTTTCAAGGTTATCCAAATGTACTGCAGTTGATACACAGGTGAAGTGAAGGTATAAAACTAGTATTTGATATACACTGTCAGAACCAAACACTGTAACATGTCTTTCAAGCGTGCGTGTACTTTAAAATGTGCCAAACTATTGAAGAGTTGTTAAAATGCCCTTGACTTCCCGTCCCCCTTATTCTGCCATCTCCCAATCGGCTGCTCATCAGTCACATGTCAGTAGCCCTCAGCCTGTGACGGACACTTGAGCGCTCTGACAATCTCCTCCTCTGCAACATTTCATTTAGTAGAGACGCCATCCATCTTACTGTTTACTCTACCTTCCACAGTGAAGCCAGTGACGCTGGTCTGAGAACTGTTTTGATTTACTCACTCAAAAAAAAGGGTATGAAAGGGGTCAACGTGGTGGGTAGTGTTGATTTTTGGTTTTGATTTTTTGCGGAGTAAAGGTAATCAGGATTAAAACATGGCTGAATGCCTGGATATACTTTTATTTTTTATTAGCAAAAAAAAAAAAAAAAAAAAAAAAAAAGCTATAACGCAGTATATATATGGGATTATATATATATATATATATTTATATATATATATTATCAAGTACACATAACAGACCACATACAGACCATATATGACCATATAGGGCCATGGGATTAATAAAAAATAAAAAATAAAATCATCAACAAAAATTATGCTATATTTTTGCATAAGAATATTTTTATGGAAATTTGCAGAAGTTATTCCCAAAATCACTGCATTTCACAGCAGAAGTGAGAATTAAGTCCTGCTACTCCCAAACGGTTTCCAATGGAGACTATTTTCAAGGCACTTAAAGCTGAATTTAAACCAATTTCAGATAATCACAGGAGCAGAGGAAGAGAGAACAGACTATGCATCCAAGCTATTTGACAAAGCTCTACCTCAAACTACTGAACACTAAGAATCACCAGGGCTCCAAATATGTCATCATTGTGTTTTTAAGGCTCATTTTGTTGAATTCTCTCATAGCATATTTCATACTCCAATGTAAGGATATAGCCAGTAGTAACAGCAGTGGCTGGGGAAATACTCAATTGAGTTACTTGAGTAAAAGGGCAGATACAGACGTAAAGTTACTCAAGAAAAAAACGACTTAAGTAAAAGTATTTAAGTAACTGTTTGTTAATGTACTTTAAGAGTATTGTTAAGTGTTGTTAATTTGTTTCATTGTTAAATGTTGTGATATTGATTAAAACATGATACATACATACATACATACATTTTGGTCAACTGTAGCATTACAAATCAATTTCAAACTTTTTCTTATGAATTTCCATCCATTTTCTTCCGCTTATCCGGTGTTGTGGGGGCAGCAGTCTAAGCAGGGACTCCCAGACTTTTCTCACCCCACACCTGTCCTCCAGCTCCTCCAGTGGGACCGCAAGACGTTCCCAGGCCAGCTGAGAGACATAGTCCCTGCAGCATGTCCTGGCTCTTCCCAGGGGCCTCCTCCCGTCCCAGTGTGGAACATGCTTGGAACACCTCCTTAGGGAGGCATCCAGGAGGCATCCTGAACAGATGCCCGAACCACATCAACTGGCTCCTCTCCACGTGTAGGAGCAGCAGCTCTACTTCGAGCTCCTCCCGTGTGACCGAGCTCCTCACCCTATCCCTAAGGGTGTGCCCGGCCACCCAGTGGAAGAAATCCATTTTGGTCGCTTGTATTACTTATGTATTTCGCACATTTATTTTTGTTTGCTCAAAGCTGAAGCTTGAACTAGAAAACTTGTTCTACTTTTTACTCTTCAGTCCAGTTAAAAAATGTAGTAGAGTAGAAAGTACAGATACCTGGCATCAAATGTAGTGAAATAAATGTAAAAAAAAAGTATCCAGTGTAAAATCTACTTAAGTAAAGTACAGGTACCTAAATATATATTCTACTTAAGTACAGTACTTTACTTCTTTTACTATCTTCTACCACTGAGAAATGGTAGCTGCAATAGTAATAGTAGTATAGTAGTAAAAGTACTAATATTATATTGCTCCTTAACTTAAACAACCCTTACTGCCTGGAACAAAGAACTGTTCTTTCAAATAATGCCACTTTGAAAAAAAAAAATAATCATGAATTTTGTAAAGCACAATCAAATGGTCCAGCTTGTAAAAGCATCTTCTCTAAAGTTAAGTCAAACTTAGAATATTATAACTCACAAACTTTCTTAAGCATTTGGCCAAGTGGCAACATATCTTATCGCTAATACACAAATGTTCATCGATGTATACTGCACAGTTCAGATAGACTCTCTAATGTAGTTTTGATCTTGTTTCTATAACCAGACAGATGAAGTCCTACACATATAATGCAGATTCATATAGCCCATGAGCTTGTGTACCTCCAGGGATGTCTGTACCCCTGTTTGGGAAGCCCTGTCTTAGGTTACATCCTTTTCTCCTTTTTAATTTAACAGTAGTGTGATATGAACACTCGCAAGTCGTGCTAGCTTGCGGCAGTTTGTAGGCCAGGCCACCGGGGGAAACAAGGTTGCACAGTACTTCAGTTTCTGTATAAAAGCTACAAAACATTCCCCTCGAAGGGCTAACCGCTAACTCTATAACTCTAAAACAACACTGCACATTCAATATTTTCATGCTAATACAGCCAACTTAAAGGTCATAAATTATGCACTGTTCACGCTTTAAAAAAAACAACTTTTTGACAGACAAGACAGACATGTTCATGTTTTATACATGTATGTAATGCAGTAGTAAATATAATGTATATCATATTAAATGCTCAGAACCCATTTTCCCCCAGTAAAGATATATTGTATAAACTCTTGAGGTCAAAGTAACTCTGCTGCATCCTGTCAGCATCAAAATATAAAGCATTTTATTATGATAAGGAAGTGCAAATTAGCATGCTAGTTGTTGTTAGCTTTACTGTGTCTACAAATCTCTCCTCTGGCCTCACTTGATGAATAATTACGATGCTGAGAATACATAAGGTAAGTGAGGAATAACTTTGGGTGGGGTGCCACCTTAACACTCAAACCCTAGTTATTTGTAATGAAGCATTAGTCCTCGTCAACAAAAAGAAAATAGTTTTTAATTTAGTCCAACACGTCTCCATTAAATAATAATGTTCTTGTTTGTGCAGGAATCGATCTGTTTGGTGGACTGTCACACTCAAGTTATTAATGCTACTATAATGGTAAATGTCACCTCACAGTTTGGAAGTTATAAAAAACAAATAGGGAAAAATGGGTTTGTGAAAGCCAGATACAAGTTTGGACTTTGGCTAATGATTTAAATTCAACCTCCTCCCTCTGTCGCCATTTGAGAACCAGACAACTTAGAATTAGTGATTGTTTTTATCAGCAGCATTTGTTTACCTCCTTTACATGTTTCAGTTACTTCCTGTGGCCTTCCTTAGAAGTAGCACGTGACGGTGTAGTGACGTGTCTTGTAGGCAGCCTACGAGACACGTCACTACACCATCACACTCCTGTCTGACAAAAATAATTGCTAATTCTAAGTTTAAAACTGAAGATGGAATGAAACTTTACTGAGAACCAGACAAATTGGGTTCAGGGCTTTTAACTCCACACTTTTAACTCCAGACATTTTACACGTTGCCACCATCACGCTGTCGGTCCCATCCGCACTGGAGCTGGCACAGAAAGGGTAACTCTCCTCCCACACAGCCCTGCAGTGGAGCGCAGATGGATATTTCTGTCATTCAATCGTCTCCCGGCTGCTCACCCGGTATTAGCTGTCTGTCAGGCGTAGCTAACACAAGTAGCGATGGCTCCCTTATAGACTTGAACCGGTTCTGGATTACACCTCTCTCTCTGTGTGTATCTCTCTCTCTTCTTTCACTGTGTCTTCCTCTTTCTCTTTGTCTCCCTCTTCCTCTCTGTGTCTCTCTCTTACCCCCTGTCTCGCTCTTTCTCACTCCTCTCTCTCTCTTTTTCTCTCTTCTCTTCTCTCTCCTTCCCCACCCTCTCTCATATTAAAATGTCCCGCTGGCTCGGAGCATGGGCGCGAAGGCTTAGGAGCGGAGTGTGTCTTTCTCCTGGAGGACGCCAACACGCGGTCTGGCACAGGAAACGGAAAATCCTCTTTAGCGCTGAAAGCTAATCCAAAACACAACACCGCCCGCAAATACACACTTTTGATCGATTTGAAAGTAATTATAGTGGTGAGAGGGAGATTTTTGACAAGTCAAAGATTGGAATAATGTCTTCTTAATACAAGCGTGATTATCATTTTGCTTCAGTAAAAAGTAAGTGGAAGGTCCTCTATCTAAGCATTGACAGCACACACTTTTTTTTTTTTTTTTATGTTTTAACCATGTTGTAGTGTAGTTTGCTTATCAAAAACATACCTGAAGTTGTATTTTTGCTTCATTCACACTTCACTCACACTCACTTTTCATTAATCCATTACTACAAACTTGTCTTCCCTGAACTCTCAAAAATGCACTGTACATTTTTCTTGGATTGTTGCATCATAGATAAAACTCCGGACTTCTCCCATGCAGCAAGTCCATAAGTCGACTCGTTCTGTGGTCAAATTGTGTTCCCAGTGAATGCATAGCTTCATTAGAATAGCATTGTTTAAAAGGAAATAAAAGCCACGTGAATGCATCGTGTGTGTTCTTGAAAGCAGCGGTCAGCAAGTTTATTTAAATTGAAACTTTTTTTTTCTTGTCAACAAATGGTGGGCCTAACATCACATTACCATCACTCTCCACAGATCTGATCTGTAATTGGTGGTGTCACCTGCTTTTTCACCATGAGGATGGAAGATGGATAATGGTAGAGGCACTGATCAGCTTTAAAAAAAAAAATACTTGTGCAGTTCAAAGGACAGAAGTTAAAAACTATTGGATTTTGTTTTTTGAGTGGTGTTTTTCTGTATCCTTGGAGGGAGTGGCCTCTCCCATCACCCACTGAAACAATAGAGCAGGAGGTTTAGAAGAGGTTTTCTTAGTGTGTGTCCAGAGTTCAGCTGCCTCTCCCTAAAAGCTACTGATGTGATACTGCAGGACACAGAGGACACAGAAAGAAGGGACACTTTTGTCCTAAGGGTTGCTACTCTCCACAGATTGATGACTGTACCTGTTGAGCTGCACTGAGACTTTTGTCTGCGCTTTTCTGTTATTATTGTATTTAACTGTTCAATGTGCTTAAATTGCCCTTGGAGCCAAATAAAGTGATATTGATTGATTGATACTATTTTGTACAATTCCAGGCATAGACACAAGCAAGCGATGGAGGCCTTCAGAAAAGTTACATAGTGCATAATTTTCCATGTTCAAAAGTACTTGAAATTACTTTGTAAACAAGTTTAAAAGTGAAACTACTTTGAAATAATTGCAAACTGAAGGACAGGTGTTTGCTTAACTGCACCATAACCCAAACAGATCGATCTGTTCTGAGATGTATAAACAGTAGTGAGCTCTACCTGACGTTGCTGTTGTAGATGTTGAAGGTGAGACACACGATTCCGAGCAGAATTCCCAAACCGGCAAACACGGACACGGACACAAAGAGCTTCTGTGACAGGTACCGGAACTCTTCTATGACCACCGTCTGGTCCGCAGGGGGTCCAGCACCTGAGAGAGAGGAGAGCAGGGTGTGAGAGGACTGCAGAGACACAATCTTACCAGAGACGTTATGCTGCATTTGAAAAATACATTTGGGAGCTGTTTTGTGTAAATGAATGCGAGTTATGATTTTAAGAATTTAAGCAAGAGAGACACACAGGCAAATGACTGAGGAGCAATGAATAATTTGTAGAGTGGATCAATTTGACACTTGAAACCCAGCAGATAAAACTAGAGTAAATGTGATGAAGAGAAAGAATAATGTTTAAAGGAAGGTTTGATAAGACTTTGCATTAGAAAAGTAGTATCTAGAGCTGTCACTCGGCGAGTCGTTGTAATCCCTCATTTGTTCGGAAGTGATCCAATTTAGAAAAGGTTTCAAAGAAAGTGATCGTGACAGTGTTTGAATAAGAGTCCAAATGTTTTGAAATGTCCGAATAACTACCTTTAAAACCTTTTCTATCTTAATTGTCGGTTGTTCTGATTCCATATTTTTGGTTATCTGATGAGATATGATCTCTTTTCTGTCATTAATAGTATATTAAAGCTGAAATACCCATTTTTTACCCTACCTGACCAGTCCTCCTGTTAGGCTGCACTGAGGCCTTTCACACAAAGGTTATGTTAGTCACTATATCAGAGCTGATTGTCTATCCAAGGGTGGTTGCAATTTGCTGTCTGAAAAAGCTGTTCTAAACCTGTGCTAATGACCAAATAATTATTTAATGTGAATATTAGTGATGTGCCTAAGGGTTTGTGAGAGCTCGGGACAAGTTACATAGATTTATATTTTTCACGTTTTGAAAATCACCCTAGCTTTAAGCCCCTCCAGAGCCTCTACCGTCTGTGTTTAAGCTGCTCTGGGCACTAGCAGTAGCATTAGCCTCGAGCAGTAAGTTGCTGTGGCTCTCAACTCCTTTAGAATAAATACACTGGGGTTTCAAATGGTCTGAGTGCTTGCCAATACCTGAAAAGTGTGAGGTGTGGCATCGGAATAACCCTGATCATAATGTATGTATGATCATATGTATATATATATA
This sequence comes from Periophthalmus modestus, assembly GCA_019594935.1. NCBI lineage: Eukaryota > Metazoa > Chordata > Actinopteri > Gobiiformes > Gobiidae > Periophthalmus > Periophthalmus modestus. Next base: position 14,921,890 of record JAIEZT010001318.1, read on the forward strand.
TATATATATATATATATATATATATATATATATATATATATATATATACACACACACACACATATACGATATATATTAGATAAATATATATAAAACACCAATCATACAATTATCAGGGTATTCACCCACAAACCCTCCAGTTATGGGGCAAGCAGGCACACATTTTCAATATATATCTTTATTCTATATATATATATATATATATAGTAATAGGCAGGTGCACTTTGAATGAAACGTATATATATATACATATATCTTATAAAATATGTATATTTATATAGGTTATACACAGGCGAATATAAACCATATATATATATATATATATGCAGAGCGGACCGGGCATTCACAGAGGATATATATATATATACACATACAATGGTGGCAATATATATATATAGTATGTGTATATTTATATAGTTATTTCTGGTTTTGTAACTTTACACAATGTGTGGTACAAATGCATATATTAACACTTTCTTAGACTTTAAAACTGACAGTTCTGAAAAAACACCAACAGTCAGACAATTCAATCAGGGTATTCACCCACAAACCCTCCAGTTATGGGGCAAGCAGGCACACATTTTCAATACTTTCTTTGTTCTGTAACTTTAGCAGGTGACACTTTGAATGAAAAAACGTGTCGACAAAGATGGCAAGTACATATTATCTTATAAAATAAATGTACCAAAGGTTATTTTTGAAGCTAGCATCAGCTTGTCAGGTTGGGGACACAGGCGAATGACAGAAAAAACCATGCTGTCCTCCCTGTGTTTGAGCAGAGCCCCACACAATGCAGAGCGGACCGGGCATTCACAGAGGAGAAGTGCGGGATATGGCTGCAGTTATCAATGGTGGCAATGTTTGTTCAGCTAAATAGTAATGTGTTTTTTTTCTCTACTGTTTTTAATGTTATTTCTGGTTTTGTAACTTTAAATAATGTGTGGTAAAAATGCATATATTAAAACTTTCTTTGTACTATCTGCTGACAGTGCTTGATGATAAAGAGAAAAAGAGCTAGCTATTTTAGCAAGACAACAAATCAAAGGAAAACAAATCAGGATCCCTGTGATGAAAATGTCTCTATAAAAGTTTTGCAAGTGTTTTCATTTGTCCCAAACAAGCCAGAGATTTTTTTTATTTTTGAAATGAAGCAAAACGCAGTAGCTCAGTGGTTGGAGCTTTCGTCTAACAACCTGAAGGTAGATGGTTCAGTCCCTCCGCAAAACAATGCTTACTGGTGGGCACCATGGCTGAGTAGCTAGTACTTTCCCTTCACAGCAAAAAGTTATGACTCTGCCCTCTGGTTTCCCTGCCTGACCAACCAGTCCCTTCGAGATTCCATCCCTTCATACAACTCAAGGTCACGATCTGGACCATAGAGCATAAAAAACTTCTGTCCTAACGTAGGACGGTCCAACCACAGTTGCTAATTTGCCCTATATCACGCAAAATATATAACTTCTTCTAGCTGAAATAAGTATTCAGAGATTCTGAAAAAAATCCACACTCTTTTCTAAGTCCCCCTTTTTTTTATGTTTAAGTTATGCTTTTCTACCTTTCAAGGCACTCAAAGCGCTTTACAACAAGGAACCAGTCACCCATCCATACACACATTCATACACCAGTGTATGCAGACACTGGGGACAAAGTGGGTTAAGTTAAGTCTTGCCCAAGGACACAATTCATCTGTGAGGGTTGGAACTGCACCGCCAACCTTCAAGTCAGTGAGCGGGATTTGAACCACCAACCTTCGGATCAGTGGACAAACACTACTGAGCTACTGTCGCCCCATCAGTTGGCATATTTGTTTTGACATGAGTGGACCATGCGTCTCTCTGGTTAATCCGTCTGTCATCACACCCTTTGAAATACGGGAGGCAGGATATGATTCCAAACACACTTGTCTTTGTAAAGTTTGTCAGAGAGTATGATTAGTTGGTCAGGTATCTGTTTTCCCCATTAACCCCCCCAAAAAGGTCATCCTGACCAAGACTAGCTCAAGATCTGGAGGCGAGTCCTCAAGTGCTGCATGGCAGTAGCTCAAAGCTCCTGACAGGCTGCCCCAGTGGCACTGGTTGAACGATGGGTCAAATGTAAGAGAATGGATATATTTCACGAGTGACTAACAAAAGTATATCATACTGTCGTCATGTCTTTCACCCTCCTTGCATACAGAATGTTTTGTATCCTTTTTTCAATATTTTTTTTCATTTTCAGTGCTTCATGCTTTTCATACCAAGTAACATCAAGGACAATTTTTAGTGTTTTGATCACAATCACAACTACACCAGCACTCATACCACCAGTGCACATACCACAATTAGAGAACCCAAGCTAGACAAGATAGAAGATATAAGCCATATTCTAATTGTGTATATCCCCAAACCAACTATTTTAGATGTTGTTCTTTTGGTTTTTTTTTAAAGATATGACTCCCACCTGCCCTTGAAGTGTTGCTATTCCTGCTTGTTTAACCTGTCAAATGGGATACAGTTGCATAGTGTAATCCTTGTTTCCACCCAGGCTGTCTTTTTAAAACCCAAGCCTCACTACACACCATGTATCTAAATGATAGCAGCCGCCTGGCCCGTAGAGCAGAGCCATCCGTCAGCTCGTCTCCCTGTCACAGTTATGGATGTTCAGAGGGGAGAAGTGGTTTTAGAGGTGTCCCGAAGCAGACAGGCACACTACTCGATGTGTACAGGGGAAAGAATGAGCCAGGTTTACTCAAGGGTGCATTTATGGGCAGTTCACCATCTGAGGAAGCTTATATGAGGGTAGGGTTGCCACAAAAAATCCATGTCTATACAAAAAAAAAAAAAAGAAGTTGAAAAAAGCTGTGTTTAAAGCACCGCACTGCACAGATCACCGGTGTGTGGCCCTCTGCTTTTGAGATGTGGCCCTTGATAAAAATAGTTTGGGTACCTCTGGATATTATAAGACCACGTCGTAATAATATAATAACTACTATTGTGTTGAGAAGTACTTTCTATTGGGATTACCAAAAAGATCAGAATGTAATCAATACTAAAACTAGTATTCAGCTACCACTTTATAATAACCACACCTTAAATATTTTATCAAGAACTATAGGCCTACCATACACACCTTAAATAGCACAACAGGTCAAGTCCTCCAGCTAAAGTAGCCCTAACCTACTACTACTACTATTACTAGATACTCACCACAAAACTAGATATTCATTTGAAAATGTATCAATACTAAAAAACATGATGATATTACAGAAATTACTATTACTTTGTGTTTTTTTTTTTTCTTTTTCATTGTCATATTGAATTGGTATAAAGCATTTTTGAAATAGAACAGGGATCCCGAGAACAGGATGAACACCATTTCACAATCAATACAACAACTTCACCAAGAGTCTAATACTACGATACGGCCTCAGTAGACTGGCAGCAGATGTGGCTCTGTCAGAAAATCTATCAGCCCTTCTCTCCTCCTTTCACCGTGAGTCAAATGGACCCAGGTTTGAAATGTGAAAAAGAAATAAGCCATAAAAGTGACCAGGGATCAGTCTAGAAACACATGCAGATAAGCTGGTGAATTACATATAGGGCTGTGCAGTTAGTAGAGTTTTAGTTGAGATTGATTCAGTGGTTAATGGTCAATATGGTACAATATGTCTACATGTTGACTGATTAGTATGTTTGATATCACTATGCATTTGAAGAGAAAACTTTACTAAGAATACCTGGCTTCTTCATTAGTTCGCAGAAGATGACACCAAAACAAAACTTGAGTTATATTGGTAAAGTAGCTGCAGCAAGCACTTTGTGTAAAAATCAGATGGCTGCAAAGTCTGTGTCTAATTATGAGGATTTTTATAGAATGTTGAAGCTGGAAGAAAGATTCTGATACACAACTCTGCTACGTTTTGGTAGGACTGTCTTGCTTTGCTTTTCCATCGGCAAAACAGTTCTTAAACTGTGTACGTGCCAGAAATGTTCCAGAGGGTGGCATTTTAAAGGGCCCATATTACGCTATTTTCAGATCTGTTGTAATGTTGTTTCCTGATCACAAACATACATGGAGTTGTGTTTAACGCGCAAACCCTGCATATTTAGGCTGAATTCTTCTCTAAAAGGGAAACACTCCACCTTGTGATGTAATGTGGTAATACAGGAAGTGCTCCACTGTGTTTTAAAACTCCATAGACCTTCTGTAGAATCATTTGGATGATTTCAGCCCTGGATTGATAAAACTCTACTGAACAAAAGGTAAAAGGCAGGGGTGGGATGTAACTAAGTAAAAGTAATAAAGTACTCTACTTAAGTAAAAAGTAAATTTTTTTGTCAGACTGAAAAGTAAAAGTACTTTTTGTGGCAGTTTGAAACCTGCTGAAAAGGCTGAGAGGTTGGTTTGAGTAAGCACAAATATAAGTAAAAGTATAAGTAAAAACAGCTAGGAAAAACAATCAACATTTAAAAAAAAAATCAAAATCATGACATCTGAAGCTTTAGTGGAGCTCAAAATCTGTGTGAAATACTTTTATTCTTTACTGTTTAAGTACATACGGGTACTTTAATACTTTCACACAACAAAAATGAGTTCTGAAGTAGTTGTTAACTTAAAAACTACCACTACATGAGCATTTTGGGGATGTACACAGCCTAAAAATAAGGGACTCAAACATGTGAATACAACTAAACAACACTCCAGGTACATATATATGACGAGGTAACAACATTCTAACGTGACTCAAAGCTCATAAAAACTACTTTGGACCTTTAGTCCACGGTTTAAAAAATAGCTATCCCACTTTCGACTTTTCAGGAATAGTGCTTCACAGTTTTCCATTATGTATTAACTCTGTAAGACTCTAAGGAGGGGGGAGTGACTTCTGTAGCCGCAACTGCCTTTAGGCGTGCTGTCTACTGGTAGGGAGGATCAAATTGCCAATCTATCTGTCAAACTCGAGTGAATGAGTAGTGAATGTATACTAGAATAGCCTTTATATCTCTCTTCTTCCTGCCTTGAGGATGTGGAGCATGTTCTGAAGCGGGCCGTGGCATTTGAAAAAGCACAACAACATCTCAGTCTGTGCTCTAATGAAGCTGCAGCGTCCTCTGGGCCTACAATCACTTTAACAATCCTGCCTTCCACAGCTCCTAGCTACAGCGCATGGACCCAACCACGTTAGCCATGTCAACACATCGCCATAGCAACAGAGACATCACACCTGCGCTGTACCTGCAGGGCCCATTATGAAAGTACAGCAGCCTTCACTGGGTAAAGAGTGTGTAATAGTGTGACAGTGTATCAGGAGAGGCTCTGAGGCTATTATATACTTACAGTTTGAAGACACGGAACCTATCTGGGAATGGTAAACACAGCGTGGCACCAAGATACATGTTTTGAATCTGTGGAATGTGATGATATCAACAGCCAGTTTTCTCTATTGACTGTACTTTGCCATAAAATATCCAAAGGGTAAATTCACAAATGCTGAACCTGAAGGTTTCTATTATTGACTAGACCCAAGAACTCACTATTACAACAAAAATCCACATTTGAACATATTCATTTCAGCAGCCCACACCTGTATTAAATATTGCCCTATGAAATGTTGTGATGTCATCTGAAGCCCAGTAATATACTTTATAGTAAGCAGTTTTTTCTAGCATAAGATACAGTTTTTGCTTGTTTCCATGAAGATGTTATAAAATGTCCCATAGTATGATGTTGATCTCCATGGAGACAAGCAAGTGGCCCCACTAGACAGTTATAGTGACAGATCTGTGGAGAGGTGACCCTGTTAATAACTCTTAAGAAATAATAGAACTTAACTCAGTTAGTCATCTTTTGCTCGCTCAGCTAATTAAGCACTAACACGTACGCAGCATGTATAGAGAGGACATAATATGTTAAATCAACATTCTTTTGCAAGATTTAAACCATGTTACGATGTTGTTTATACCCCAGAAACATACCAGCAGTTTCATTATTTCATGATTTAAGAAAAAAATATTAAGCAAATTTATGGCTAATATTTTCAATGTAATTGGAACTCATTAGCACAAAATTCGACATCGTCTTTGTCAGCACAGATTAACTAAGGTGAAATTATATTTTAGTATTAAACCACTCACCCGTTCACACACATGTCGAGAGCGGGATTCAAACCATCGTCAACCTTCGGATCAGTGGACAAACACTGAGCTAATGTCTCTCCAAGCTGTCTTTGCAAACTGTTTAAAATGAACTAGTTCATTTTAAACATTTTATAAGATTTTATAAGTGCTTTTCCCTTCTTTCAGAGACCAGATTGAAGTTTTGCAATCACGGTAACCCTTTTTTTTTATATTAAGATTATAGACTGTATGTATAAATGGACATAACTAATCTCTCGACTCTGGCTCCAATTCACTTTCTATTGAAAAACTGTCACCCCTCTCTCCGTAACTGCTGCTGTTAAAATGTGCTTATTAACCCGCTCTACATGATCCTGGCATTTCTATTTCGCTTTTGTGTTCGTAAATCAAGATATGAACATTAACAACAGACAAATCAGGCAGCTTTTTTCCCTGAGGTCACTCCCGCTAGCATTAGCAACAGGCAACAGCCTCGCTCCAGATTGACTCTTTGGTTGCTATGATAATCGCGGTTGGAAATGGGGTCCAAATTCACCCCTGTAATTGCTAACCTCGAGCTTCATTTGTCACACTCACGTAGTCGACTTTTTTATACAGTCAATGATTTAGATGCAGACAGTACAGCAAACTTGTTTCGGTTCTCTCAAAAAGTGTGAAGCCGCTCTTTCCACACCATTCACTCTCTATGAGGATTTAGCAGACTCTTGCTAAAATAAATCAAAATTTAAATATCAGACAGCGGACAGCAAGTTATGGATGGATGATCACAGACGGTGTGTTAAGACCTTTACGATGATGTAAGCACTTATCCAGACAAAGACCTAACATAATCTAAATCTGGACATAGAACACAAAACAACTTGAAAATACACTTCTGTACTTTTTTGTGCAAAATTATTCAGATTGTAGCTATTCTAACTATTCAATAAATCATTTTTTTCAGTTAGCATTAGCTTCAAGACACAAATACCTACTTTTGTAAACACAGACACTTCCTCCATCCATCCCATCCATTTTCTCCCGCTTATCTGGGGCCGGGTCATGGGGGCAGCAGTCTGAGCAAGGGTTCCCAGACTTCCCACACCCCAGGCACGTCCTCCGGCTCCTCTAGTGGGACCCCAGGGAGGCGTCCAGGAGGCATCCTAAACAAATGCCTCTTCAGCTGGCTTCTCTCGAAGTGGAGGAGCAGCGACTCTACTCCGAGCTCCTCCCGTATGAGTGAGTTACTCACCCTATTTCTAAGGGAGCACCTAGCCACCCTAAGAAGGAAACCCATTTCGGCCTCTTGTATCCGCGATCTTGTCCTTTCGGTCACAGACGCTTCCTCCGGTTAAGTATTTACATTGTAGTAAAGACCTTGACTGTCCACTGTCCGGTATTTAAATTCCTATACACTATGACTGAAGTGGAAAATGCGTTTCCACACTTTTTGAGAGAACTTGAACCAGCTAGGCGGCTCCATGAAAAGGGCCTATATACCTGTACTGGGGCAAGACAAATTTAGCTCAGATACAAAGAAAAAAATTCAATACAGAACCTTTAAGTAACACAAGTTGAAGCAACACAAAGGTTTTCCGAAAAGCCGCAACAATATATTACAAGCCTTTGCCTCTATTAGAACAACAATAGCATCTGTATGACATTTGAAAGCAGTGTCCACGCCTCAGCAGTCTGTCTCCTCTCAGTGCCAGCTACAATCCCAGTACAAGCCTGTGGAAAATCCCAGGGTATTTTTACACACTCGTACAATGACTTTTGCTCAGCGTCTGACACATGCAGGACCTCACGGCTAAAGCTAACACCCGAGAGGATTAGCTCAAGAAATTCTGCCAACAAGACACTTTCTCATTCTCTTTTGTGTCATGCTGTCACTTTCCATAGGTTTTGGAGCAAATTAAAGAGAGCTAGAGTGAAGTTGAATGGTCAGATTTTGAGGAACTTTGAAGCTGGTAAGAAACTGTTGCATATGGAGTTTTCTTACAATTTTCTTTCCAGGCAATCAGAGTGGTGCAGTGAGTAAAAGTTTGACGACCAACTAAAAGGTGCCTGGTTCAAATCTCACACACTGTTGTATACTGCCAAAATCAGACTTAGAGAGACTTATCCATGCATTTGTGTCCAGTAGGTTAGACTACTGCAACAGCCTGCTCACTGGCCTCTCCAAATGAGCATTAAGACAGCTGCGGTACATCCAGAACACAGGAAGTACGTGCACAAAAGTCCTATGTCTTATTTACTGTCTTTCTTATTCTGTAAAGCACTTTGAAATACCTTGTGTACGAATTGTGCTATACAAATAAACTTGCTCTTACATTTGATAATAAGAAGCTTCAGTCACCGTCCACCTACTTTTGTCACAATATATTCTAATTGCAATGGAAAGAGAATTTATTCCTTAAAGGACCTGTACCTGTTTTAGCAAAATGAGTCTTTTCCCAGCACAGATATATTGTATAATTAGCTCTTGAGGTCAAAATGTGTCCACTGTGTGCTGTTGCATCTAATTACAAAGGATTTTATTGTGTGATAATCAGGAAGTGCTAGTTGTTGTTATCTTTACCGTCATGGCAAAACACCCCACTGGTCTCTGGAGGACCACTTATAAACTCATCACGGTGAATATTTAGTACTTTGTAAGGGTATTAAAAGGGAGCTGGTATAAGTTGGATTAAGTTTAGTTCTAAGTTTAAGAAGTTTGGCTTTGACTAGAAGAAGAGTTTTGGAGACTGAATCCAGTATAATCAGTTATCTAAATCAATTAATTAAACAATGCTCTGGAGGTTTGTAAATTCGTGTACCATCTCTTTGACTAATATCTGGAAATAACATCAGTATCCACTAAAGCAAATTGTAATTGAATAAATACAACACAGATATGACTCATGCCATACTATGAAACATTGCAGATGAAGTAATGATATCTACGTGGAGACAAGCAGGTAGCAGATCCCTTTCTACCATGTAATACTGTTGTTCCCTCATCAAAAACAAGCCTGAAGATGTCTGAGTAATCTAGTGATCTCTCCCATGCTGCCACGTGACAATTCGGATGCAAAACAATACACTACAGCTTGACAAACCTGATGCGATTTGCAGCAGTTTCATTAGCGGGATGCACGCTGATTGTGTTCTGATAGGGCTCTGAAGGTGGAGTATACAGTGTCAAAAACTGAAACCAATTACACATTTGTTGTTTTTGGTGAATATAGCATTCTCAAAGCGCTAAAAAGAAACATGGTGCTCTAAATACATCATGCATTAGCTATTAATACCCCATAGAAGAGTAATACCCCCTCTTAAATTCCTCCTTGGGGCCCATTTCCAGAATTTAAATTTTACATCAGGAGTACATAGCAACAGGATTAACCTAGGTACCTTCTTGCTGTGAGTGAAGAAAGCTAACCACTCCACCACTGCGCTAGGTATATATATCATTAGCTTACTCCAGCATTGCATATATAGACTTACTGAAAGGATTGCAGGGACAGCACGGAGCAACATTTTAAAATACCCTACTGCTTTCCATTTTCTTCCGAGTGGGTGACTTTGTATTGGCTCCAAAAACAATCCCAGGTAGAGCAGCCGCACAGGAAAACGTGATAGCATGTTTTATTAATGCACCTTCAAAATAAGAAGCTAGTTTTTTTTTACTGAGAACGTTAGCATGCATTACACTTAAGCATCGTCAGTGGAGCGAGAGGAGAAATGAAGACAGAGCTGAAGCCAGAGTACACTTTCTTCCATAGCGGGAGGCAGGCTGATTGTGTTGTGATATAGCTCTGAAGCGGGAGTGACTTAGCATGGAGAGCAAAGAGAGGAGGGACTGTAAAAAGAAGTGCACTAAGGGATGTGGGTGTGATGTCACCCATAGCTTTCGGCTCCAGTCAAATGAAACTCATCAAGGTTAGAAGTTATAGGGGCGAATTTGGTGCTAAGTCGCCAGTGATGAGGTTCGTGGCTGGTGAAGCTCTAAATTGTAGCTTGCTGTCACTATTCTGCAGCTCCTATTCTGCAGGAGTTGCAAGAATCCCTGGGCTCACAAGTGCTCCCTACCATGACCAGGTATTGCTGGAGCAGCGTCACTGCTGAGCTACAGCACAGTCAATCCATGTGAGGCACAAATGGTTGGTGCCTCACCGTGCGTCTCTTCTCAGTATTTCAACGGTAAACGTAAAAATTCTGTGATTTTGAGAAAAAAAAAAAAATAAAAATTGCAAAGTTAAATAGAAAATAAATTTATAGTACAAATCATTGGATAAATATAACCATTTAGTTTATTTTTTTCTCTGTGATAACAGGCACGGCCTCACCTGCCTCACCTGACCGCACGTCACTGTAAGTTGCATATTTGAAATTTTCCGACCACAAGTATCAGAGCAACCAAAGAGCCAATCCAGAGCGAGGCTGTTGGAAATAACACTCCTTCCTGCCTGCACCACTGGTTTAGCAGGGAGCGGGACTTTAGCAACATGGTCAATCAAACCTGTTGCTAACGCTAGTGGGAGTGACCTCTGGGAAAGAATGTGCCTGATTTGTCTGCTATTAATGTTCATATGTTGAGTTACGGACACAATAGCAAAATAAAAACACCAGGATCATGTAGAGCGGGTCGATACAAATGATTTAAGACCAAAATGACGAGCCTGGTAGCAGCAGTTACAGAGAGAGGGGTGACAGTTTTTCAATAGAAAGTGAAATGGTGCTAAGGTGAATGGAGCTGAAGGTACACCCATAATTTATATATACAGTCTATGGGAGAGACTCTGAAACTAATTAAACAAGTTAATATGTAGTTTTCTGCAAATGTAGCAAAAAAAAAAACCCAAAAACTTTGCTGAACTAAATATGTAATGTGTTAGTGATTAATACCCCCATAGAAGTAAAATACCCCTCTTCAACATAATCAATTTGACTTCTCCTGACTCTTAAACACAGCTTTTAGTATCTAAGGCTTGCTGGTTTGTTTAAGGTGAGGCCATGCTAACATACTCTTGCTTAATGGAGGGTGAGTAAATGGGCTGTCAGCTCGGCAGATGAGGCCTTTATTAGAAGCACAGATAGGCCCTGGAACATTAACTCCACACAGACGGAGGCGCTTCTGGAACAAGTCCCAGTGATAAAGCACACTTCTGTAATTACCACAGGGCTCCAAAGAAGACCATAAGAAACAGTTCAATATTATCACGAAACACTTTCATCTGGTGGGGTTAAGAATGGTATTACAGATCAACAAACACTTCAGATATTATATTTGATAGTAAGTACAAGTGCAAAGTAGCTTGAACCAAAAGGGTCGATGAAGCGTCAGTTCAATCAAAAATACCTTTATCCTTGCTTTCAGCTAATCGCAGCCTGCTACCATAAATTAACAGACCAGATGAACCTCATTGGACAATCACTTCGCAAGTATTCATATAAATGCACTCTCTCTACCGCAGCTGCCCTGGAGTAGGCAAGGTGGGTGAAGTTGCCCAACAACAGCCTGCATTATTCTGGGGTTTGGACTGCGGACTTACTAAGTGTAATAGCAGATTTGAGACACATTTTTTCAACACAAAAGAGCCGTTTTTTGCATATTACTCCAAGGAAAGCGATACTATTTCCAGATACACAAACAGGTGGCAAAAGATCTACCAGAAAAGTTACTGAGTTACCTTTAATTTCTACTTTAATTAGTTGGCAAACGTCACTGCATTGCTTCATTTTTGTTTTCATCAACGCAAAAACTCCAGGCTTTATATGCGCACACACCGAATCGAATATCCCTGGAGTGTAGAAGCGTTGTTTTTGAAGGCCTCTCTATACTGTTATAAATGACGCCAGAGAAACAGGTCAATGCACTGTCCACAGAAGGTCAGACAGGAACAGTACCTAAAGCCCGATCGATACAGCCATGATCAGAGTGTCCTCCGCGTGGGGACACAGGGGACGTTTGGACTGCAGCGGGGATAAATGACACAAATGTTATTGATCACTCTAAAGCCTATGTTTAGACTGAGGAATGGCGTAAGATGTCTGGTAATCCACAAGGAGGCAGTGTTTCAATGGACTGTATAATGTGACCTTGTATTTTACATGTGCACTGCATAACAGACCTAGATGTAAGTGCTTTGCCTGCAATGTTTCGCAGTGTGGCATTAAACTGATAGAGTGCCCAGCAGCAATCCGACCAGAACTGAAGAAGCGGATTGGATGAGCAGCAACAACGTCTTCACTCGTACAACTTTTTTGTCCAGTTGAAAGATTTAATTTAAGCTTTCACTATGGATCAGACCTGGATGACTGAGGGATAAAACAGAGATTAAAAACAGATGCAGGTGTGATTATAAATGTTTATCACCAGAATATTAAAGTGCATTAGTGGTGCAGATGTATCCCGTTTTACATGTCCTTGAAATGTATCGCATTTCTTATAAGCACAATAAGCTTTTTCAGAATCAGAATCAGAATCACTTTTATTGATCCCCTCTTAGTTACCAGATGCCACGCCACAGAATAGAAATTTAAAGAATAAGAATAAGAATAAAATCGTTCAATAAGAATAAAGTGTCGTTCAACAGTGCAAAACAGTAAAATATAAAAATAAAATAGAGTCTGTAAATAGTTAAATAGATCTCAGCATCACAAGCTATTTACATCTATGTACAAAATGGAATATTGGAGTATTTTAAGTGACTGGTTACAGCACGGAGTTCCAGATTTCCTGTGTCTCTCAGTGGAGCAGCGTGGCAGTAACAGTCTGTGGCTGAACGAGCTCTTCTGATTGGCCAGCACCTTGTGGAGGGGGTGGAGGGGAGAGTCCAGAATAGTCATTATTTTGGCCAACATCCTCCTGTCCGACACAACAGTCAGAGAGTCCATTTTTTTCCCCCATTTCAGTTCTAGTGCGGCCAGTTTTTAGACTTAGACAATCATGAGATATTGTATTAAAAGTCCCTATATCAAAGCACAATAAGCAAGTGAGATATTCTAGTCTATTCAATGATAATTAATGATTTTTGAGGGAATTTTGTATTTCATCAAAATCTCGCTACAGTTTTAAAATCACCTGATCAGCGGAGGGAGCACTCGCATACATAACAACATCACCTGCATATAAATGTAAGAGACTTTCTTTTAAATTGCTACAAATCAAATTAATAAAGAAGAAGATGTTTATGCAATACGTATTTACTGGGGCTGACTTATTTTCTCAAGGGAAAAAATCGGGTACAGGACTTTTAAACAGAAGGAACTTTGTGAAGGTGCTCAGTCATCGAGGTGAATTGAATAGACAGGGGTTACAAAGGTCCACAGCTGTCTGTTTCCCCCCTTTTTGCCATTTTAATCCAAGCAATTATGACAACATTCAGCAGGTATGGAAAAATAACTAAACTAAACTAATTGCTGATTTTTGACATAGTGGCCCCAAGCATTTGAGGAGAGAGACAGACAAACGTGGTTAAATGAAATTACTACTCCAGGCATGTTTTTTCATAAAGAAATAACAAAACTATAACATAATTTAAGTATGCCATTTTAAAATAAGGCTGCAATATTTATTAAGAAAATGTTATGCCTGCAGGTAGCACAGTGCAATTAATTGGTCCCAAGCAGACAAAATATATCCCATTATGTCTTAGACCTCCACAGACAGGTTTGGCAATATGTGGTTCTTCTTTCATATTTCAGTCTCTCAGCAAAGAGCAAATCTACTCATGACTGCAAAAAATGTCAGTTATTGTTATGTCATTGAAGTTAAATATTCTTCAAAAACTGTTTTCAAGGGTTCAAAATGGCTACACAGCACTGTTATACATGTATCACAGTTTAAGAAAATGCAATTTGAGAATGACATAAGTACAAAGCAGTGGGCGTGTCCCAGTGGTGGTGAAAACGGAGCAATGACATCTTGAATACAAGGAGAATAAAATGACTCAAACACGCATGAATCACTCTAAACACAACTTTGAGAGGGTTAATGAGAAGGGGAATAAACAACGTCAAAGCTCTGACATTTACTTTGCATAACAGGTCCGCTCAAAGTGCATATTTGCGCTGTAAGAAGGTGTATTGTATTGATTAAATGTTCGCAATGACACGACTGACAAGCTAATACAAGAATCGCATTTCAGAACACATTTGCACAGCTCTTAACTACAGGGTGAGCAGTTTCATGCAGAACAAAGCAGGATATTTTGTTGTTTGTGGAGGAAATTACAGTACTTCAAAAACTGCAGTCTTTTGTGATTTGCTGATTGCATCCATTCAGAGTGCGATTTCAATTGGATTTCGATTAATCACGCAGTCCTATGGCTTACTCTCAGGACAAAACATGGGGAATCAGCGTTTCAGTTTTATGCAGCTAAAACCTGGAATAATCTTCCTGAAAATGTGAGACAAGCCTCTACTCTGACCATGTTTGAATCCAGGCTCAAAACGGTTCGGACTGACAGGGTTTTATTCTGCGCTCTTCTGTTTTAATGTTAATTTTATGGTGGTTGATTTGTTTGTATTGTGATTTTAATGCACTTTGAATTACTCTGTGTGCGAACTGTGCTATACAAATAAACTTGCCTTGCCTCCTCTCCTCAAACCCCACCACATCTTTCCTCATGCTTCCTGACGCCCCCAACCCCCCACGTCTCCTGTGACATTAAACGGCTTGAATTAATGAATCAATGCAGAACTTTGTCTCCCAGCACTCTTCAGATCTCTCTCCACTAATATTCTGCCACTCGCGCAAATTGAAGGCGCTCCGTAATGAGATTTAGCTTCTGTTACATTAGCATTTCATTTGCGAGTCAAGCTCAAAGTGTGTGGAAGAAGAGCATTTTGCGATGCCTACTTAGGTCTTTCCAATTTCTTTTTTTTTGAGGTTTTTTTTTTAGATTTTGAATTTGAGTTGAATATGTTAATAAAGCCGAGATAAGGTCAGGGATGTAGTGAGAGCGGGATTGCGTTGCTAAGAGGCAGCTCGTACTCTAGATCTGACTAAAAGTGTTGCATGGTGAGTGGTTTGATTTGTTAGTCAATAGGGGGCTGTTTTAGAAATGGAAAAATATGTGAAGGATGGTGTAAAATGGAATATTTTCAGACACATATGAAACTGGTAGCAAATTTGAATTACCATGTATTTCAGCAGAGTTAAGTTTCTTGGAAAGAAACATAGGACAGAATGTGAGAAGGAAACAGGGAAGCAACAAAGCACAAAGCAGAACAGAAGCCATTTTTCGCCACTGCAAAAGAGAGAACCACATTATGGACTGGAATGGAAACGTCACTGGGACAGAGGACGACAAACATCGTCGCTGGATTAAAGAGGCAGTCGAAATGGGACTATAAACCGGGACGAGGGGGCCTTTTTTACTGTCGCACACCTGGGATACTGTCCTGAAGAAGTCGGACTGCAGATGGCGCTGATGTCCTGCCTCCATCAGTCGGAAGACAGAGCCCAAAACCTGTTTAAATCAGCTGACCGGACATGTCACAGCAACATCACATGACCACTCTGAGGGAGAGCGCCTGTGAGCAGTCGAAACTGTCAGGTATTCTGCCTCCACTAGTGTTTATAAGCTAGTTCCACATATAGCGAACAACTTCTCCAATAAACGCCCAGGAAGCCTCTTGCTGTATTAGATATTTAATGAGTGGATTTGTAAAACTGCAATACACAAGAAAATACATGCACATTACTATCGTGCTTACACATTACTATGAACAAAAACCATGCAAAGCTACACAAAACATATAGTAGCTTATTAAAATACAGCATGTGCACAACACCAGCTCAAAAGTAAGTATAACTAGTGAAAACGTGTGCAAAACCGCCAATTAGCATCATGCTAACATAAATGTAAAACTCCATAGCCACTAAAGTCATTCACTTCAGGTGCAAATATACACCGCAAATGAACCCAAAGTGCCCCAAATGAGTCCACAGAGTGAGCCAACAGGTTATAAAGCCACGACACTCACAGACGGATATCTACACGGGGTCAAACGACAAACACAGTGAAGAATAATCAAACTGTTGAAGTCTGAAACAATATGGCAGCTACGGAAGCTCTGAACAGACAAAACACATTAACTCAAAACAGAAAATATTTGTGTCTATTTTTCCAGAACAGTCAGGTATAAAAATAAACTAAACCTTGGTGTGAAAAAAGAGTTTATTAAAATAAATTAGTGGAAGACCAGATGAGCCTCATTGGACTAATTTTACTTCCTGGTTGGACACGAGCAGCAGATGTGACATATGTAGAGGTAAATCCAAAACTGTTACTTAGCAACAATAACGTAAAAAAGGGCCAAAATGTGTCAAAACCGCTGCGTAGTAGTTATGATTAGAGTCAACCAGATAAATGTATTCTGTTAGATGAAGATGAAGGTTTAAACTGTCAGAATAATGTCTTCCTTGTGAGTAAATTGTTCCTGCATTTTGGATGGAATGTTGGGTGTTGATGGCAGAGATATTCAGTGTTAGAACTCAGTGCTACTTTCTGTATTTTTGTACTTTTCTTTTCAACTTTTTCCCACAAACTGCCACTGAACTGTTATAAAACTATGATAAATATTTACCACAGGTACTATCCCACCAAGAAAAAACTGGCATATGCGCTTAAAAGGCAGAGGATGTAAAAAGATTTCTGAAGTTTCATGAAGAGTACAGGTTTTGTAGATTTATAGGCAGAAGGGAGAAATACTAAGGAGCTGGATTAGGATTCTGACTTAACTTCGCCTGATGGTGTCACCTGCTTGCACGTTTAATGCCATATTGTTCAGTATTACAGGCAATCTGATAACAGCTCCATGAGAGACAAGCAGGTGACAGAAAAGCTACACAGTGAACCTTTACAAAACACATTATAATTTTGACAACAAACCAACTTTTACCCCCATATTTCACATTCTATCAATTTAATTTTCCCCATACAGTTACAGAAAATAGGCATACACCACCCTCTCACCAGAAAAGTTCCATAGTGCACCTTTACACTATTTTATGATCTATATTATAATGTTGTTTCCTCATCAAACTTGTTTCATTCACACATGTTAAGCACAAATGCCACATATTTAGGCTGTGTACTTTTCTCTCAAATTAAAAACTCTCTGTTCCACCTTGTGATGTCATGTGGTAAAACAAGAAGCGCTCCACTGTGTTTTTAAACTCCATACACCTTCACTAAACATCATTTGGATCATTTCAGCCTTGGAATTGCCGATCTCTACTAAACTAAAGGTATAGGTTTGCTGTTAACTTGAAAACTACTACTTCATGACATCACAACGTGGAACAGGGCATTTTAAGCTTAAGAAATACAAACAGACTAATAATGCAGGATTACTCAAACATGTGTAACTGACCACTTTATAATATGGCTTAAAATATGGCTCTTGAGAATCCATTTTGTGTAATATAGGACCCTTAAAAACACATACTAATCTTGACATAAAAAATTATCACTCCAATTTGTAAACTACGACATTTTCAACCGCCAACATTTATCCTCATATGTGACACGGCCCATTGATTCCTATTACACGGCCTTCTGCGTGCATGATGAATAGAATTGAGCGGTAAACATGATTTGCTGTGATTGGTTTACACTGGTGATGGATGGGTGTGACGTTGTCTAAGATTAGTCCCATAAAACATAAACGCGAGGGGGGGTAAACGTGTCCGAGCGACACGCGCCGGAACCCGCAGATCGACGGGGTCTATCCTTCTGCCGACAGCGGGGATGTGGAAACGCAATTACACGAGAATTAAACACACCATTACACAGCTCACTCACACAGGTGCAGCAGGAGGTGGCGTCGTGACTGGGTGTCATAGCACAATGTAACGAGTGGTAATTAATGTTTAGTTAAAGGGCTCACATTACGCTTTCAGAGCATTTTGATCTTATAACATGGCTTAACGCTCACTAGAGTCAATTTTGTGTAATGTAGGAACTTTACCCACAATGTGACAAAAGAGAAAGTTAATGGTTGCCAAGTTAAGATGATGCTGCAATGTTGCCAGATCAGAATTTCACACACAGTTTTTAACATACAACTACTAAAACCCTCAGAAAACCAACATTATTTGAGATTACCATGTAAGTTACCACAGTTCTAGCTATAACACAGTGGGCTGTGTTTGGTGCTTTACCAGTTGTAGAGAGGGGATCCAAAACATTTTTAGTTTTGTGAATAAATCAGCATCACAATTAAGTATAAGTAAAATGAATTGGGACACTTTTTGATCAGCGTGTGTCCTGCATATAGTGGCAGTTAGCCCCATGTTTTTTAACAGAGCAGAGATAATAACAATCAAACCACTGGACACTAAATATCACCTAGAAACAAAATGCATATCCCATTTAGCACAGCACCGGTACGATCATCAGAAATGCCAAGATGTGATGCATATCTCACGGTAATGAAGCCATTTTCATGTTTTTTAAAGACATATCTTTTTGAATGTAGTGTAATGTAAAATGTTGTGCAAAAGACTGAGGATGTTGAGCTGTTAAAGCAGGTTTCCTTTGTAGTTTGACCTTTGTTTACATTAACAACTAAATTCAATGTGACATCTAAGATGTATTTATCACACATCTAGCAAAAAAAACCAAAACAAAACAAAACAAAAAAACAAAACTATTTGGAGACAGATAGGTAATATTAATAAAAGATTTTTAGAGTCATATCAGGGTTGGTCAGATGACTTTGTAAAATTAACTAATGATTACAACTGACTACTGATTACTCCTTCTAAAAGTTATTGTTAGTATTATTATTATTATTATTATTATTATTATTATTTCAACATAATGTGATCACTGATTACTATAAATTATTAAAAAAGGAAACATACAGCTCAGAACAACTTATAAAAAGCATCACTTCTTCACAATAATGACTCCTCCTCAAACCCACACTTGTATTGTTTTGGTTCACAGCTGATGTGCGTCTGACACCAGAAGACGACGTCCTGTGCTGCCTGTTGCCTCTTTTTACTAATTTATGACACAGATCTATGGATTACACACACTGAAAGAAAAAAGTAACTAAAAGTTACTAGGGCAAGTAACTGTAGTCTACAACATTTTCAATTGTAACTTGTTACATTACTGCATTACTGAAAAAAAGTAATCTAATTACAGTAATCCTTTACTTTGTAACTAGTTACTGCTAAACACTGTATACTTTTAACAAATAAGCCTTAGACGACTGCTCCGGTTAATCCCGCTGTGTCCTGTGAGCTGTTTCAGAGGCTGAGCTCTGGATGAAGGAGGTTTGCAGTAATGACCTGTCCTGACTGGAGGGACGGGGAGTTTTCTTCACCTGACGAGATTCAGAGCTTGGCCTTTATACCTCTCCACTCCCAGTAGTTGTGGCAGTGCTATAGTTTAGTATGCAGTAAGACAAAGTACTGAACAGTTCATTTAAGGTCTCAAATACTCAGATACTTCATTAAAGCTGATGTACCTGATTTTTACTGTCTTATAAACCCAAAAAAAAGTTATTCCTCACTTATCTTATGCATTCTGAGCATCCTATTTACCCACCATGATGAGTTAATAAGTGCTTTTCACAACCATTGTCGGCCCAGCTCTTTTTGGCACCCTAGGCGAGATTTCTGATGGCGCCCTTGTGCCCCTGTTATTGCAAGTTCTGCCAGCAGAGAAATGCATCTCCATCTCACAGGAGCATGCTCAGCTGAGTACTTCCATCTGCGAATATTAAAATTCAAAGGAAGTCTTTACAGGCAACGTATGTAATCAATACAGTGACCTGTCTTTAACTGTAGCAGGGGATGCATACTTCAGCAGGAACTTCAACCGAAAAAAAAAAAAAAAAAAAAATCTCTTTAGTGCATGACAATCTGTTATCACTACAGAGAGAACAGGATCAGAATGACCCGTCTTTAAAGGAGCAGAGCATTTGGGTCTTCTGTATGATATTAGAATACACTTTTTATGAGCATGGCTACCTGCCTTTAAGATTTGAAACTGAACAATATCGTAATAATTTGCATTATCTTTGTACTGTAATTTCAGCACAATGTAATGGTGCGTAATGTAAAGCTCACCTGTGTCTGTTATAAAAGTAAAATAGCTTTTTGTGAACTTTAAGCACTTAGTTCAGGGGATGCATTTCTTGGCAGGCAGACAGTGCGGCGTAACACTCCTACCCGCAGTAATAAATAGTCTAAAAGTGGGTACTGTGGGTACTGGGTCCACAAATTAGGGGCCTTGAATCAAATTCTGAATAGATTTTTGTAGCAGGTGATTTTAAAAGTGTTTTGTTTTGTTTTTTTAGTTAATTTGTGTCTATTTATTATAATAGTAGGTTACTTCTCTCCAAAATTCAAAGAGGGGCATTAGGTATTATAGAGATGCTGGAGGCTAACGTGCATTTTACATATGTGCGGATTATTGCCGTGACCGTAATGCAAACAATAACTAGCATGCAAACAGTCCACCAGCATTACTGCCTGGTCTGTGGACAAAGAAAATGCTTTATAATAAAATGCAAACGACACACCGTGGTCTCACTTTGACCATAAGAGCTGCTTTTACAATATAACTATACTGGAAAAAAACAAATTTTACTTTCTTACAAAAAAAAAAAAAAAAAAAAAAAAAAAAAAAAACAGACAGGAGAATTCACACATCTGTTTCACTTTTGAACCCTCCTTTCTGTGCCACTAGAGGGAGTCTTGAGTCTACGCAGAATCAGTGTGAGAAAAGATAGGTATCCCCTTCGAGCAACTTCAAATGCCACAATGATTTATAATATCAAAAAAGGCTTCACTTTGCATTACCATATGTCACTGCCATCTGCTCAGTAATTATTCAAATACCAGATTAAATCGCTTTAAGCTTAAACGATGGGGCGGTGGGAAGAGGGATTGTTGCTCAAGAAACGAAACAAACCCTGCACACGTAGTCCAAAACCGCAGTTAACAATATATTAATGGGTTTCAGACGACATCTCAACATTCTATAGGCCAATCGTATTTAAAGGGTCTATATTAAGCTATGCAATTTATGTTATAATGTTGCATCCACATCAAAAACAAATCTGGAGTTGTGTTTTATTTCATTCACACATGTTTAACACTGCATATATGCTCTTTCATACAATAAACACTCCGTTCCTCCTTGTGATGTCATGTGGTAATGCAGGATAATGTTAGCGCTGGAAATGCCAATCTCTATTAAAAAAAAGGGTAAAAAGTAGCTGTTAATAGTTCATATTTGTCATCAGGTTTAAAACGCATAGAGATTCATCAAAAACAATATCTTTGGTGCTCTTTTTTTAAACAGTAAAGACACCAGTTCCTTTAAGAAAATAAATAACAATCGGTTGGCACAAATTGGCAGCCATGTTACCATCAGTCAGTCCCAGGGCAGCTGCGGCACCAGACGTAGCTTATCTCCACTGATTTGACTAAAGAGTGAATAAAAGTATAGTGTAATGTTTTTGGCATCTTGATATGAATATAAATCCAAGGTAATGAACCATTTTTAATATAACTTAAACATATTCCTGTTCTGATTGCATGACCTTTTAAATTGATTATGTAGAATTTAAATTACCATTACACTTGTTCTGAAAGAGTAAACCTCACTTAACAAGATTACTCAAGGAAACATAACACGACTCCAGGTATTTTTAATGAGAAAGCATCATTATAACATGGTTAAAAACTCATAAAAGAACAATTAGCATAATTTATCCCCTGTAGAATTCACCAAACAGCACTTGCTTATGTTATCTGCTTAACAGTAGGAGGAGTTGGGAGGACATGCACACTCCAAACTCACTCATTTCTTTGTAATTAATGATATCCATTTTAAAGGCACCATCATTATATACACTCCATCTCCTTAAAGATTACAGTAAAGGTCAGGCAGTGCGTCACCACTAATGACTGTTCATGGCATGTACAGTTTCACAGCAGCTTGGCATTTCAGGTGCTAAAAGTTTAAACCTTTCCCGGGCGACCTTCTCCCATCAGCCATTTGTCATAATTAGGACTAGAATACCATGGCAACAGCTTAAGGATTCGACCATGCATGTGCCAGTGCATGTTAAAGCAACCCTGATTCTTCTGAGTGGGAGGGACGTATATTAAATCTGTATGTGCGATGCATGGGTTGTTCTAAGGGACGTGAGTTTGAGTTATGCATTTACATTATGTGAGCTATGGCAAAAACAACTATAAACACAGAATGGAGGTTGGATCTTGGGATAAGAACCAGACCGGTAATAATAAATAAAATATCAATTTAATCTATACTAGATATATTCAAAAGGGAAATTTTTGGCCAGATCATTGATATTGGTTGTCATGTTAATCACTACACAAGGGAATATACCATCATAAAATTCGTATCTATAGCTCTCTGAATTGAGTTCTACACATATCAATCTGGAACGGCTCTCACTGAAAGTGATAGGGAAAAGGCGGCGCATCATAGTGATTATTTCAGTCTGACTGGTCGAAAATCACAACAGTGGAACAATTCGAAAAATCAAACTTTAGTTGCATCCAGTTGAGAGAAAAGCACAGGCAACTTCCCTGTCCACAAACGCACAAAGCACTTCACATTTTCAAGAACTAAATAGTTTGGATTTTTTGCAAAAATAGGCTGAGGTATGTCAGTTTTGCCCTCAATGCTGCACTGTGATTGGTGCACCAAGCAGCACTATCAGACCAGCGGGAGCATCGCAAGATGGATTCTAGTGACTTTATGAACTCACAAATATCGCAAAAATCCATTGTGCTGTGAAAGGTTATTATCATCATACTATTTCACAAAGTCAACTTGGCCTTAGCATGGCTACTATTTATAGATGTTATGGATATGCTTGAAATGTTCCACAGTGTGATATTAAACTCATCTATGTTCATTCAAGGTGTTTTTATTTCAAAGAAAATCCTTAAACAGCTTTTATTCTTACTGTGAGTGAGAACTGATCTGTAGGGGAGCTTTCACACCTACACCACTTGGTCCACTTTAAGCAGACTTGAGTTCTGAACACCCATGAGTATGGTTTGTTTGGGCTGGTCTGAAGGCGCCAGTTTGAGTTCGTGCACATTAAAGGACTGTACTGAGACCATCTTCTGGAGGCACAGTCCAAACGGACAGTCCAAGTGGTGCATTTCGCTTGAGATGTGAATGCTGATTTGGCCCAAATCGCACTTTTTGATCAACAAAGATCAACATACTTCCATAGCGTGCAGAGCATGAAGAAAAAAAAAAAAATAGAATGACAATCAAAAAAAGGGGAAATAGGCAGTGACGAGGCGTATAGTGAGGGGGAAATTAACGATCGCTGCTATTTCATATAATTAAACAAAAATATATCACAGTTTTGGAGACACATAAAAAACAGCGGTGTTGACAGGCTAATCAGTTACATGGGCTCATAAAGTAAAGAGCTGTGACTAATCCTCACAAAATGTACATGTATTGATTCTCATGTAATGCTCTAGCAGCCATGGATTACCTTGAGCCCAGTCTTTTTCTGGACAATGATAATAAAGTCATAACTCAGTGGTTTGTTCATCTATTCATGCAGCCGTTGCATCTTCTGAAGTAACTGTCTCCTGCTCTGACGGCTCGTCAGCGCCCCTGATGACCCAGTGTGTGGGGGGCATATGTCCGACATATTTGTAAAATCAAATACGAAATACAAACATCGCTAAAATCTGATGCATCGTAACTTTTGTTGACAAGTAACAGATCAGATAGGGACTTTCCTCTGGCCAACATGGTTTCTACTTCATTGTCATTTCCTGTACTATGTTTGTGTTACAGTGTCACTTCAGGCAAAGGGTATATTGTATTTTCTCTTGGTTCTGTTTGTTTGAGATGAAGGGTGGTGATCTGCACCAAACGAAAACTGCAACAATGTTTCAACTTTAGTTCCCAATCGAACCCCTCCACCAGACTAACAGGTGAGAAAGTTGGCCTGGCGGTGTCACCATGGAGACAAGCAAGGAAGATGTTTTATGCAATTGGCTTTGTGCACAACGGCACCCGGCTAGTTCCGGTCTCTAGGGAAAGTAATAAAAGCCATTTCTACTCCTATTCTATCTCTATTTTGGTACAAATGAAAAAACAAATCTGCTACTCACTAGTGTGATGTGCAGCTATCCACAGGAGGTGCCAACAGCTGCACGGCTTTTTCTTGTGATGGCATTTACAACGTCAGCTCCCATTGGGCACAGCACTTTTCTAACACGGAAGTCAGAATTGTTTCTTTTATGTAATCATTTTAGATAAAGATTGCATTTAAGCATTTAGATTAATAAAAAAATGTGCAATTATAATATGTCATAGATTATACGTCTATAGCAGATACAAGCACAAAATGTCTTTTTCTTGAGGGAATAATATTATGGTCCTTTAATAATCATAGTCATTTTACTTTCCCATCTCAGTTAAACAGTCTCAATAGAAAGTTGTGCTGTATCTGTATCCCAGCAACACTGCATATGCTGTCTTATGTAATTTGTATAAAAATAACGCCACTCCGTACATTGTCCCATTCAATGTATGCAAAGCCTATATGTGCATAGCATCGTAGACTGTCCTTTGGGAAAACATTCTCCGGCACTAATACCTCCAGCTCTGCCCTTGATGCTGGAATCGGGACAGTGCGTTGCCATGGCGAAACAGTTACCATGGCGATGCGGGAGAGATGCAGGCAGTCGGTGATGCAGCAGCGGCGGGGTTGTCACGGAGACGGAGGGGACCAAACAGCCTGCGAGCAGTTTTCTAAAGTAAGGAGAGGCGAGGAGGAGGAGGAGGAGGGAAGAGGACGGAAGAAATTAAACAATAACGGATGGAGAGTCATCACACTTTTATCACATCTTAAGTTATTCAAATAAATGCACTCTCTCCCCTCCTTCTTTCAACCATTACAGCTAAAACACTGTTACCAAGCAATACTGCAGCAAGTATCGAAATATTGATCTGATACCAATACCAGTTTTATATTAAATGCATTGAAACAAAAAAAATGATGTCAAAATTATGATGTCGTCCCATCTCCACCGCAGCAGCAGAACAGAGCCTCCTCAGCCTCTCCATCACTTTTTACAAAACTATCATACATCTCTAACTGCTGGATTTAACCACCAAAATCAATCAAACACTGTACGTCACTGGTTTAATTAGCACAAAATGATCGGGTCTACTTTTACACTTTTCAGTCTAAATATGTGGTAATGCAGTGTTATTTACAAAGAGGTATCAGCGCCACAGGGTAAAGCACTCACCCATAAAGATGAAGATTGCTAGTTTGATCCAAGCTACAATCAGTACATGCAAAAGTTGTGTGTAAACTGGTGTAAGAATTAATATTTGTGTGACAATAGATAGACATTAGATTTTTTTTTTTATTTTTTTTAAGACAAGACAAAAAAAAACCCAAAAAAAACAACAAAACGTTGGGAATAAAAACCTCACATAATTTAAAGATGCACTCTGTGAACGAGCCCACCATCTGCTTGTATCCATGGAGATGTTAATGCTTTGCCTGGGATTTTCTACAGTAAGGTGTTTAGCATTATTCTAGTCATTCAAGTATAGTTTTTTTTTTTTTTTTACCATGAACCATGAAATGCACGAATACTTCTCCACAGATCTGACCTGTAACTTGGCCTTGAACTGGCTTGTCTCCATGAAGATACAGTGAATAAGTTTGATACTTTGAAACACTCCAGATAAAGCAGATACTATCTCCAGGGTGACAATCAGAAGGTGTACCCTGTAACTTCAAACTTGAGTTTGACACTAAGTAGTAAACCTAGACAACTTACAGTATGGATGATGTACTTTTCAAACTCCATACTTTTACTCCTACTTGAGTGTAATAATACTAAGTAACATAAGGACGTAATATAATCAACATCAAAAGCTTTACATTGGCAATATAAAATGATTTAAAGGGGCCATTACGATATTTTCTGATCTGTGTTATAATGTTGTTGCATATTTAGGCTGTATCGTTTTTCTTTATGGAAATAGAAGAGGAACAGCAAAAAAAACACGGCGTTCCACTTTGTGATGTCATGTCGTAATACAGAAAGGGCTCCACTGTTAAAGGTTTTCTAAACTCCAGCTACAGTCTTCACTGTTGTTGCCGTTTGGATCATTTCAACCCTGGAATCTTAACTTGAAAACCACCACTTTATGACATCACAGAGTAGAACAGAGCATTTTGAGCTTTGGAGATGTAGACAGACTAATAAAGGATTACTCAAAATTTGTGTGTGAGAGACAAAACAGTCTAAATAACGGTCTGTTTTTGATGAGAAAACATTACAACATAGATCAGAAAATAGCGTAATTTGGGCGCTTTAAGATCATTTTAAATGTATCAAGCAATCACTGGATATCATAGTTTGGCTCAAAAAATCCATATCAGATGATCCCTACTTACTGTCACTTGCCCTTGGTGTTAACATTTTGAGAAAAAGAATATTGTTTATGCTGAATTCTGCCTCATAGATTTATTGCAATGATGACACATTCGCAGACAACTTGTTTTGCATAACGCATATTTCTGCCTCTGAGTGCTGACACGGCCTGTGCTTTTGTCGTCTTCCATATTTACTGGATTTAGCTGACGCAGTTTCTTTATATGGACTTGGGAGTCTTACAAGTCAAACCAGTATTTATCTTAACTCCCACTCCAGAATCCATCCTCGGACTGTCCCCTGTCTGAAGGAGGAGACTTAATCCGGGCTGTCGGGACTATTTTTGGACGAGACCTCCAGCAAGGACACAACCCCCCCCACACACCCTCCGCCGTACCGAGGCCGCAGACTTGTTGACAAGTGGATGGGGCTGTCAGGGTCAAGAAGCTCAAGTGCACAGGCGGGGATGGGGGGAAAGGATGGCGCGGTGACAACAAACATGGCGGACGACAGATAGGAGGGTAGAGGAAGGTGAGAGGTGCCAGACGTGGACACCAAAAACCAGGATTGCAGGACGTGTCGGGGTCAAGTACGACAAAATAGTCGATCAAACGTCGGAATAGACGTTAAAGGCGTGAAAAACAGAAGTAGTTCATTTCAAACAGTTTGCAGTGGTCCAAAGTTATTTCTCACTTACCTTATGCATTCTGAGCATCCTAGTTATTCACCACAATGAGTTTATAAGTGCTTTTCACAACTTTCAGCCATCACAGTAATGCTAACAACAATGAGCAGGCAAACCATGATTCTTGGACAAGAAAATGCTTACGAAAAAAATGCTGACATCACTTTTGATTTTGACCTTAAGAGCTGCTTATAAAAATGTGTATCTGGTGAGACTCTTGAATTGTTCAGAAGAAAGAGGCTATTTCAGTATCCGCACTGGTCATTTTATATGAGATATTGGGGAGTTACTTCAAGTCCAAATACCAATATCAGTATCTGAAATGAAAACGTGCATCCCTAGGTGGGTTTAATGAGTTTTACATTAGGCTTATATAGACCTTCTCCAGATTTTGTGTAATTTCGTGCATTATTCATTCACTCCATACTTGGTGGTACTCTACTCTAGCCAGCTGCCCTGGGGTAGACTGATGGAAGTGAGGCTGCCAATCTGTACAATCGACCCTTCACCAACACTGGCAGTCTCCCGTCCAAATACTCACGAGACCTAGCCCTGCTTAGCTCAGACGAGATCAGGTTTTGACAATCAGTACAACAAAATAGTGGCACAGTTCATTAGGGAATTTTTTGATACCCAAAAAACACCAATATATGGCAACAAAATCTTCATATCACTATTAGCACTGATATTCTGATACTAATGTCCCAGCATAATTACACAAAGTTTAGAAACACTACAATATGTCATTCTAAGATAACCCATAGTTGTCGATGTGTCTGATTAGTGTCTTCTGGTTGTTATGGAGACAAAAGCCGAGTGTCCGCGCTCCACAGCTCCCCTGACAGCCCGCTCCTCACACAATGGAAATACGGCATTTGTTTGTTGCTGTAGTTAATTGATTTAGTCGTCAACATTCAGAAAACTCCCAATTATGTCTGCTCAAGTGGAGAGAAGACGCCAGTTCTCTCATGGAGGAAGGATAGTGCAGACTTTCAGGGTAACAGCAAATTGGAGGATAAAGGAAAACAAAACAGTCATCGCAAAGTTGTTTTGGATGTGCTTTCCTTTCACAAAGTTTATTGGCTTTGAGTATTAAAGTAGTTCTCCGTCAGACTGGAGAGGATGTTTAGACCCAGAAGACTTGGTGAAAGACTGATAAAAGTAAACAGAGTGTGACTAGGCATTAGATCTGGAGAATATGACAAAAAATATCACTTTGTTTTCCCTCATGTTGATCAATTCAACATCAGTTATCTGAACATAAACATGATACTTTTAATGGTGAAATTTAAAGGAACTGTATGTAGCCTGTGCACTGGTTTAAAAAAAAAAAAAAAAGGTTCTACAATCGCAACTGAGGTAGCCAGCACGTTAACCTGCAGATACAGGACACATACAACTTTTTCTCATTCTCTGGACATGGAAGAATTTAACTGAGGAACAAGCACTGGTTCATTAAGGTCCAGTCAGTGATGATTCAGTTTTTTCATTTTTAAATTAAACTGGATTTGTGTATTGGAGTCCAGTAAGTTTCTCAAGTACATGTAAAAATATGAAAAAAAAACCAACAAACTTAAGTAAAAGCATTAAAGTACTCATTTCAGAATATACTTAAAGAGAAAGAAGTAAATGTATTTGACAGAGTGTTAATTTGTTGAAGTGGAAATATAATGATATTGATAGAAATACAAACACTGACAATATTTTGGTCAAAGTTCAACAGTCAATTCGAAAATTTTTATATCCACTTTGTGTATCTATGTTTGCTTGTTCAACTGAAGTTTGAACTCAAAAACCTAAGTCAGGATGTTACCACGGACATGTTAAAATACCCCCTTGAATCATATGAAAAGTACTTTTTACTTTTCAGTCCAGTTGAAAATATATAGTCAAATGTAGTGAAGTAAAAGTAAAAAGTATCCACTTTGGAATGTACTGGAGTAAACTACAGATACCTAAAAATGAACTTACATACTGTACTTAACTACTTTTACTTCATTACATTCCAACATTGAATTTAAAATACAAGTTCTACCTGTGCTTTAACGAACCACAGAAGTTATAGGAACACCATCAAGAGCTGCACTGAACCGGGACTAAACTGGGACTAAACCAGGAATAAAAAGGGACTAAACTGGGACTAAACCAAGACTAAAAAGGGACTAAACCGGGACTAAACCAGGACTAAAAAGGGACTAAACCGGGACTAAAAAGGAGACTAAACCGGGACTAAAACGGGATTAAACCGGGACTAAAAAGGGACCAAACCGGGACTAAACGAGGACTAAAACAGGACTAAACCGGGACTAAAAAGGGACTAAACCGGGACTAAACTGGGACTAAACCGGGACTAAACCGGGACTAAAACGAGACTAAACCAGGACTAAAAAGGGACGAAACTGGGACTAAACAAGGACTAAAAAGGGACAAAAATGGGACTAAAAAGGGACTAAACCGGGACTAAACCGGTACTAAACTGGGACTAAACCGGGACTAAACTGGGACTAAACCGAGACTAAACCAGGACTAAACCAGGACTAAACCGGGACTAAAGCAGATCTAACAAACCCTCCTGAAAGAGCTGCAATTCTGGATACATTCTCAGCCAGTTCTAGCCACCTGCTTTCACCTGCCAGTTGGCCTAATGTGACAGCTATTTCTTTGCACAATTACTGTAAAGCCGGTCATCAACATCCCAGTCTAATCTGCACAATGGTTGTCAATGTGTCCGATTCATTAGTGTCTCCTTGTTGTTATGGAGACAAAAGCCAAGTGTCCGCGCTCCACAGCTTCCCTGACAGCCCGCTCCTCACACAATGGAAATACGCCATTTGTTTGTTGCTGTTAATTGATTTAGTTGTCAACATTCAGAAAACTTCCAATTATGGCGCTCAAGTGGAGAGAAGACGCTAATTCCCTCACAGAAAAAAGACAGGGAGCATTTTCGAACCACTGCGCACGGCTCATTTGAAAAACCAAACTAAATGCAATGTTGTGATATTCCATTTTGATCAAAACAAGGTACTTTTGAAAGTCTCTAATGTGCTTGATCTGGTGAATGTTTTTGGAGATGCAGTTTGAAATGGAGCGGAACACTAAATCCACTTCTTTTTTTTGCAATGAAATGGCGTATATTGTGTTTTAATAGCATTATCTACAGCTTCTAGTCATTTCTCTTTCGCCAATTTGAGTGCAAACTGGGTAAATTTGTGGTTTTCTGGTCAAATATATACACATCTGTGCTGCATTCAGTGGCTATTGCAGTATTAAGTAGCTGGTGACATCACACAGGACTGTCCTGATTGCAGCCAGGTGTTTCTGAGTATAAAGCCAGCTGCAGGGATGGAGTTTGAAGTGTGGATACCTGTTCTTAGATCTCCAAACCCCGCCCCTCCTCACCCCTCACACTGCTCTCTATCTGAAATATGGTTGTGGGCGGAGTTTAGGTGTTTAGTCCCACTTTAAGTAGGGTCTAGACACTTAAGAACATAACTGTGGATCATCAACAATGTGATCAATTGGTTCTTTATTGTAATGGTGTTTATTACTCAAGCGAATACTCTTAATCCCAATCTTAAAAGTTCAAAGTTCATTTTAAGGATGTTCAAGGTGACATCCTCCCAAAAGGAAACCAACTCTCGAATACTTCTCATTTATGATTATTCTTGTGTTGGTATCAGACTGGTACTTGGTATTGGCAGCTAACTTAAGGATAAGCATTGGATAAAAAAAGCAAAAAAACTGTAGAGTATGTAACTTTTTGGAGGTAAAACGTTACCTGCATAATAGAAAGTTAAAACTCCTCCCCCCGGAACACGGAGATAGATAAGTTTTATACTCGGCTGTGGGATATTATAGCCAAAGGAACAATATTTCCAAGTCCAAGTAGGAGTCAGGGTTGTGGAAACGCAAGTCTGTGCACAGTGATAAGTTTTTCTGTGCATTTCAGTGTGCATTTCATGATGCAAAAAACACAACTGAATGAATGATGGAAAAAACGTTATGGCACTGAGTTATAGGGAATCAAAACGTCTTGCAAATGGGTCTGATTCTTTCTGGAGGGAACCGCAATTACACTTCGAGTCAGTAAATCCTTGACCACTCGCCTTTTGCCTTTTCACTTTTCTTGTTATGCTGCGGTAATAGAAAATCCAATCACACGGCGGCACTTTGAACGCATCCCAAACAAACACGCCAAGGTCGCCGCTCGCCCTTCACCCACCTGCTCCGCTTCACATAGACGAGGACCCAGGTGGAGGGAGAGGGAATGTTTGCAAAGCTGACAATCACTGCGGCGGACGTGTTGGTTCTTTATTTAAGGGACAACAAAAAGCTAAATTGTTGACAGAATATGTTTCTTTATTTGCAGTTTATTTATTTCAGCTGGAGCATGGATTTATGGCAAGCTACGTAATCATTGCAAGAGATTTTTTTATCTTAAATTTTTGGTACATACAGCATATACAGGTATGGAATTATAATAAGATGATTTGGTAACACATATTTGGTAGCCCATATAAATCTGCCATTACTTATATTTAGGTGGAAAATAACTAGTTAAAAAATTACCATTTACCAATTTACCATATGTATTTTAATAATTGGTAGTAGAGAACCCAAAAAGCACCCAAACTGTTTGTACTTCATACACAGTAATACTCACCTGATCAAATTCACCTGATAACAACTATTGCCGTCAGTTTCCATTAAAGTCCCTGTATCCATGTATTTGAGCAAAATATAAAATACAAATATAAAGTACAAAAAAGGATGTTGAATTTAAAGAGGAAAATCAAACAAAAAAAAAAAAAAAAGTCCATAGATCCATAAATGATTAATCCTAAATCTACTCAAATCAAGAAATCTTAATTCTAGCAATTAAGTGTATAAATCCCATCACATTTGCCTGGGATCCAGAATACACACTTCTTCAATACTTTACAAAGATGTGAGTCCGATCAGCGGTGAATAGCCCCGTTTTCAAATGGACGTGATTGACAGGTGGCATTAGCGAATCAGGAACAGGCAAAGGGGGAAAAAAAATCACATGGGGCTGAAAAACATCACGAATTTTTGCAGAAAATCAGCGAAGCAAAACGGATCTGATTGCACGATCTCGCTCACGTTTGACCAGGACGCCCCAGAGAGCATGGGTACCTCAATTTGCATAAAAACATATCGGGAGACATCATTCTTACTTTTCCAGGTGACCAAAACTTGCAAAATTGGTTACATTAAAAAAAACAACTTTATATTTTGTCATTGGATACTTAATGATCTTACTGTAA
Organism: Periophthalmus modestus; assembly: GCA_019594935.1. NCBI lineage: Eukaryota > Metazoa > Chordata > Actinopteri > Gobiiformes > Gobiidae > Periophthalmus > Periophthalmus modestus. The sequence continues at coordinate 14,954,392 of JAIEZT010001318.1, forward strand.
GCTAACCACTCTGCCACATTCCATTCCTGTCGTAACAACCCAAAATCTTTCCATTTAAAGGCACGTGTTGCTTTCACAAACCATCTCCCTCAGCTACTTTGCCATTTGAGACTTATTATTCATTCATGCATTGTATTCAACTCAATCAATTTCAATAACGCTGCATTTCCATAGTCCACAACACAAATAATCCCACGGCACTTTTCAATTAGGCATTTGTGTAAGCCAGCTCCCAGTGTTGTATTGTACTGAAGTGAAAAAGCCCGCGCCGCCAAATCCAAGGTCAAACGCGCCAATCCATTTATCTATTCATTCAGACAGCTAGCATCTTAGTGCGTCTCTCGTTAGTACCCAGAGTTTAATTAGTAAATGGATTGAGAGTGGCGCTCTGGTCCAATAGCGCTCTGAACCATTAGCATGCTCATCGGGGTGTTGCTAACTCCGCGATGTGCTAAAATCCCAGTGTTTTGATTGATGGGTGCTGCGTAAAGCGTAGGAGAGGAAATGAAATGGAATGAAAAGAGTAGTGCCGGTGTTGTTGCTCTATTTTAGATCTGGTTTAGTCCTGGGTGTAGTGTAGAGCGATGTTTTCTGGTTTGGACCTATGTTAATACTGAGTAGTTCTGGTTTAAGTCATGGAGCTTGTACTACAAAGCTGGATTAGAGTTAGCAAGGTGATTTCAGGGTTAGTGTTACTATGAAACTGGAACATTTTCAATCGGGGTGGATCTTTATGGTAGCATGCCCTGAACGCCAAACCTGCTACGTTCCCGAATGAGATAATGAGATGACTCTTTGAACAATCAGAGACCAGAATCCAGGGTGCTACAATCCTGCTGTAGACCTGGTTTAGACTTGATGTAGACCTAGTTTGGTCCTACTCTAGGGCAGGTTTAGACTTGATGTAGACCTGGTTTAGTCCTACTCTAGGACTGGGTTAGACTTGATATAAACCTGGTTTAGACCTACTCTAGGCTTGGTTTAGACCTGATGTAGACCTGGTTTGGTGCTACTCTAGGCCTGGTTTAGACCTGATGTAGACGTGGTTTAGTCCTACTCTAGGGCTGGTTTAGACCTGATATAGACCTGGTTTACGCCTACTCTAGGGCTGGGTTAAACTTGATGTAGACCTGGTTTAGACCTACTCTAGGGCTGGTTTAGACTTTATGTAGGCCTGGTTTACTCCTACTCTAGGGCTGGGTTAGACTTAATGTAGACCTGGTTTAGTAGTGTCCGATGTTCAGTGTTGATGGATGAGTGAGGGATATAGGGTACACGGAATAAACACCTGCTGAGGTTGCTAGGCCAGAGGGAGCAGGAGATAAGCCAAGTATAGTCCTGCCATAGACCTGGTTTAGACCTGATGTAGACCAGGTTTAGTCCTACTGCAGACAGACCTGGTTTAGTATTGGTGTCATATGTTTAGTGTTGATGGATGACTGGAGGATGTAGGGTACAGGGAATAAACACAATGTGGGTTGAGGGTGCTGGGTCGGACAGAGCAGGAGATTAAACCTAGAACAGTCCTGCTGTAGTGCTACTTTAGTCGTGTTATATGTTCGGTGTTGAAGGATGAATTTTGGGATGCAGGGTGCTAGGTCAGAAGGAGTAGGAGATTAGGCCTAGTATAGTCCTGATGTAGACCTGGTTTAGTTTTGTTGTACACCCGGTTTAGCTCTGCTGTAGACCTGGTTTAGTCCTGCTCTAGTACTATTTTAGTAGTGTCATAATATATTCAGGGTTGATGGATGAGTGTCAGGATGTAGGGTGCAGGCTGAGGGTGCTAGGTCAGAGGGAGGAGGAGATTAGGAGCCAGGACAGTGATGGATAGGGTTAGGCCGCTCACCGATCCACTTGTCGTTGCCATACCAGGACAGATTGCCTTTGGTGCTGTCGTAGTATCCAATCTTCTTGTAGCTGCCGTCTGTGGGAACAAACACACAGCCATGTTATACCAAAGCATTATGGGTTTTCATCAGTGTACATGAACGGGGAGGGATTGAGAGGGGAGGAGATGGAAGATGAAGTGCCGGGTACTACGTGATGTATCAAACTTTTTTTTCTGATCCTATAAGCCTCCTGTCTGGTGGCGTGACTCAATCTACTACATGTTTTTCCTATACTATACAAACTGGTCTTATCTCCTAGAATTCAGATGGGCTTGACTGACAGGGGGATTAACCAAAAATGAGTGTTGAGGCTTATTCAAATAAACATGGCGATTTATGTGTAAAAAAGAAAGAACGCAAGGCTCTCTGTCGTCCTTTGGGTTAGTCCTAATTTAGAACTACTGCTCATGCTGTAGACCCGGTATAGACCAGTTTAGACCTTGTGTAGTCCAGTTCTAGACCTGGTTTAGGTCTGGTACTCTGTGAGCTAGGTATTTTCTTAGATGGTACTTTGTTGTGGAAAGTCTGAGAACCACAGGGGCATTTTGTTGAAGGAGAACCATAAGGAAGCGACTGTCAGAGATGGATTCCATAAGGACTTCATTTGCTTACGTTCTGATTGTTCACTTGGAAGGAGCTTCAATGCCTAGAAGCTTCATTGGAAAAAGAAGTGAAGTTTTTAAAGTATATCCAAATGTAAAAATTTAGAAAAAAAAGTTAGAATATGTAAAATACTTCTTGCATGGTTTAAAAGGGAATTAAACCCACAAGAATGCAAATGTGAGACTGAAGACCTCCTGATGTTACCGACAAAGTGAATGAGCTAGAATGACCTTGTCCACAAAACCAGGCCCTTGGATATTACGGTCTAAGCGTGAGTGCTTAGTAAATCGCTTTGACCTCATTCAGAACAGTGCTTTGTTTAGACATAAAGTTAACAGCCTGCAGTAGGCACAGACGTTTTTGCACAGCTGCTTCCTGTGCCTCCATTAGCATTTAGCGAACATTAGCATGATTATAATGACAACATCACAATGCTACGGTTGTTCCAATGTCTACAGAGTTGTGCTTGAAAATTATTGCACATTATTGTCCCCGTATAGGAAATTTCAAGTTTGATCTTTAAGAAAATGTCTGTTTTCACCTACCACCTATCTCCACCCATGGCTCTGCACTTACTAGCTTTTTTTTTTTTTTTTTTTTTAATAGACTCCAGGTCAAACATATAGAGTTAAAACATTTCACAAACCCATTTTTCAGCAATAAAAAAACAAAATACGCAAATAAAAATCAACTGCTTGTTATGGTGAAATGCCACTTGTACCTGTTTCTAATTTTAAGATGTTTTGGACAAATTGTGGGGTAATATTAGATAGTCTGGAATATTAGGTTACTGGGCATGTATTAATGAGGCGGAAGTATTAAAGGGGAGAAGCCAAAATCAACTTTTTGGAGCTTTCTACCATGTTGTTCCCTCATCAAAAACTGTCCTGAAGAGGTCTTATATGTCATATATGCATGTTTGAGTAATCTTGTGATCTCTCTATTTGGACATTCCTGATGGTTTCCTTAAATATACAAAAGCACGATACAAAACAATACACTACAACAAACCTGATGCGATGTGCAGTAGTTTAATTAGCAGAATGCATGCCTATAGTAATGTAATAGCGCTCTGAAGGGGGAATGACTTAATGCAGGAAACAAAGGAAGAGGGGAGCGTCAAAAACTAAAACGAAACTTATTAAACATGTTAATACGTTGTTTTTGGCAAATATAGCATTTTCAAAATAATAAAAGGTAACATCTTGATCCAAATATGTAACATGTTAACATTTAATACCCCATAGAAGTGTAATAGCCCCTCTTTAAGTTTATGGGAGAAACCAGCGTAACAAGAGGAAACCCAACCAGACACAGGGAGAACATGCAAACTCCTCTCCCTTCATTCCAACACATTCTGCTCCCATTAAACAAGTGTCAATGCTTGAGCTGCTAATAATGAAAGAGAATTATCCATGTGAGAAATGGGTCTGTATTCACTGACTGGGCGTGTAAAGGCAAGAGACACAGAGTGGAACCATCAAATGACTGTGGACTGCATGATAATGGGCCCACCGGGTGTTCAACCAGGAGACACCAAGACAGATATAGGCGATTGACTGAGGTGCAGTAAACGCTTTATATTATGACTTAATTTTGCTGCTTAGACTCCAGCAGGTACAGACAACAGGGATGCAGTGAAGGGAGAGCATAATGGATGTGTTAATATCATAGACTGTATATATAAACAGAAGTAGCTAACCTGCTAGCCGACTTGACTCCATCGACTCTGGCTCCAATTCACTTTCTATTGAAAAACTGTCGCCCCTTTCTGTATAACTACTGCTGTCAGGCTCATCATTTTAGCCTTAATTTTCGCATTAACCCGCTCTTGGTATTTTTATGTCGCTCTTTTCTCCGTATATCAGGATATGAACATTAATAAAAGACAAATCTTGCGCCCTCATTGATACTCGCGGTCAGAATTTCAAACACGGAGCTCCAAATTGTCTCCTATAACGGCTAGCCTCGACAAGCTTCATTTGACTGGAAACGAACGCTACGGGGTGATGTCACACTCACTTAGTCCACTTCTTTATACAGTCTGTGGTTAATATCAAAGAAGGCATTATGACTTATTTCTGGTATTTAGTGCATTTTCAGTGTTCATTAGTGGAATGTCAAGAGTGTGCAAAGCAGTGATCAAAGCAAGACATCACGCTGGGGGAGTACTGCACGTATTTCTACGGGAGAATGGTGACACAAAGAAGTTTTAACATTGTCTGAAAAAATACAAAAATGAATTTAAACAACACATTTTCAGAAACCTGAGTGTTCATTGTCCCGTTTAGATGTTTGATTTTGAACAAAAAGGTGAAAAGGACTAACTGAAAACTGTTGGCTAATGATAAGTAGATTCGAACTGTAATGTTATTTGAGAGGTACTTGTTTAATAGCACAAATTATATAATGTGTTGTATTTCCAGCTAAGTCAGTTCTGCTTGAAAAAACAAAGCTCAAATGAGAGTCTAGAAAAGCCTGACACAGAACATGCCTTTGGGTAGCATCACACCTCCAGGAAACGTGGATGACATCAGCTGCAAAGTATCAATTTTGAAATATCTAAAATCTATTCACCTTGTTCCGTTGCCGTGGGCACCGCCATCGTCATTCGGGTTGTATTATTTTGCACGGGGCTGCCGATCTTAACAGCAAATCAGTTCTATACGGACTACAAAGCTGTTTTAAAACCTCCCAGAGAATCGGTGCATTATTGACTTGTTGGTCACATGGACATTAAACATTTTGCACAAGTGAACCTACTTTATATCATATTTTAGAGGTAAAACTTTTCCCAAATTTTCCATAGAAATGAATGGGAATGCCACCACAAAGAAAGTGTCATTCAGGAGAGACAAACGTTGGCAGTTTTGATGCTTTCAGTGAGAATCTACAATGTAAATAATTATAAGAAAAAAAAAAAAAAGAAAAGTGTATCCAAACTTGTGTGTATGTACAGTGTATGTATGTAAGTGTATGTACATCTTGATTGTTAGACATTTTGTTCAACACAATCTTAATCCTAATAATCTTGTTTTTCTTTTAAATGAATCTTTAATGGACCTAGACACTGGTAGCAGTAAGGAGGAGGAGATAGAGAGGCTGAGGGGGCTAATGGTTCTGCTGCTGATGAGAAAAAGAATGGAAGAGAGTGCATTGATAATAAAAGACAGTAGCCAGTGACACATGTGATGGGCAGTAGGGACGAGATAGTAACAAATATGGACACATTTTAATACCTACTATCTCACTCCGCTATGAAACAATAAAATGAAAAAGCAGTTTCTGTGTTTGAAAAGAAAAAGTGGGATATTTGAGTCACGCGCTGCTGCTACTTTGAGAGGCCCTGCCGCTGTGACCCTGCTGAAATATAGAGCAGACGCTTGATAAACTCCTGCATTAATAATATCTAATATGGTGGGCTCAGTGAGAGGGACTGTGAGAGGGCAGAGGAGTAAAGTGGCAGTAGCAGTTCATAAGGACAGTACACTTTAGCAGTAACGCTCACATAATGATCACGTCATAACTGTATGCTCATGAGAACAGCAGGTTGCTAGAGGGAACATTTGAATGGGAGCTTGCATTTTAAGTGGCCTGGCAACAGCCAACAATCTTATTCTATTATGCTCAAGGAGTCTGGGCTGTGGTCTCCAAGGTCTGATTGGCATGATTGACAGGCGGATTAAGGGAACAAGGGAACAGCATTACACACACGCATTACCCTCATCAAAAACTTGACTTGAAGTGGTTCGTCTATGTGTGTTTGAGTAATCTTGTGATCTCTCCTGGGCCCTATTCGAACCTTCCTTACGGTTAGCAGTACAACTCTGCCCAATGCTCATGCTCAAACCTGATGCGATGTGCAGTAATTGCATTGGCAAGATTCATGACAGTTATGTAGTGTAGTGCACAAAATAGCCAGTCTCTCTGACATTTTTTAATTAAAACATTTTTTTTTTTTAACCTTTTAACCCTGGAGAACCCATGGGGTCAAATTTGGCTGCAGTTAAGTGCTGCTACCCAAAATGAACAAACAAAAAAATATGTCAAATTTCAATTAAAAAAATTGAAAAAGCCCAGAGTGCCACTTCTGGCCCCTGCATACAGATACCGAGTGAATGAATATTGAACTAAAATGAGTGGTAGTGACAAGATGGCTGACCACATGCTATTTTGTTGAGCTGGAAAACTACCCAAACAAAATCATCTTCTCAGCAAACCAGCGGTTGGTAAAATTGTGGGTTTTAAAAATATTTTTAGTAATAGCTTGCAGAATGTCAAGAAGTACATTTTATATTCTTTTTGGATAAATTAGCGAGCCCATTGGGTCAAATTGGCGCCGATCCTAAATTAGGGTATAAAGGCTTAAAACTGAAAAAGTGGATATTTCAGTGTTCAGTGAACTTATAGCAGTAATTTAATGCAATGTTCATAATTTTCCAAGAAGAAAAAAGTTCTTGGGTTCTCCAGGGTTAAGGACTGAGCACATTATAGACCATTATAGCTCACCTAGACTTTTATTTTATTTTAGCCATAAAAATCATGTTATCTGCATGTAATGACTTATTTCACAGAACTTCCTCTATTTTACATATCCTTGCTTATTTTTCCTTTGACACATTAAATAACTGACTGGGAGAATCCCCGTGGCTCCTGCGCTCTGACTGGTCATCTTCGAGGGAACAACGTAAGCACATTACCGTAATGACAGTAACATATTTAAAGAGCCCCATGTGTCTGCCTTGAGATGCTGTTTGAATTTACATGAGAGCACAAATGGTTGTGGAGTTACGAAATAAAAAGTCCACAACCATGAGTCTCTCGGCAGCGATAGCATCCGACGCAATAGGGTTAAGTATCTCGATGTGTATAACTGACAGACCCTTACAGTCTTTTTGAAGTTGTCCTAGACAGCTATAGCGTTGGTATCATGCGTTTCACAGTTTGAGCCTTGGATAAGTTCATCCCGGCCCCTGTGCTCAGGGTCCTCTCTCAGCTGCACAGAGGAGCTTGTGTTGAGTTTGTGCTGAAGTGACATGAGCCTGTTCCACACGGCTCTCAGAGGAGACGTGTGTTAGCTGCACCTGAGATTCTCACACAGCATGACTACACTCAGACAGGTACAGGGAGAATGCAACAGTAGGTACATTTTAGGGTTGTCAAAAGCATGGAAAAGTAGATACTAATTGATAATAAAACTAGTGTCGAAACTATATACTTATCTGAGAAAGTATCAATACTAAAAAGTCACATTCACAGGACAGAAATGGAACTTTCTGAATAGCTTTGGAAAACCTTGAGCTCTAAAAGTTGAATCGTGCTAAAATTGTTTCCTGGCATGTTGCCACCATTAAGCAAAATTGTAATATAGTATATAGTAATATTATTATCATCGTTATGAAAATAACTGCTAAACACTAAAAAGAAATTCAAACTTTTTGTAAAGAAAACCCTGCAGTATACTGTACAGTTGATAATAGATGCATTGAAATCAATGTTTTCCTTCAGTGCGCCGGTGCAATTAGCATGTCTGTTCATGCAAATAGAGATCCTTTTTCAACTCCCTGCTCTACAGCGACATCATTATTAAATATGATAATTAGTCCTGGTCTGATTATGAGATCCTGAGGTAACCCGTTAGTCCTGATTACTTATAATGCACATGACAGATCAGACAACACATTTCACTAAAACATAGTTACATCATTATGTTTAAGAATTTACTAAAATCTTGCACAGTTTTTTTATTTTTAAAAGTTCAGTTAAGTTTGTCATTTTACTTCCTGGTTGTACACAGGCAGCAGGTGTGACATACGTAGAGTAATTCCATAATTACTTAGCAACCATAATGACCCAAATATTGCAAAACTACTCAATAGTTATGGTTTGACTAAATAACGTCTTTATTTTGTTAAATTCATTTTTAACTTTAATTTTTAAATTTTCAGTGTTGGTGACATAGGTAGAGGGGTTCTGTTTTAGAACTCAGCACTACTTCCTGCATTTTTGTACTTTTCTTTTCAACTTTTTTTCCACAAACTGCCATTTAAGTGATGCAAAACTATTTTCCACAAGGGGAAAAACATGAAACCCTGTCATCTGCACTTAAACTAGTCTAACTACGTTCACAAATGAGCTACACTACATGTGCTTGAATACATGACTGTGTTTGGGAATGCTAGTGTTAGTGCAGAGCCACTTTTCACACAATTAGCTTCTTCAGAATAGAGCAGGTTTTCAAATGCAGTCAGATAAACGCATCTATGAAGACAGAAGTGTAATAATGGAAGCGCGCAAGCATTTTAAAATAGCTCAGGGGAAGAGTTGATTTGTTTGGCATTTTCAACTTAGTGAGACACAAATGTGGCGGTGCTAAGGGAGCATGACAGCAAACAAAATGTAAAATGTAAAACTAATTAGGATTTTCAAAGCGCTGACGTGTTCTTGGCACTTATTTGTGGCACGGAAGCCAAAAGTGAAAATGATAAAGCCGTGCCAGTATTTTCAATAGCCAGTGGTGTTTTAAAGTGGTTTGAACAGAGGATGGTATCTAAACAAAGCCTTGTGAGAAAGAGGCAGCAGTTAAACAATAAATACTTTAATACTGAGGTGAATAACAGCTTTCTAGAAGCACAAACACCAGGCCCTACAGCAAACTATTATGCAGGAAATGGAAAAAGCTATGTTGTTGACGTTCCCCTGACCTGACTGTACAGTTATATTTTAAAGTGGGCATTTATTTAACTTTAGAATAACACACATATACAAGTGTAGCTGCTTGTTGGAAAAGTTATATACTTAGTTGTATAATTTACATTGTTAGCATATATTCAAAGTTGTATGTAGTGTGTATAATATAATCACCACTGACCCGGGGTTGCCATTGCCTAAACCTGCAGCTAGAGACACAAGTTTTTTTTTTTCATTCTCAGCATATGGACAAGCCAATGCCTCATGTTCCAGCTCAGAACCTGCAGAAGTCACTCACTGAGCTGCAGAGGCTGATTCATGTTTGGCTGCAGGTGGTGGGGTTTAGGGAGTGACAATATTGATCAGAGAGAGTCATTTTAGTCACTTTTAGGCTGAAACATCTTGAGAACTGTTAGACCAAATTATAATAAAAAACACGTCTAATGTTTTTGTCATAGAGTAAAAACATTTTACAATTGTCAGTAAAAGCTATATTTGGTTTGATTGTCTATCTGGGGACACAGTTAAATCATCCATCCATTTTCTTCCTCTTATCCGGGGCTGGGTTGTGGGGCAGCAGTCTAAGCAGGGACTCCTAGACTTCCCTCACCCCAGACACGTCCTCCAGCTCCTCCGGTGGGACCCCAAGGAGTTCCCGGGCCAGCCGAGAGACATAGCCCCTCCAGCGTGTCCTGGGTCTTCAGGTTGTATGTCTTCATTGTGGATCTAGTGTGAATATTCTTAATTGAGGGCTTTTAAAACACTTTGGACTGGTTAAAAGTTACTAAACATTAATTTTATTCATTAAGGCTGTTTGAGTCTCCGCTCGTTTTATCTTCAGAATCAGGACAAAGATTTTTTGTATTGATTCTAAACAAATTAACCAGCTTCAAATTTAAACTGCTTGAAAGTGTGGACGGACCAGAGCTTTGGTGAAGGGACCAGATTACAGATTATATTTTTAATGATTTCTTTAGGACTGGAGCAGAGCAGAGGAGATGCCCGGGGCTCGGATATGCTTCAGTACTGACCCTCACACAGCTACACAACAACATCCATATTTAACCATCCCCGGGAGCAGCGCGACACTGCAGCGCATCTCCACAGACAGGAGAGGGGAGCAGAGAGAGCACGACGGAATCACAAGTTATGTAAGCGCCGAAATAAAGGAATAAAACTAAAATATTAAAGCAGACATTATGAGAAATCAAGCTCTTTACAGTGTTAAAATGTTCCTCTCACTCTTTAGCTTACTCAATAATAGGACTGGAAGATATGACAAAAAGACAAAAAAATAATCAAAAAACTACAAGAAAAGACAAAATAAACCTGTAGGAATCATATGCAATACTGTAACATAATGTGGTAGGCCTTTCACAGAAAATACTATATGTTAAATATACTTATCGTTCAATAAATTATAAGTGGAATGATCATTTTTAGGGGTCAGTATTTATCGTGTGTACCGTTTCTTTGTACTAGTGGTAAATTTTGGGTTATTTTTTTTACAATATGATAAGATTTGAAGTGTAGAAGTTTGAATTATGAACTTCAATGACTCATTATAGATCCATACTATTGGTTTCAATATTATCGTTTATCGTCTGTATTTACTTCAGCAATATATCGAACTCCAAAATGCGTTATCGGGACAGACCTAGGTACAGTTCACCCAAGTCTCTTCACCTGCTCTTTATTTATTAAGTCTGTTCATATGCTGCACTGTAGATAACCACAGTCATTGCCACGTATCGTACAAATACTATAATATACTGAAGTCACTTTACCTGCAGTTTACTCTTGTCCATATGCTGCACTGCACTGTTCATAACCAAAGTCAGAGACACTGGCAAAGGTCTGTAGCCTTATAGCTTAGACATAGTGTTGCGTTACTTTTTATGTCTATTATAAATCTTCATAATATATTTTACCTTGATCTTGAATCTGATTGCATGTTCCTATTTCCCTGCTGTTCTTGAACTTTGTGTTGCAGCACTGTGACAAATAAGGGTTTTCTTATCTTATCTGTTTTTTTAAATTCTGATTTTAGATTCAAGATTAGGTTGTTTTTGTATGGAAAAACAAAATATAAAGTCAAAATTTCCTGAACATAGACAGCACAAACTTTTAATCATTACCATTAAAACAAAAAGTGGTTTCTTCCTCTAAAGTCCAACCTCTGCTCCAAAACCAACTTCACTGGCGATCAGTTGGATACGTCCATCTAGTTTTTCTCCACAGAAGAACATCTAAAGTTATGCTGGACAATAGTACGCAAACTATTAACCCTATAGTGTTGGATGGTATCGCCGCCGATTGACTCGCGATTGCAAACTTTCCATTACCATAACTCCGCGACCAGTTGTGCTTCATGTAAATTCAAACGGCATCTCAAAGCAGAGGCATGGGGGTCTTTAAATATGTTACTGTCATGTACACACTGATACTTCCTTCAACATGATTTGTATAGCTAAGAAAAAAAAAAAAAGTCTAGGCGAGCTATAATGGTCTATAATGTGATCAGTCCTTAAAGGGTCCACAAAGTTCACAATGAGGAGCTGAAGATAGTCCACTCCAGGTCCAGAAGTACATTTTCCATCAGTTTTTCCCATAGACTTTTTTCAAAATTCAAATAGTACGTGACATCACAGAGGCTATTCAGCTATGTGATAACCATAAAAAGGTTGTTTGAAGTCCAAAAAAAGTTTTAAACCACAAGATTCAGTGGAATGTTTTAAAAACGTAGTGATTTATAAAGTTTCAGAAACAGATTTTAAATAAAAATACAAGTCCTGTCATCATTAGTTACCACATATCGGATTAGCCCTGGACAAGCTCTCACACTGTTAATGGTATTATTATTATTTATTTATTTCAGAAAGTCTAAAAATGAATGGGAAATTTACTTCTGGGTAGACACTTCTGAACTATTTTGGCCAGCATTACTCATTATTATTATTTTGCTATCCTATTAAAATAAATGGACTTGAATGTTAATTTCAGTACCAGGCTGTGTGCACAATAATTCTAAATACGTTACTCCAGGAAGGGTCCATTTTGAGTGAATATCTCTGTGTAATCCATTATCCATCTGCACCTATGTCATGTCCCCGCTCACGGCCCTGTACTTGCTGCAGTTCTTCAACGATGAATAATTGGGCAAACCTTACAATCTACTTTACCTTACATACATTTTGTTTATATAGAATGTGCTATTTATAACATCTATACTTAGACTGCATATATATATATACATAGATAACCTGGTAGACGTCGTGCTCCAAAGAAAAATGATCATGGGCGTGCATCATGGTCCATCGACTCTGGCTCCAATTCACTTAACACTGAAAAACTGTCGACTCTTTCTCTGTAACCGCAGCTGTCAGGATTGTCATTTTGGTCTTAAAATGGTCATATTTATTTCGCTATTGTGTCCGTAAATGAAGATATGAACATTAATAACAAACAAATCAGCAAACCTTCTTTCCCCGACGTCGCTACAGCTAGCGTTAGCAATAGGGTTGACTGGGCAGGTGCAGGTGAGAAGGGGCGTTACCTTCAACAGCCTCGCTCCGGATTGGCTCTCTGGTTGCTATGATACTCGTGGTAGGATTTCGAAATATGGAACTCGGCTCCAAATTCGCCCGTATAACCGCACGCCTCGATGAGCGAATTTGACTGAAAGCGAACGCTGTGGGTGACGTCGCACAAGTCAGGAATCTTATATAAACATCGGATTTGACTTATATTTCTTATGTCAGTTTTGCTTTGAGACTATTACATGTCAGTCCGGTCCAGTGAATCTACATGTGACCGCTCCCCTCATCAAACAGCCCAGTGCATTCTGGGAGATGACCCCGAGACTTCTGTCAGTAGCTGTCACCTGGAGCCATCTTGGTATTGCTGTTTTAGGCTGGGTGTCAGGGCAGGATGTAGTTTTGGTGAATGGAACGCTTGCCGTGTGAGGCGGAAAGGGAGGAGAGTGATGTGATGCCGCCTGACACTTCAATGAGCTGTTTGACAAGTCCAGGATCCGCCGAGAGCAGCCACGGAAAACTGGGGCAAAATACAAGTCAATGAGAGGAGTTTGAGCAGCGCCGCATTCACAGGAGAGAGAGCAGAGGGCTGACTTTTATCTAAACATGTTTCAGAAAAAGAATTAGAGCATTTAAACTCCTCAGAATGTAGGCGATTGCATCAAATTGAAATCACAATTTGAAAGTCCGCCATCAGCAAATCACAAAGGCTGCGATTTTTTGAAGTATTAACAAAACATCCTGTCTTATTCTGCACTTAAGTTGGTCTGCAGTTTGTCCACCCCTGATCTAGAGGGCTGAATGTACATGGACTTCAATACCTTTTACATATTGTCCGTACAAGGTCATGAATGGATATTTTTAATAGCAAAGAGATTAAATTATAAGAGAAATCATGCTTTCAAGCTCTAATACAGGCTTGTAAAAATTGAAACCCAGGTACTAATCATTACTAAACCTATTATCTAAACTAAATCTGCAGAGTTTCCTGCTGCTGCAAATCCACCGGGAGGTCAATGCTCTGTCTCAAACCAGTCTCGCAAATGTACAGTTTCTAGAGTTTATGAAAGTGAAAAGTTAAGTGGCTCCAAACCTCCTTTTAGCTGAGCACAATAACCATATGACATTCAGCCACAGACCGTTTTCAACATGAGATTTATAAGCTACGTTCTGACATGAATGCGGTGAGTTCGGCGTTACATGTCACGCTGAAGTGCTAACGCTGTAGAGGAGATAATAATGGTAAATTGTTGCAAGGCTCACAAACTCAACTAAAGGTGACATAAAGATCACAAAATTAACTTTTCACTTTTGTAAAAATAACAAAAAGACAAATCTGATGCACTCTGGACAAACTGTGGATGACACCTGGTCACAGAGAGAATGGAGCAGCGCAAAAGATACTTGGTATTAAATATCGATATCGGTACCAACAAATCTGTACTGATATTGGTCGATACTGATACTGGAACAGATATATCGCCCATCCTTAGAGAGAAGTGATAGTCTGCTCTCATACGGGACTAGGTGTTTCCAAATTGGTTGTGCATAGACTTAAGAGAGAAGTATCATATGCTCAACAAAAGTAGTAGTAGTAGTATCTGGGTATGCCACAGGGTTTGGTTTTAGGTACTGTGCTTTTTAGCCTGTAAATGCTCCCTCTCGGCGGTGTCTCATCAGGAATTAGGTTTCACAGTTATGCAGAAAACAGCTTAACCAGGGCAGAACAGAGGTTTTAGTCGTAGGTCCTCTGACTTTTATCCCACACATTAAGAACATCACAAAAATAGTTTTTTATCACCTAAAAAACACAGCCAGAGTCTCCCCGTTCTCTCTCGGGCCAGCGTGCAGACGTTAATGCATGCTTTTATCACCAGACGAATAGGATCAGAGCCGCAGAGAACATCCATGTTTTTAAGAGCAGACCCAAAGACCCATCTTTTGATTACTATTTATTGTTTTGCTTATTTATTACACATATGACTGACTGAATTTGAATTTGATTGTATTCTTCTATTATACTGATAAATACACATCTGTCCCAGAGATCCTAAAACATCTAAACTACAGGGCAGCACTAAGCTCCTATAGGCTCTAGCTTTGGGAGATCAGACCTTTGGGTAATCTCCTGTGATGTTCCTCCACGCACCACTTCTGTGAGATGTTTGACGAGCGGAGAAAAAGCTTAAGTAGAGCAGCCACACTAATGGTCTCCAGACAGCGCACGCGAGTTCTGACAAGTGACGCGAGGAGCACAGCGGGGTTCACAGAGATTAGACATTTGAAAGCACTAACACTTTTTCATATAATAACCAACGCTACATTTTGAAGTTTTTTGGACCAGTGGGGGTCTCTCTCCCACTGAGGTCAGCAAAGAGAATGAAATCTGTTTAAGCAGCAAACTCTTATTTTAAAGTTTATGATGGAATATTTAAATCTGTCCTAACTATTAATGTCTTTAGCAATAGTAGCATGTTGTTACACATTATGGGTCACAATATAGATTCGACTTAGCTTAGTAGACTTAGCTCTCTCTCTCTCTCAGCACATACACACATTAGTCTCTCTGTCTCTCTCTCTCTCTCAACACATACACACACATTAGTCTCTCTCTCTCTCTCTCTCTCTCTCTCAGCACATACACACATATTAGTGTCTCTCTCTCGCTCTCAACACATACATAAACATTAGTCTCTCTGTCTCTCCTCGCACATACACACACATTAGTGTCTCTCTCTCGCTCTCAACACATACATACACACATTAGTCTCTCTGTCTCTCTTTCAGCACGTACACACACATTAGTCTCTTTCTCTCTCTCAGCACATACACACATATTAGTGTCTCTCTCTCGCTCTCAACACATACATACACTTTAGTCTCTCTGTCTCTCTCTCAGCACATACACACACATTAGTCTCTCTCTCTTTCGGCACATACACACACATTAGTCTCTCTCTCTCTCTCTCAGCACATACACACACATTGGTGTCTCTCTCTCGCTCTCAACACATACATACACTTTAGTCTCTCTGTCTCTCTCTCAGCACATACACACATTAGTCTCTCTCTCTCTCTCTCTCTCTCTCTCAGCACATACACACACATTAGTCTCTCTCTCTCTCTCTCAGCACATACACACACATTAGTCTCTCTCTCTCTCTCTCTCTCTCTCTCTCAGCACATGCACACACAGTTTCTCTCTCTCTCTCTCTCAGCACATACACACACATTAGAGTCTCTCTCTCTCTCTCTCTCTCTCAGCACATACACACACATTAGTCTCTCTCTCTCTCAGCACATACACACACATTAGAGTCTCTCTCTCTCTCTCTCGCTCTCACAACACATACATACACTTTAGTCTCTCTGTCTCTCTCCCAGCACATACACACATTAGTCTCTCTCTCAGCACATACACACATTAGTCTCTCTCTCTCTCACTCTCAGCACATACACACACATTAATCTCTCTCTCTCTCTCTCTCTCAGCACATACACACACACATTAGAGTCTCTCTCTCTCTCTCTCTCTCAGAACACATCCATACACTTTAGTCTCTCTGTCTCTCTCTCAGCACATACACACATTAGTCTCTCTCTCTCTCTCTCTCTCAGCACATACACACATTAGTCTCTCTCTCTCTCAGCACATACACACATTAGTCTCTCTCTCAGCAGCACATACACACACATTAAGGGCTCTGAGTTTGTGCACTGGACATGAGTAGAGAGTCCTGCTGACAGCACGACAGAGAACAGTCCAAGCTCCGTCTGAGTTTTTAAACCATCCAAAAAGAGTCTGATAGGTAGAGTAACGCTAAATACAAGATTCAGTATGCACATGGAGGATTAGCGCAATATCAGCGGCAATGTACGAGTTTGTACGAGTTTACAGCTCATGTCTATCATGTTTACTTTGACAACTTTGCAGAAAGGAACAGACATGACCAGATGATTACACTTCTGATTTGAAGGTTAAATAAGATCTTATATCTGAATGTAGATATTAGAAAAATCATAAAATGTGCTTATACTGAGCCTTTTGATATTATTTTGACTTCATTTTTAAATAATATGGTCCCAGACACACAGATATATGTTGTTTTTTTAACCTTTAATCGTAATTAAGCTCTATTGAAGCAAATTGAAGCAGATTGTAATCACTGCCCAGCTTTACTTTCAACCTCTGTATATAAATCATCATTTTGAAGTATTTTTTGTGTTTGTCAAAAAATATACTTAATTTACATTAAAATGTAGCCCCCCTTTAACTTGCACTAGGGCTGAGCTGACCCCCCCTCGTCACATGATGGATGCAGTGGCAGAATGAAGGACATGTATAGATGAGTGAACACAGTAGAGGTGAGGGGCCGTACCTTGGAGCTGTTCAATCAGAGTCCAGGCCATACGAGAGCCTTGGGCATCAAACACTACGTGACCCTGAAGACAAAACAACAGGCTTTATCAAAAAGTCAAAAGTACAGTAGAGAACAATTATACCAGCCTGCTCAAACATAAACAGTTGGTATTGTTGGTGCGGGAGATCCACCAACATTTACACACAAAGATTTTAGATTTTATAGATTTAATTTGAAGGTGCAGGCTGTAATCGGGCTTTCTCCAACATTCTCCATGGAGATATACGATTTTATACAGTTGAAGAATATTGGAAACAATACTGGAAAGAAGCAGGAGCAGAGCCTCGTCCAGGCCAAATGAGTCAGATTTGTAGAGATGTAAACCTGCTCACGGTAACAATATATGTTTTCAGTGCCAACCGAACAACAATGGTTTTTGTGCTAAAAACATTACATACTGTGGCTTTAAGACCAGACACTGCAAGTGAAGGGAAAACTTTTCTTTTTTCCTTTTCACTGCTGACAAATAAATGTACGAAACTGAAAGAGCCAGGTTTAAAACTTTTGGTTCATCTTGTTCATCATATTAGACACAAAAACCTTTCACAGAGCGGATAATTACAGTATATAATGCATGTATTTGAGTTCATTTCATGTGAAAAAAAAAAAGCTTTACAACAAATTCAAGTAAGTGTCGGTGCTACTTTTTGTGGATAACTCTGGCTGTCTTTTTACCGATAGCCCAAGACATATGACGTATTATTTTTGGTACAGCTATCAAAGCATGTAAACTTTGCACATTAACCGTGCGCTTACTGACCGACACGCCTTCGAAGGAGCTGGTGTTGAGTGCTCTGTAGATCTCAGCGGTGATCTCTCTGTTGTTGTAGTTGAAGTCCTCCAGCCTGTAGCCCTTAGCCTTCAGGGGCCCCACGGTCTTGTTAAGGGCCAAAGCCAGGGCCCACACGGCATCGTAGGCCAGAGGAGCCTCCTGGAAGCCCCCTGTCTCTTCTGGGTTCTTACCCCCCAGTTTGGACATGAGCTGGTCCAGGAACTCCTGAGACGTCTGAGGAGACAAGAGCACAAAGCTACACTGAGACCAGCCTTCCAAAAACCTGGAAACCCTGCAATCATTCTAAATTCAACATCTACGAAGATTGTTTGGTTCTAAAAAAGCATGGGACTCTAGCACTAGTTTGGCTTTTCATTTTATTTTTTTTTTTTTGGTTTCTTTCAAATGCCAATGCCTGTAAACATGTTTAAAATATGAACTGTGAACTGAATTGTACAATTAAAGAAGCACTATGTAACTTTTGTGGTTGAGGGCGTGTCACCTGCTTGTGTCTACTGAAGTGTTGTAGCTGTGTATTGAATGTTCCATAGTAAAGCATTACATGTCTCACCATGGAGACAAGCAGGTGACACAAACAGGCTAAGTCACAAGTCAGATCTGTGCAGAGGAGACAAAATTGTTGAGCAACGAAAACCCCTGTAATGAGAAAAAATTTGTAGTGCCATAACGTGGAATATTTATGGCAAGAAATAACAACTCCATGGAGACCGACCAGAACAAACAAAACCACACAATGCTTGTCAGGAAAATCTCAATTACATATTTTTTCCAAAATTGTTTGGCCCTAAATTGACTGCAGCAGTGATTCCTGGAAATGATCAGCCCAGTAATAGAATCTCCTGGCCAGACACTAGCTATTTAAGCAGCTAAATGTGGACCTAGATTTTGGTGATATTTTATTTGCTTTTGTGAAAATTGCAAAAATGCAACAATAAAGACAAACACTGAAAAAACAAACAACAATATCTGTGCAAGTGCCACCAATAGTCACATTATTCTTTGCTAGCAATGATGATGATGCCACCTGCAGCTATACTGGGGGGGTAGGGTTAGGTGCATGTATGTCTATGGAGGAATGCTCAGCAGTTACCATGGTGACACAATGCACACATTACCAAGCACAGCCAGATGTTTTTAGATGGTTTGAAAACTCGTGATAAAATACAAAATGGATTTAAACAATACATTTTCAGGAGCCTGTGATCAATACAGTGTTAAAAAAAAAAAGGTGAGAGTGGCTAACTTAAAAACTGTTGGCTAATGCTAGCTAGCTTGTGACTAATGTAGTTTAAGAGGGACTATTTTGACTGCACAAATCAGCTCATTTGTTCAAACTCAGTCAGTTGTTTCTGGTCAGATTGTGCTAAAAAAAAAAAACCCAACAACAACAAACAAGCCTCTGTTTAACTTCAGTAACAGAGCTTTAGACAGAACAGTGCCTCTAGTTAGCACCTCCCCCCAGGGAATGTTGATGAGCTGCAAAATATCAACATTGTTCTATCTATCATTTATTGAACAATAGTGTGATAATTAACTTATAGGTCAACACCTTACTTTTTTCAGTTCTTTTTAAAGAATATTCTTGCATTTTCTTGTTGCCGTACTTGCGCACATTTTTTTGAGTTTTGAGTACTACACACTAGACACAATATCATACTGTAGAGCACATGAATAACCCAGAGCTTGTCTCTCTCTCCGGCGACTACAGCGACATGAAATATTCACGTCTCTTTCTCAGGACTCTGAGTACCTGTTGGAACATTTCAGTATTTATGATGCCACTGAATGCTTCGTCACGTGATGTTCCTCGAGGCGTCATAGAAACTTGTTTTAACTCATGTGTAATGCACCAAAGGAATCATTCAGTGTGTTTAGAAACGCCCCTAGTGGTCAGGAGGGACGAAACAGAACCATTGACCAGTGCCTCTCAAACTTTTCACACCAGGTATCACCAAAGGAAAGACTTGGCTTCACCTCCAGATCTAAACCAAGTCTATGACAGGACTATTCCAGGTCTAATTCAGGACTAAATCAGGTCTAAAAGGTGGACTACATAATTTTGACTATAGTTCTAAATAACAAATTATTCAAAGGAGGAAAAAAAGTGGATAAAATGAATTCTGTGCCACAGTTTGAGAGACACTGCAATATACCAGTGGTGGAAAGTAACAGAGTAAAAGTAGTAAAGTACAGTACAGTATAAATTTTAGGTAGCAGCACTTTACTTAAGTCAGTTTTAAAGTGAAGACGTTGTACTTTTACTTCACTACATCTGAGTACCAATACATTTTTGAACAGGACTGAAAAATAAAAGCTTTTTCTAATTATTGTCTGAGACCTGCTGAAAGGCTGATGGTTTGAGTTTTTTTTTTTTTTTTTGTAATTTGAGCAAACAAGAATGTAAAAATGAAAAAAATACTAACCCCTAACCCAGCTAGAAGCAAAAAGATTCAATTGTTTCAGTTCAACAAAATTCTGCATAAATCTTTATCAAAATCACTACATCTGAAGCATTATAAGACCTCAAAATCTGCACAAAATACTTTTACTTTTTACTCTTTAAGTGTATTTTTTAAACAGGTACTTAAATACTATTATTGAAGTTGATTTTTTTTTTCATGAAGTTGAATTTTTTCATCTGTATACCTTTTTTTTTTTGTTTTTTTTTTTTTTTTTGCTATAGTATCTGTACTTTTACTTAAGTAACAAAATCAAGTCCTTCTTCCACCACTGCAGTAGACTGGTAAGTAGAAGTGGACACAGGGGCGCCGTGCTGTTCAGTTCCAGCCAATTGAAGCCAATTGAGGCTAGCAGTTATAGCAGCTAAATTGCAACCATTCAAAAGAAGTCTTGCTCATGTCCTTCCTGTGACTGGATTTACAGTTGACAGTTAAAATCGCTGTATCCAGTTTTTTTTTTTTTTTTCATTGTAAAGTATTTGAGCAAAATGTGTCTTGTCCCAGTACAAATGCATTGTATAAGCAGCTCTTATGAAATGAGACGACTGCACTGAAAGTTACTCATTGTGGTGAATAATTAGGATTAGGCTAGGATTAGGTTTATATATAACTTTGACATAACTTTACAAAGATGAGCAGGTTTGGATGAGCCAATCAGAGAACCTCATGCTCTGTTCGTGTCAAAACAATCATAACCTTTTATGAAGTATAAAAGGGGGAAAAAAAAAAACACAGAGGATTGAGACACAATGCATATTTTTGCACCAAATTCTTAATTATTCAGGAACAAGATGTTATAGATTTTGTTTGGATAATACATGCATTTTCCAGAGGAGAAACATGTGCTGCAAATTCGATTCCAGACCGTAGAAGTAGACTGGCTAGACAAGGTATAGCCAGACATTTTTGGTTGGAGGACTTATGGTGGTGCCAAGCTGTGCAATGGAGGTGCTCATTTAACATGTTAATTTAGAGCCTTTTATGGATTTGAGCAGACCCTTCCATCCTACCACATTTGAATCACTGTTTTAAGCAAGTTTAAATGTAGTTAGCCCTCGTAGTGATTTTAAAACTAATATGGAATTCTTTTTTTCATTTCTCTCTGCAGAGATCATTTTATCTTTTTAATTGAAATTGAATTCCCTATGAAAATGGGGCAAAAACCTTTGGAGGAGCTATGGCGGTGCATTGGTGATTCTAGGGGAGGCTGGTGCCACCTCAGACCCCCCTTCAGCACTGCCCCTGCTGGGTGGTCAGACAAGGAACACGTTGGATTGCTACAACCTGTTTAAAATGAAAAAATTCTGTTTTTCAGATCTTGAAGACAGGAAAAATCAGGTACCGCGCCATAAAAAAAACAGTTTTAGTATTGTCAGCATTCATTGCCTACATCTCCTGTCTCTTCATTCCTCACTCTCTTTCATCTCACCGCTGTTTCCGTGACGCATTTACCTTCCATTAACAACCTCCAGCGCGGGTTCACCTGTTTTTCCAGACAATTAGCTTAATTAGGCCGCGCTAAAGACGTTAAACAATGGTCCGGGTTGCGCGGGAGAGGGGGGACTTTGCAGTGCAGTGATGCATGGAGATAGGTGCTTTATTTGGGTGCTCCTGGCCAACAGACAGCTGTGCTCTGACACCTGCAGCTGTGCACGAGGGAGAAGATGGGAGGGCCAAGCCTCGTTGTGATTCTGAGGAGGGATTTGGAAAGACAGGAGGAGAGAGAGGGAAAGAGAGATGCAGTTCCACCTGTGGCACATCAACAGATTGTTTGGAGAATTCAAATGCAAAGGAATATACTGAGGCTATGAAAACTGTGAGGATGCCAAAAAGAATTGTGCTGTGAAGAATGTGCCAAGTGGGTTTACATAAAAATGCAAGTGTTCTTCAGTGTTTTTGAGCAATTAAAGGTGCATTCTGCCAGCTGCTTTTCTCCATGGAGATGTTAATGCTTTGCCTAGAATGTTCAACTGCATGGCATTAAACCTTTCCGTCTCCACGGAGACCAACAGGTGACACCATAAAGAGAGGAGATGCCTATCAACTCCAATTTACATTTACAGTGTTTCTCTTCTTTGCGCTTCTCTTTGCGCTTCATGACAAATTGTAGTGCACGAACCCACCATTGTGAACTGTACTCTGGTGTTGGTTGGCCCGCTTTAGCGACCCGGCGCCTCACACACTGGTATAGGTTCATCTACAAAGGACTTATTGGTCTCCTTCCTACATATTTGAGTGTGTATCTCCGCAGGACTGAAGGACATCATTATTTGCGATCTCAGGATGTCTACACACTGACTGTTCCCAGTGTTAGAACAGAAAAGGGAAAAATGTCTTTCCAACATTGTGTGCCAACAGATTGAAATTCTTTACACAGAGCTTTTAAAATTCAAACCCTTGTGACAATACCTCATTTTAATTCTCTTCTTGATGACCTGGAAATGCAGTCAATGGTATGTCATTGTTTTTAATTGAGTTTGTTGTTTTTTATTGATTATTGATGTGTGTTGGAGCCTCTTGGCCAGGACTCCCTTGGAAAAGAGACTTTTGAGTCCCAATGGGATTTTCCTGGTTTAATAAAGGTTAAATAAAAATGAAATAAAAACATCAGTACACCAATCACTTTTATTATCAACCCTTTAAAGACTGAGCACTTTATAGATAATTATAGCTCATATAGACTTTTATTCTTTTATTTTTTTGCCATAAAAATCATGTTAAAGGAAGTATCAGCATTTACTTTTGCCTTTTTTCACACAACTACCTCCATTATTTATTTTTCATATAACTGCCTTGGAGAATCCAAGCACCTGCGCTCTGACTGCTCATCTTTGAGGGACAACGTAAACACATTGCTGCAATGACAGTAGCATATTTAAAAAGCCCCCATGCCTCTGCTTTGAGATGCCATTTGAATTTACATGAGAGCACAATTGGTTGCGGAGTTACAGTAATGGAAAGTCTGCAACCGCGAGTCTATCGGTGGTGATAGCATCCAACGCTATACGGTTAACTGACAATCTACACCAGCAGTTGTTTTTGTTGGACTTCTAAATTTTCAGCATCTCTAAGCGTTTTAGGGGTAAAACAGTTGCTATGTAAAGCATCATCCTCTTGTCACCTTTTGTATAGTTTTAAAACATAATAATTCAACAGTTTCAAATGGGAGAACATACAGGGGCAGGGGCGGCTCTGTTGTCTCTGGTGTAAATTCTGGGTCATGGTAAAAAGACTTTTCAAGGTATTTCTGAGCAATTTTTTATTTCATATTGTGAAATATATATCGATGTCTCTATGGATACAAGCAAGTGCCGGATCCCCCACCAGAAAAGTTACATAGTGCACCTTTAACATGGCTCAAAGGAAGTAAGGGAAGGCAGTTGTACAGTTGATGGGACAGATCTATCATCTAAACTGAAAGTTGGTGGTTCAATCCCTGCTATAGTCGTCACATATTGAGCAAGTCACTTCATTCTACTTGTGAGGCAGCGGCTCAGTTGGCTCAGTGTTCATCTACAGATCGGAAGGTATTTGATCCGAATGTCACTCTAGACCAGTGAGATCCGCAAGTGACAATCCGATCCCAGCTCCCACAGGCGATTACTGTCGTTGTGTCCTTGGGAAAGACACTTGCGTCTAATTTAATCAACTCAACAATTAGAATGGGTTCAAAATAAATGGTTATGTTTACACCACTGCGTCACGTCTTCGATCCGTCTGAGGCTCTAAGCCAAAACACGCAAGGAGTCTATTTTTGACCGATGTCGCAGTGGTATTAATGATTTTGCACCAGCTTTTCATAGCCACACAGAAGATAAACACAACAAGATGAACCCTTCCATTTTCTCATTTCTGACCAAAAACACAGTCAGATGTCAGTTTCTGGACAAAACTTTATTTGTAGCTGGATGTCTGCTGCCGTCTCTCGTGGACATATTCGGGGTTTATTGTATAAAACCTGGGATGTATACGAAAGCCAGCACGTACGGCCTGGACCAGCGTACGGCACTTTTTGTTTTCACTTTACAATGTGACTGTGGAGCACTTGTTGAATACCGAAGGGAGAAAGCAAGTTGGCTTTGTGGATTTACGGAGAGAAACATAGAACAGAGGAGCGGAGGATGTGCGGAGAAAAGGGCAGAGGAGTGTAGAATGATCGGAAGACGGGAGGGGGGAAGAAGCAAACTCAGCTGTCCTTGTATTTTCTGTTTCGTGTTCTTCAGTGCACATAGGGTAGATTAAAAGACAGATGCACCACTGACACATCTGCCATGATGGAGTTGGTTTAAACGAGGCTCTAAAACTTTTATTTCACTATAAAACTTTTGTCCAGTTAACGGAATTGAATTTTTCTTTTGCTATGGATCATACCTGGATGACTGAAGACGTTAATCTTGGTGTTAACACTGGTGTATCAATGTGTGTCAATAGGTGAGTGGTTCATTGATGTAAAGTGCTTTGAGTTCCCATTGGAGGCAGAAAAGTTCTATATAAATGTACGATGTTAGAGAACACCTGTGGTAAAAAGTTCTATGTGGGGTCAAATGTGAAAAAAGCCTGAGGGCCAACAAAAAAATGGCCCTGGGCGTAGTTTGAGCCAGATGGGACCTTTCATTGTGCAGTATATATGTGTGTTCACTTTGGGTGCTCCAGTTTTCTGTCTAAAACGTGCACTGAACATCCTCAACTGGCTGACTATTGTGGTTATGTCCTTGAGCAAGACACTTCTCCCACCTTGACTATGTATGTAATGTGGTGAGATTGGCGGTAGTTGGAGATTGGTAGCCTCGCTTCCTTCTTTCAGTCTACCCAAGGGCAACTATGGCTACAGAAGTGTGGAAAGAATGATTAATGACCTCAATTAGGATTTGGGATAAAAATGTGCACTTGTTGGAGGGTCTATCACCTGCTTATCTTGTGAAAATGCTATTGCTTAAGCTGGAATGTGCCACACTATGGTATAAAGCTTTAATTTATTCAGTTACATGTGTTTTTATTACCAAAAGATACTTGGTTTTGGTTGTCTCCATGGTGATTTTTTAGTTTTGTAATATTTTGTGACACATTCCAGGAAAAACACCAACCAATTAACGTCGCTGTACCTGATTTTTACTTAACAACGACTTAACAATGTAAAAAATAGAACAAAAGTGCATTTCAAGTGGTCCAAAGTGATTCCTCACTTACCCTATACATTCTGAGCATCCTAATTATTCACCATGATGAGTTTATATGCGCTTTTCACAACTTTCAGAGACCAGAGCGGAGTTTGCTGTCACGGTCTCAGATGGTGGAGCCCTCTGTCGGCTCTGGTTCTGGAAGTACATTTTGCATTCATTTTTCCCATAGACAAAAGTTACCCAGCTATGAGGCAACTAACATCCATAACATAAGTTGTTTTAAGCAGGTCTGAGCCTCCTCCAGTTGGTCAGATCTAGGTTCAGCTACAGTCTGTGCTCAAAGAATGAGGTCAGCTGACTACCTGGATATACTGAATGACCAGGTTATTCCATCAATGGATTTTTTCTTCCCTGATAGCACGGGCATATTCCAAGATGACAATGCCAGGATTAATCTGGCTCCAGACCTTAACCCCATTGAGAATCCTTGGGATGCGCTGGAGAAGGCTTTGTGCAGCATCAGAATCGACCGTCATCAATGCAAGATCTTGGAGAAAATGTATGCAACACTGGATGGAAATAAATCTTGTGACATTACAGAAGTTTATCGATGGTGGGGACATTTTTTTTGGCCAGGCAGTGTATTATTTTATTATAAATCAATGGGAAATCTACTCCAGGAACCAGCGGAGGGCGTTCACTGTTGAGCTCCATATAACACTTTCTAATTAAATGCAGCCAGTACACAGATTTATTTTGGCTTCAAGAGTATCTGTACTGGGGCAAGACAAGTTTTCCTCAAATACATGAAAAAAAAGAAAAAAGAAAAATAGGGGCCTTTAACTACTCAACACTACTCACCTACTACAATTTCCCATTGTTGAAGAATTATATAAAAAACTGATTCTGTTACAGTGGTGGGAGGTGACGACGTAAAAGTAGTAAAGTGCTGTACTTAACTAGAATGTTTTGGTAACTGTACTTTACTTAAGTACATTTTACAGTGGATACGTTTTACTTTTACTTTACTACATTTGGTCTGAAAAGTAAAAAGTACTTTTCATATGATTTGAGGGGCTACTTTTACCGTGTTACTTTTTGTAATCTTTTAGTTAAGTGGATTTTTTCATGTGACACTTTTACTTGAGTCACTTTGCTCACCTCTGTACCTTTACTTAAGTAACAACACTGAGTACTTCATCCACCACTGTTCTGTTATCTCCGGTTCGTACGTCATTGTCAGGTTATGAGACGCTTACGCTCTAATAGTAATTATAAAGTGCTGCTGCGGTAGTGCAGTGTTAGCGTTAGCTCTATAGGGTTGGTGCATGGCAAGCGAAGGTGTGAAGTGAGCTCGGGCTGTCTCCGCACCTCCCCGTGAGCTCACATAATTATCACCTTCTCACTCTATACGCACACAACTCCATGAAACCTGACAGATTCTGACAGATACAGCAACTTCTTGGAGATACTGTTGTCTAATAAACTTATTCAGGAGACAGCTGCAAGACTTGTTCTAGTCATTTCAAACCTTAAAGGTCCTATATTACTCCAAATTTACTCTTGTGACTTCAAACACATGTTATAATGTTGTTAAATTGTCAAAAACATACTTGGATTTGCATAACACTTCATTATTAGTCTGTCTGCATCTCCAAAGCTCAGAAGGCTCTGTTCCAACTTGTGATGTCATGGAGTGGTAGTTTTCATGTTAACAGCTACTTTTTACCTTTTGTTCAGTAGATATAGGCAATTCCACGGCTGAAATCATCCAAATGATTGCAGACGAGGTGTATCAAGTTTAAAACACAGTTGAGCACTTTCTGTATTATGACATGACATCACAAAGTGGAACAGAGTGTGTTAAGTTTAGGAGAAGTACATAACCTAAATAGGCAGGATTTGTTTGTTAAGCATGTGTGAACGAAACTCGGCACAACTCCAGGTATGTTTTTGATGAGGAATCACATTATAGCATAGAAAAAAGCGTAATATTAGCCCTTTAAACTGCTCTTGCTAAAACACAAGTATCTGTTGGCGCCATATTAACAATAACTAACTGGATAAGACACTCCCTCCTCTGTCCTGCTCCCACTGGGCCCAAAAAGAACTGCTCCAAAAAGTCGCAATGTAGTTTGGGGAAGTTAAACTGCTCATGTTCGGCTGACAGGGCATCGACAGCTTTCACTAAGGATAGATTTTGCAGAGATACATCATGGTGGTTACAATAAAGAACATGCCCTTTACAGAAGAAGTAGTGACATTTGTGCAGCAGCCTGGTGACATATACTGGGGGCGGACACTGCTCTCTGTATGCTGGACTTCTGTGGAAAGCAGAGCAGACAACAGCAGAACAACACTTCAACCACTGCAGTGTAGCATAGCCATAGGAATCACATTTGAGGCTAACATATCGTATATTTTGTAGGTTATTAAGATTTAACGCCCTGTACCCAATTTTTCCTATGTATCTGAGCAGAATACGTTTTGCCACAGTACAGATATATTGTATAAGCAGCTCTTGAAGTCAGAATAAGTCAGCTGCGTCCTGTCTGCATCTAATTGCAAAGAGTTTTATTGTCCGATAATCAGAAAGTGCGCTGTTAGCATGCTAGTTGTTGTTAGCATTACGGAGAGTGGTGAAAAGCGCTCATTGCAGTGAATAATTACTGTAGGATGTTGATCAGGTTAACCCAATATCCATATCCTACAGAAAAAAATACAGTAATACTAATAAAAAACAACACAAAACAAAAAAAGAAACTCAAAAATGTTCGATTGTAGGTATTTGGTTTGTCTCTTATAGTTTGACAAGAAAATTTAAACTTAATCTTGACTTGCTATGTACTAACAGCATCTTAAATTGTTCTAATGATACTGTTTTTGCAGTAGTATACATAGTTATTTGGTATTTTGTCTTGTCTTATCGTGTAGTCACATACAAGATAATAGGCCATAGTACTGCACTCTCAGCTCTATTACAAAAATAAGTTCATTTTCTCTACATAAGCAACAAAACTGCCATATTAACAGTTTGAGGTTATTGTTTGGCAAATCAAGTATAAGAATATATGACTTAGGGCTGCACAATATATCTTGAAAGTATCGATATCGCAATACTGGCTGACGCAATAATTGATATCACAGGATAATAAATATATTGCAATAAAACAAAGTTCTCCATTTTGCAGAACTGGGTCAAAAAGGTGACCGTAGCTCAGAGTGTTTCTTCACTAACCCGAAGGTTGGTGGTTCGAATCCCATTCCCAACATAAACCTTCAGTGTTGGCGTACACTGGTGTATGAATGCGTGGGTGAACTGGGTGAGTGGTTCCTTGACGCAACGGGTGGTTCGAGTCGCATTCTCAACCTAATCATCATTGGTTGAGCAGTCAGATGCAAAGGTTGGCGGTGCAATTCCAGCTTCCACAGATGACTGCAGTTGTTGTGTCCTAGGGCAAGACACTTAACGCCTCCTCGCTTTCGGTGTCTGCGTGCAGTGGTGCATGAATGCGTGTGTGAATGGGTGAGTGGTTCCTTGATGTTAAGCGCTATCAGTGCCTTGAAGGTGGAATAACGCTGTATATAAAATCGGGAGGACTTCAGGGAATTACTTTGTGTATGAATTGTGCTACATAACTTGCCTATAAAAATGTGACCATATACCATGACCACTTAGGGTACTCTTTTTGGACAGTAAAATGGAGTTGTTGGATTTTTTTTAGCTTTTATTTTAACCCAGTTTGACTTGTAAATGAAGACATTTGCGTGTTTTAAATGAGCTGAACTTACTGTGCCAAAAAATGCATTAAAATATGGGAGTCAGATCACACATTTTTGTCAAATAGTGCAGCCCTAACATCAATATTTTGAACACCCCTAATCTTATCCGGTAAACTTTCTCCATTTCCTAAACTTTTCTTCAAACCTCTCTCATCGGTCTGGTATATTTCCTAAAGTCTCTCCAGCCAGGTTATTACAGTTGGAGCCCACGACTTAGCTCCAGGAAAAAAGTATGTCTCTCTTTTGATTCTCCAGTCAACAGTGAGGCGGCGAGCATCTGCAGCCCCAGAGCCGGAGATAAAAGGCCCAGACAGAGAGCACAGATTCGGGGCCATATGTCGCAGTGATGAGGGGAGCCAAACCACAGCACCACACAGCTTTGATCAGAGGGAGGAAGGCTGCTGCTGCCATGGATCACCACGGCAACTGTTAGGCTCACTGTTTGGTAACTTTGGTATTTTTTCCTGCATTGTGATTAGATTTGCGATTTCTGTTCACATTTTAAACTATAGACTGCATAAAGAAGTGGATTTTGTGTGAATGTGACGTCACCCATAGCGTAAAATGAAGCTATGAAGCAGTTATAGGGGCAAATTTAGGGCTAGGCTCCATATTTGGAATTCCAACCGCGAGTATCATAGCAACCAAAGAGCCAATCTGGAGTGAAGCTGTTGAAGGTAACGCCCTTTCCTGCCCGCACGACAGGCTGTCAATCAAGCTTGTTGCTAACGCTGACGGGACTGATCTCTCGGAAAGAAGAAGAAGCAAGATTTTTCTCTTATTAATGTTCATATCTTGATGGACACAATAGTGAAATAAAAATACCAATCAGTCAAAAAAGAGAGAAAAACAATAAATATAATACCATTTTGATAGTGTTGGTGTTTTTCTTTTTTTTGTAGCACATTACCCAAGTCAGTTTTTTAGTCCATTGCCAGTTTCTATTCGTGATGTGACGTTCGTGGACGAGTCGGTTCTTCGGAACAGTTCCTTAACTTGAAAAGCTGGAACTGGATTTCATTTTTTAAAAGAGCTGAATCTGTTTATTTCTAATTTGCAGGGCCAGCCCTAGCTTTCAGGGGGCCCTAAGCTGAATTTGTCTCTGGGGCCCCTGGTACACCTGAGTGATGGATGGATCGGGGAAAAAAAGGTAAAAAATAAATAAAAATACAAAATTCAATGGGCTAATCAACTTTTTTTGCATTTTCAAGTCGCTTTTTGGTGTTTTGGGAAATGTTCTATTTTTTTTTTTCTTAGTTTGTTTGTTTTTTTTGTTTTGTTTTTTTCTAGTTTTCAGGGAGCCCTGAGCTGAATTTGTCTCAGGGGCTGCTGTAAACACACAAGCCCACAAGTCCAATAAAACTTGATATATTATTTTCAATATAAACGTATAGGCTCTTGGGGGCCCTCTGCTGGCCTCGGGCTTATAGGCCCTGCTAATTTGTACGTATTTCATTCTGATTATTATACTGAACCAACACAAGAATCATCACAGAAGCAGAGCAGGCGACGTGAGTGAGAGCTGTGTGCCCAAAAAACATCTTAGTTAGTTTTAGAATATTATTACGGCAGTGCAATATTTTATTTAAATGATGCATAATTTGAAATAGTAAACACACTCCCACTCTCAGTTTGAACCATTTTAAACAAATTTAAGCCTTGGTCGTTCCTCTCTGTGATTAGTTTGTCGTTAAAATGAGTTTTCACATTGGCTTCTGTCATATGAATAAATAGTAAAATAATCAGCTCTTTGAAACTCACTAGATTCTATTAGAAGTGATTTTTTAAATGTTTTTTTTTTTACGGCCTTTAATGTCTTCAACGTCATGATTTAACCAAACTCTCGCAAGTTCAAAATCCAAGCATGGCCTTAAAAATGTGAAAAACTAGTTCCTTTTAAACAGTTTCCTTCACTTTCCTAATGCATTTCTAGCATCCTAATTAATCACTCGTTTTGGCCCTAATAGCTGCTTTTACAATATATCTATACTGAGGGAAGACATATTTTTGTTTATTACATGAAACAAATTGGGTATGACCCAACAAACCAACATCTGCTGGAGGTCCCCAGAGCCAGGATCAAAGACTGTGGTGACTGGGTCTTCTCTGTCGCTGGTCCTAGATTCTGAAACAAGAATCTTCCTCCTGATATGCACATCGTTACAGACTTACACATTTTAAAATAGACTCCAAATGTGCATATATTCAGACTGATTTAAAAACTCATGTCATGCAGTTTATCTTAATGTAAAATATAATGCAAAATAAATAAAAAACAAAGGTTAATATAGTCAATTTAGCATGCCATATCAACCAAGGACATTAATGTAGTATCTGAGCAAAATGTGTCTTGCCCCAGTACAGATATGTTGTATAAGCGCCTCTTGAGGTCAAAATGCCTCCTCTGTGTGCTGCCTGGATCAAATTAGAAAGATTTTTATTGTTGGATAATCAGGAAGCACATGTTAGCATGCTAGTTGTTAGTATTACCATTACCATCTGAAAGTTGTGAAACGAAAATGAACTCATCATGGTGAATAATTAGGATACTCGGATTACATAAGGTAAGTGAGGAATAACTTTGGACCTCTGCAAACGGTTTAAAATGAGCACGTTCTGTTTTCCACATTTTTAAACAGTAAAAATCAAATACAGCGCATTTAAATTGTGACTAAATGAAGTAGATTATAGCTCAAACATTAAACACATTTTATTTTAGGCTCTGTAAGAGGGAGAAACAGTGTAAATAGGGCATTATAATGGATGTTTGGCTCTGTACATTACATAGTGAAATTGCCGCAGCTCCTTCCTGTGCCCTTGTGAGTCAATCGCTGTCATCAATCATAAATGTAGCCACAGTAAATTAATCCCCATCTGCTCCACAAGTGTGCCTCTTAGAGCAGAATACAGCCGTCTGCTTGGTTAGACCCAGTCCAACTGATGAAACTAGAACGTGTTTTTTGTCCTCATTCCTCTCAGCGACATAGATGGTACACATAAATGGACACGCTTCCGGCTCCATTGACTGTGGCTCCGATTTACTTTGTATTGAAAAACTGTCGCCCCTCTGTCTGTAACTGCTGCTGTCAGGCTTGTCATTTGGTCTTAAAATGTTCACATAAATCCGTGCTAGGTGCTTTGATTTAGCTATTTTCTCTGTAAATCAAGATATGAACATTAATAACAGACCAATGAGTCGCTTGGTCTTTCCCTGAGGTCGCTCCCGCA
The DNA here is from genome assembly GCA_019594935.1 of Periophthalmus modestus. Taxonomy (NCBI): domain Eukaryota; kingdom Metazoa; phylum Chordata; class Actinopteri; order Gobiiformes; family Gobiidae; genus Periophthalmus; species Periophthalmus modestus. Next base: position 14,986,914 of record JAIEZT010001318.1, read on the forward strand.
GGTGTTAGTAACAGGTTTGATTGACAGCATTGATAAGCACCCACTTCCTGCTAAACCAGTGATGTGGACAGGAAGGGGCGTTACCTTCAACAGCTTCGCTCCTGATTGGCTACTTTGTTGCTATGATACTGACCATTGGAATTCCAAATGTCAAACTAGGCTCCAAATCCACCCCTATAACTGCTATACTTGATGAGCTTCATTTGCCTGGAGGTGAACGCTATGGGTGACGTCACACTTCCTTAGTTCACTTCTTTACACAGTCTTTGCTCTCAACCAAACCTCTCCCTCCAGCTATTCATATAATGCACTCTTTCTCCTCTCCTACCTGCAGTTTCAACTACAGGCCTAAACTTTTCTCCACCACAGCAGAACCATGAGCCTCCTCAGCCTCTCCATCTTCTACTCTTCACCATAACTATTTTGAGGTAGATATGTGGAGGGATGGGTACATAAATCTGGTAACACTTAGTACTGGTACCACATCTTAATGGTCTACTCAATCACAAGCAATGAGAGAAAGAACTACAGATCTGAAAGGGTCAAACGAATAAAGCAAAATTAATTAATTGATCCATGTTCTATGTTTTTATTTTGTATTTTTAAGCCATTTGTGTTTTTTTTTCCCCTGAATAAAAACAAAAAAGTCATATTCTTGTTTCTTTTTTCTTCTTCTTTTTTTTTTATTTATTTATTTTTTTTTTTTTTATTTAAAATTGTACATAAATATCAAAATTTGCATATTATCAGGTCATTCAGCTATAATGTCTGTGGTGGAGTGATATGGCATCTAAGTACGGCCAAGAACAATAACTGCTAGCCCTTTTGGCCAGACATGATATGTACTGAAAGCAGTCCGAGCACTTATAGTAGAGTAGACAACTTTAAAAACACAGAGGAGCAGCATCGCATGACATCAGCAGGTCCATTAGAAGGGCATTGCCTGAATATGCAAGATTGCTCAAACAAGCGTGCATGAAACTAAACTCAAATAATCTATTTTGTGTAATATGTGGCTTTTCATCAATTTCTCTCTGTTTACATAGGCCTGACATGATGCACGATGGTATTGGATTCTGTCTGGCGATTTATTCCAAGACTAATCTGACAAACAATCCCAAACACACTTCATTCTCTGTGTTTGTGCCGCCTTTGAAAATCCCGTCTGTCAATAACGTACAAAATAATTGTGAATCAAAATGAAAAATGTCCCGGTTTGCGCACAGCCTCATTATTTTTGGCGGGTCGATATAGAGCTGACAGGTAGACCGCTGGCGCCGGGATGGGGGAAAGAGGATTGAAGATTGTGATTAGAAGAAGTGGGCTCCAAAAGGGATTGGTTCTGGGCTAATTCACTTTGTATTATAGACTAAATGGAATACTGGGTTTTGGTGAACAACAAAACTTGACTAGAAAACTTTAAAGTATTGTGTCAAATTGACTTTTTTGAAGCGTTCTACCATGTTATAACGTTCCCTCATAAAAAACATGCCTGAAGGAGTTTTATATGTCATCCATGCATGTTTGAGTAATCTGCCAATATCTCCAGAGCTATTCAAACCCTCCTTACGGTTAGCAAGGGAGTGACGCGTTACACAAAGTAGCAATTTGCAACATGGCTAACGTCAACCCACTGGTACCAGATAGATGCTTTGTAGTTAACAGAATGTTCGAGCCTGGCTTATGGACCTCCATAATTGCACTTCAGAGTTCTTACATGAAGAGAGATCATGAAGTCTAACTGACCAAATAATTGGGTGAGGGATTTGGAAGCAAACAACACGGTGAAAAGCACTCACGCAAGATACACTGACCGAGCTATCAGTTGGTCGATATATTGGGCTGATATTTGCAGTTTGCAGACTATTGGCCTTAAATCTCCAGCACATATCGATATTTTGTTTTGAAGTAAGTTCAAAGCTGGTATTTACTTGATGTTACTGTGGTATGTAGATCCCTCAGCACTTTGATTATGTCAATGTTTATGTCCCACTTTTATATTAGTCTTCATCTGGGACTAGTTTACTCATGGTTCTGCCGTGTTAGACCCTGTTTCAAAGAAGACCATCTATTTACTTAGGTGGTAATTGATGAGAAAAGTTTGAGAACTGCTGGTCTCGTGACTGTGTATGGACATCTGAGATCTGGGATTTAATTTATGTCACGAGTTGGACCCTAGCATTATGAGCTCAGGAAATACCCTACATATTAAAGGTGAGAGTTCAATCCGAGAGTTTATGAAGACCATTTCAACCGCTTAATCGCAGATACAAGCGGCCGAAATCGGCTTTCTCTGCAGGGTGGCTGGGCGCTCCCTTAGAGACAGGGTCAACATGAGAGGAGCTCAGAGTAGAGCCGCTCCTACACGCTGAGAGGAGCCAGCTGAAGTGGCTCGGGGCATCTGCTCAGGATGCCTCCTGGACACCTCTCTAGAGAGATGTTTCGGGCATGTCCCACCAGGAGGAGGCCCCGGGGAAGACCCAGGACATGCTGAAGGGACTATGTCTCTCAGCTGGTCTGGGAATGCTTTGGGGTCCCACCGGAGGAGCTGGAGGATGCGTCTGGGATGAGGGAAGTCTGGGAGTCCCTGCTTAGACTCCCGCTCCCCGTGACCCGGCCCCGGATAAGCTGAAGAAAGTGGATGGATGGAGTTCATGAAGACTAACTGACCAAATAACTGGGTGAGGGATTTTGGAAGAAAACAACAGGGTCAAAAGCACTCACGCAAGGCATTATTGATTAAAGGTAGAAATAGGCTGTCAGGCTATCTATCAATTTATCAATATATTGGGCCGATATTTGCAGTTTTTAGCGTATCAGCTACTGGCAGCCTTCTACTGCAGAGGCTGATATTTTATTTGCTGTCTAAAGTAAGTTCAAAGCTGGCACTGAACTTACTTGTCTAGCATTTATTTCATTTCAGATGTTTTATTGGTAGAACATTACTCCATGGTGAGAGATAATGCCAGACTGTGGAACATTTAAAGCAAAGCAGGTACCCTCCATCAAAAGGCTCAAGGTACATCTATAAATAAGCCAATGGTTCATACAGTTAAGATTAAGAAAACCGTTTGAAAACCTAACCTCAGTCCCTGCAATTTTGAAGCCTTCCTGTTCAGTTCTTGTCCAAATGTCTCTGAGTTTGGATGAGTCCTATCTCCACGTGTCTCATAAGTGTTATCTGTGAGAGACAGCACCTCATTTGCATACATCACAAGGCAGTGTGCAGACTGCAGTGTGGACTCTGGTGTTACAGGGACTGAGAATTAAGACTACTGTCACTTTTGTTTCAAATATATACTCAAATATCAAAGTATAAACTAAGTATACTGTTATCCAGTTTCCACCAGCATCAGGAAAAATATTCAATAACGTTGTAAAGGTGCACTGTGTAACTTTTGGTTGAGGTTACACGACTGCATATTATTACTTTGTCTGAGTTAGGATTGCCAGGAATGTTCCACAGTATGCGATTAAACGTAGTAAGTATTTATTGAATTACATGATTATACTGCAATTACCTTTCCACAGATATGACCCATAACTTGGACTGGTGCCATTACCTGCTTGTCCCCATGGCGATGGACAAGTTGGACACCAGACTGTGGAACATTTAGGCAAAGCAAAAACATATTTATCATGGAGATAAGCAGGCGACAGACCCTCCATCAGAAAAGTTATGCAATGCACCTTTAAAATATGATTTATTTTCACTCACTGTTTCTGTGTATTTTAAAATAAAGTGTAAATTAACTGGTAAACAGCAAACGTGAATGTTTTAGTACTGGTCCTTGTGAGAAAAAAGGTTAGGGACCACTGCTGTGATGTAATGAAATGAGATCTGTCAGTGATTAACCAGAAAACCCACTATATTTAGGCAATAGAATGTAATTTTCAGTATTAAATCATAGTACTTTCTTTCATATTACAACGTGGTCTTATATCTGTGCACTCCCTCAGTCGTCCAGGTGAGTTCCATAGTGGTCCATGGGCGCATACTACTCTATACGGTCTTATATTTGTTCTGGTGCAGGTCAAAATCATTGTAAAGTGATTTGAGAAAGGTTAATTTCTGTCCTGTGAATGTGACTTTTTTTTGTATTGATCCCTGCTCAAACGAGTATACTTTTGCCAACCCTGTTAGAAAGATCAATCACCTGCAACTTTAAGAACTAAAAATGGGTAAATGTTGCGAGTGAGGAAACCAAGTGTGAAGCTGACTGTTCCACCTCCTCTGGATGTGTGAGTCTGCAGGTTAGACTGTGAATATTACTGCAAAGTCTGGCACCTGAAACACAGTGACTTAAAGGCCACCAGACTAAGTAACAGCTAATATTAAAGGGGAGATATTATGTAAATTAACTTTTATGAACTTTTAGCCATTTTATAGCTGTTCCCCCATGATTAACTTACTCAGAATTGTATTATAATAAATTCTGTCATGTCTGAGTAATACTGCATTGTCCTGCGTTTAAGTACCCCCTATCTCCGCCCACTGCTCTGTATTTACTTGTAAATATTCAAAAACTTGTGACACTGGGCCGTATATATAGGGTTCAAAAATGTTGCATAACTCACCAACACTTTGTCTGCAAGTACATATAGAGGGAAGTTACACTAAAAACAATAGCTAAGAAAACAGAAATGAGTTCAGTGAAGTTGCAACTGTGTATGGACACCTGGGATTATGACCCAGTTATGTCACTAGTTGGATCCTGGCATTAGGAGCTCAGGAAATACCTTAAATGTTAAAGGTCATTTTTTCCCAAGTATTTGCCCCAGTACAGCTATATTGTATAAGCAGCTCTTGAGGTCACAAAAAGTCCACTGCATTTAATTAGAAAGCATTTTATTGTCCAATAATCATTAAACTGAAATTTGCATTTGCCAAACTTGCAAATTATAAATATTTTCTAATGAATTTCATGCCCTATTAACGATGAATGGGGCTCTGGCACTTTAACTCAGACAAGTTGCGGCTGTAGTTAGCGCATTAGGTTTCCTTCGCTGCTAACTCTTCTCTGTGTGTGTGTGTGGGTGTGATGGAGAGGGTCCAGTAGCACACGATGACTTAAAAAACTCTACAACAAGTTTTAATGAAGTTGCAGCATAACATGTGTTATTAAAGATGTTCAATATTACACACAGGCTTATCCCCAGTGTGTAAATTCCACACAGGCCATGTCAGGTGAAGAGGCATATTAGGGTGATGTTAAATATTCGGCACACACAAATGCATGCAGTGCAAAGACTGGCACTTATAAACTCATCATGGTGAATAATTAGGATGCTCTGAACAGATAAGATAAGTTTGGACCATTGCAAACTATTTAAAATGAACTAATTTGTTTTTCATGTTTTTAAGACAGTAAAAATCAGGTACAGCTGCTTAAAGGATTCAAAATTCAAAAAAATACATTTAGCACTCTAGCGTACCTTTAATGCTACCTCCATTAGCCAAAAAAAAAAACCCGTCAAACTATTCTGAACCCGATTTCCTGTATTCCGTTTATAATAAGTTTTCACATCCAAACCATTTCGCAGCAGGACTCCTATCTGTGTTCAGACCATTAGAGCTAGTCTCCAGCTGCGGTCTCCTGTTGCCTAGGTGTAACGGGTCATCAAAGCGGCTCGTCTGATTGGCCGCTGAGCCCCGGAGTCACGCCCCCCTGGTGTTATTTTGGGATGTGGGCTGTAGTGTGTCTGCTGTGCATGCTTCGAACAGCAGGATGTGTTGTGCGTCACTGTCTGAACACCCACACTGCTCCGTAATCACCGTGCCTTAAGTGTTTCTAATGGCTTTTTCCTCCAAAGAATACGGCCGTTATTGTCATATTAATCTACCTGTCAGCAGTAGCCTGGCTGCCTGGTGTTGAAGTTTGATTCGATTTGTGAAATACGTATGTAAAAGAAAAAAGAAGAGTAAGATTCAGTTTACGGTGCATATTTTAATATTTTAAGGTGCTATTTTTAAAGCTCCCACATTACGCAAAATTGACTCTTGTGAGCTTCAAGCCATGTTGTAACCTCCTCAAAAACATACCCAGAGTTGTGTTTTGTTTCATTCACACACGTTTGAGTAATCCTTTATTATTAGTCTGTCTACATCTCTAAAGTTCAAAATCCTCTGTTGCACCTTATGATGTCATGAAGTGGTAGTTAACAGCTACCTTTTATCTTTTGTTTAGTAGAGACTGGAAATTTCAGGGCTGAAATCGTCCAAATGAGTCTAGTGAAGGGGTATGGAGTTTAAAAACGTAGTGGAGGACTTCCTGTATTACCACATGTCATCACAAGGTGGAGTATTTTCTGTTTCAGAGAAGAACTCAGCCTAAATAAGGTGAGGGTGTGTTAAAAATGTGTGAATGAAACAAAACACAACTCCAGATATGTTTTTGAAGGAACCATTATAACATAGATCAGAAAATAGCATGATATGGGCCATTTAATAATAGATGACAAGCTCTTTTTTTTTTTTTTTTTTGAGAGAGCACTATGATGGAAATTTAAGTATATTCATGTTGTGTCTTTAAAAGCATTTGATTTGTGTCAAGGCTCTGTCTCCATCCCACAGGAAACTCGTTGTTGTTCTACCTGTCTAAGTGTAAAAGTTCATTATCATATAGGTGTGGAACAAAAGTCACTCTGCTTTGAAATGTTTGTAGCTTTGTCATTCTGGTATAAATAGCCAGAGCGCAGAGTAGGTGGGACTTAGACTGAGGGACTTCGACTGAGGGACTTCGACTGAGGGACTTAGACTGGGACGGACTGGGGGAGACGCCGAAAGGCTGCAAGTCTGTGGCCAGAGCAGTCCTGGGCCTTGTCCTGGCTGTATTTGCTGTAACAAAGAATAACCCTTTTTCTGTATTTCAAAACTTCGCAAATGGCTTATTTTTCATCAAGAACTGCAATTTTTTTCCCCACAATAGCACTATAGAAAGTTACTGGGGAGTGTGACAGAATAGGGTACCAAAAAAACGGGCATTGTTCATACTGGTACTATATGCAGAAGAGTCATATGGTTGATGTTTGTTTTCTTTTAATAGGACAAATAGTTGCAAGTTTATTTACCTGACATGTTTGGGTGGCAGCAACATCTATTTGTTTTATAAAAAAAAAAAAAAAAAAAAAAGAAAGGTACATAGCCCCAGTGAAGGCGCTGACCGACCTTGTCATTGTGGTGTGGGAGTGATTGGTGGTTAGAGGGGCCAATGGCTCAGATTAGCACCCTCACTTCCACCAGTCTACCTCAGTGCAGCTGCCGGGGTTACAAAAGTAGCTTATCACTATCAGATGTGGACTAAAGAGTGCAGTGGAGTGCTTTGTGTGATATAAGACGAACAGATGTGCCTATGGTTACAGTCCTGCATGTTACAGATGTGTCTCATATATGTGAACGTGTGGTCTCGCAACCCAATACGACTAAAACAATAATAGTAGTAGTTCATATGGTCTGTAAACACTGATCTCATTTGTTAAAGTGGGCAGCGCAATGAAAATAATTGTTGGTATTGATCCACCCATGTGCTTCCCTCTGTAATTACACTGAGCTAAACAAACAGCACAGTGGGCTGGTCCTGTGTGTACTGCACAACACCTGAGGCTCCGAGTTTATCAGGCACACTCCCACCAGAGACCCTCATATTAAACTGCAGCCTGAAGGTACACAACAGTGACAGGCAATAATGGGATTCAAATATATCTTTTAGATTAACGTCATGGCTGCCTGAGCTGTGGAATCATAAGTACTAATCAAGCAGGGCTGTAGAAAATGTCATATATATGTCAGACAGTTTTAAAATACAGCAAAAGAAAAAATATATTTGATGTTAAATAAATAAATGTTCCTTTTGCTATTGCTGTGACATTAGGCAGTAATCCTGAAAGTACTCCTCCATGTTTTTAAAGACACATATTATGCATTCTAAATCCTTTTTAAACATGCTTTTGGTCACCTTGGGATTAGTATTTCACATGTTCTAACTTGTCACTTTAAAGCCCTTTACCAAAATTCAGAGCATGTGTTGTTTTAGCCCATTTAACCAGTTTGATTCCTCCGTGCGCAAATAATGCTACAAGAGAACAATATTGTGATAGAAGAGACAAATGTGTAAATCTCTGCCATATACAAATGAAACAAAAGTTGACATTGCACAAATCACAGCTATATAATAAAGAAACCATATTGTGCTGATGAGAGCAAGAGCCTGTTTTCCATATTGATTACACACATACAATGATACGTCCAAAAGGTAAACTCACAAATGTTGAACCTGATTATTTATATTAGTGACTAGACCCATGGACTCACTATATTACAACAAAAACCTTACCGGTCCAGCCAGAACCACACGCTTTGACAAAACTTTACAAGACAATGGGTCTGTAACCATATCCTGTTTCCCCAATTCCTGATTGACAAGTGGATTAACAAATCAAGAAAGACAGTAAAAACATGGAGGCAACTATCTAATGTAGCCAGTCCCCAGTATGTGCACGTGTACAGTATATGTTGGTATTCCTCACCAGGTTGGACGCTCCTCGAACCGTCTCAGGGTTGAGCATAACGATCTCTGTGGTCACATGACCCTGCACAGCCTCGGTCATCTGCTCCACCGTGCAGTTGATGGCCGGATCTTTGATTTTAAACCAGTTATCTGCGTACCAGCCGATCAGGAACCACACGTACTTCTTCCCAAACAGCTTCTCCTTGTACACCTGCATGAGAGGGACAGAGGAGAGGGGTGAGACATCTGTGGCACTGGACGTATACAGATTTAAAATGTCTAAGAATATGTTTAGCCCTAAAAAAAAATGTATTGTGCCCATGAAAAATTTGCTCTCTGCATTTGACCCATACTTGAACTAGTGCTTCTAGGGCAACCTGTAAGCCAGGGGTGTTCAAACTTTTATCATCAAGGGCTGCATATTAAAACACAGACGAAGCTGAGGGCCGATCAAGGGTCATACATAAACTGCTGGTCAATACAGTGACCACTTCAAATATGTGGGTTTAGACTGAGCCAACTGGCCATTATCCATGTTAGATCCACATTAGATCCTCAACAGGACCCACTAAATATTTGATATCGGCTTATTAAAATAGATTTTCAAAAGTAAAATGTACTGCCAATTCACCTGGAAACCTGAGGGACAAATTTCACCCCTATAGTCTGGACATGCCTGTGGTCAGCAATAGTAGGCAACTGTAGTGCAGCCCAAAGAGACCTATCAAGCAAGAAGGTCCTGGGTGAGATTCCTGGGTCCAGGGGCTAACTTCTGGTAGAGAGTCCCCTTGGAGTTTCACAATACCAAATTAAGTAACTATTGTGTGGAGACAAGCAGGTGGCGCCACCAGGTTAAGTTATGAGTAAGATTTGTGGAGAGGAAACCCTGCTCAAACTTAGCAGCAAGGACATTTTGAGCAGTAAAAACATATGTGCAAGATATGTTCAACGCCATACTGTGGTGCACTGGTATTAATCTTATCTCCATAGTGACAGATGATGAGCTCTGCTGAGATTTTTGGACCGATACGTAGAGGTTGATAATTTCCCTCAAATGATGTGCTTTAAATTTCCTACAAAGTGAACATCAGCTCTGTTTTACCCCAAACCCATAAGAGAACAGTGTAGTCATGTTTTATGCAGTGTCCTGACTTTAATGACATACTGCAGAACATTCCAGGCAAAGCAATGACACCTCCATCTAAAAGCAGGTAACAGACCATCCGACCATCCATTTTCTTCCACTTATTTGGGGCCGGGTCGCGGGTGCAGCAATCTAAGCAGGGACTCCCAGACTTCCCTCACCCCAGACACGTCCTCCAGCTCTTCTGGTGGGACCCCAAGGTGTTCCCTGGCCAGCTGAGAGACATAGTCCCTCCTTCTCCCATTGGGACATGCCCAGAACACCTTCCTAGGAAAGTGTCCGGGAGGCATCCTGAACAGATACTCAAGCCACCTCAGCTGGGCTCCTCTCGACGTGGAGGAGCAGTGGCTCTACTCAGAGCTCCTTCTGTATGACTGAGCTCCTCACCCTATCTTTAAGGGAGCGCACAGCTGTGGAGGAAGCCTATTTTGTGTCCGCGATCTTATCCTTTCATTCATTACCCAAAGCTCATGACCATAGGTGAAGGTAGGAACGTAGATTAACCGGTAAATCGAGAGCTTTGCCTCAGCTCCTTCTTTACCACAACAGACCGATACAGCGACCGCATCACTGCAGATACTACACCGATCCGTCTGTCAATCTCACACTCCATCCACACCACCAGGTAATAGACCCTTACTTTTAAGCCTCTGTTCTAAATAATGAGCAATTTTTTTCCTTGAGTTCAGGCCTGGGTGCAGAGCAAAGTGACTAAGGCTGCATTTGAGTTTCAAAGGTGTGCAAACATAATACACTTCAATGCTCCCTTTGGCACCGCTGTAGACTGAGCTACTTTACATGCCTAAAATCTCTCACACTGATCTAACTCTACTTCGACTTCACAAAATATGGCTCAACTCTTTCGAAGTTCCCCCAAATGACTGCATAATGGCGTTAATAACCCGAACACGACATGTAAAATGATGATACCAAATTGAATGTGACTTTTTTTATTAACTCCCCAGCCCAGACCTCACCCAGAGCAGCGCAAACCTACTTAAAAAACGTGTTAATTTGAATCTCGCTCATTGTCTCGAAAATTACAAAGCGTTAAGAGTAATTACCTCGCAGAAGACCTTCCTGGCCTCCGTCTCGTAGAAGAGGCCGACGATGATCCGGGCGTCTTGGCGCTGGAAATAGAAAAAAAAGAATAAGCTAAAGGGCCAGGACTGCAGAACCCAGCGGGACACATCCTCCTTTCACCATTCAGACACACAATTAATCTGAGCCAACACAACATGGCCGCCACGCTGGGATATGGGGAGAGGAGACGAGGAGGCAAGGGAAGGAAACGAGGAGAGGAAGTGAGAAGTAAGGACTCATCGTTTGTCAAATCAAAGACTGTAATTTGTGCCTCTTTCCGCTGGTTCTGGAGGATACTGGAGACTGTAGATCATAACCAAAGGCAGCAACTTGGACATTTTGGGGCCTGCCTGGATAATAAATTGGACTGTTCAATGTGTGTGTGCATAGTAATTAAAAAAATATAATAAAACAGTTCATTTTAGGGATGCACTGATATCGATTAGGGTTGTCAAAAGTAATAAAAATTAGATACGAATCCATACCAAAACTAGTATGGAACTGGATACTCAAAGTACTACGGTTTAATGTGGAAAATCACATTCTATTGTCTAAATAAAGTGTTTTTTCATTATCATTATGGTATCGGAGTCGGTATCAAGTATCAAGTCTATTTCTTATTATTAAAATCAAGTTGTAAATGTTTGACAGCACAAATTTCTACCTGAATAACTGGTTTGAGATGTCAATTTCTGGTTAACCACTGACAGATCCCGTTTCATTACCTACCTGTGCTATTGTAGCAGAGGAACGGAAGTGAGGCTGCCAATCTGCACTATCAGCCCCTCCGACCACCGTCAATCACTCATGCACACATCACATTCATACTAGTTAAATGTGGGTGACGTGTCTTGCTTAATGACACAGAACAGAACCACTGCTGTAACCACTGAATCACTGTCGCCCCAATTGATGACTAAGGGGTTAAACAGATATAAAATACCATGATTTAATGTTGAAAATGACATTCTGTTGTCTAAAGAAAGATTTTTTTTTTTCATCATCGTGGTGTCAGAATTGGTATTCAGCATAGACCGTATAAAGAAGTGGTCTAGTAAGTGTTACGTCAACCACAGCATTCGGTTCCAGTCAAATGAAGCTCATGGAGGCTAGCGGTTACAGAGGCGAACCTGGCAACAATCTCGGGGAAAGTAAGCACCTGATTTGTCTGTTATTAATGTCCATATCTTGATTTACGCACAAAAGAGCAAAATAAAAATACCAGGATCATGTAGAGCAGGTTAATATGAACATTTTAAGACCAAAATGATGAGCCTGACAGCAGCAGTTGCAGTTGACAATTTTTCAATATCAAGTGAATTGGAGCCAGAGTTGATGGAGCTGGAAGCACACTCATGATCACTTCCTATTTGTAACACAGCGGCTAGCAGGTTAGCTACGTTCATTTTTATATGCAGTCTACAGCAGGAGTGTCTAAACTTTTCTCATTAAGGGCCACAAATAAAACATAGACAAAGCTGAGGGCCGATTGAGGGCCATAGACTCGTCACCAATACAGTGAATACTTCAAATCTGCATTATTATTACAAGTTAAACTGAACCACTAGACCTTTATTCATGCTTACATCCTCAATGGGACACATTAAATATTTGACATGGCCTTGTTAAAGTAGATTTTCTGAAATTTACAGTAAAAAGTAGTGTTTAAGGTAATATGAGCCAATGAGTCTATTCCTTAGTTTCAAAATCAAATATGAAATTTTAGTGTCATGACAACACTTAATTGAAGGTAAAATCTCACTAATAGTTTTAAAGATGAGTGGTGACAGAAGCAGTGGCCCTGTGCAGTGTCCCCAGGCTGATTGACTCTCCATTAGGCAGAAGGACGGATAAAGCCCAGTGGAGGCGGTAAGGAGTGGAAGAAGAGAGATGGTCCCTGGACGCTTAAGTACAAATGAGACTAACATAGCACCAGCACCCATCACACCCTTATACTGAAGCAGAACCAGAGGTACGGAGCCCCTAGAGAGCTCCAGACCGCCCACAGAGGTATAGCTCGTCCATAGAAGCAAGATCCCCCGGAGAGGCAGGAGGGAATTTCACCTGCTGTCACCATAATAGAAAGACTGTGTGAAATTTTACTTTATATTGCATCAATATTTTTTTATTAGTTCAAAGGAGAAATATGCTAATTCAACTTCTGGGCTTTTAACAATGGTGTTTCCTCATTGTTAGCTTATTTGCAGTTGTAATTTGAATGATACATGCATGTTTGAGTAATCGTTTAAGCATTTAAGGCTTGAATGCTGAGAAAATGTCTATTTTTACCCCTAATCCCCGCTCACTGCTCTGTACTTCCTTGCAATTTTTGGCATTTTCAAACAGCAATACACTGTTCTTCAGTTTTGACCAGGAAGTTAACGGGCATCTTTAGAGCATTTCCAAAATTACGGTTTACAATGAACACAATTTAAACTTATTACTTACACATTATGCTTGTCAGAAGTATCGAAAATCACATACTAATCGATAAAACTAATATCAAAACTAGCGACTCAAGTATCAATACTGCAAAAAAATCATATAACAAAATTTGAGCTTTCCTCAACAGTTTTTGTGTCATTTTGAGTTTTACCAGAACTAGTATGGAATCTCATTGTAACATAAAGAAAGTATTAGTTTGTGTATTAAAATTAGATTATATGACTAAAAAAGAAGCTTGTCTTTTCTTCATTGTGGTGTTGTAATCGTTATCGAATATTGAGTCAATTCCTTAGTATCGAAATCGAGTTTGAAGTTGTAATATCGTAGCAAGACTAATTCAGCCCCAGGACAGCTGTGGCTATAGAAAAAAAAAAAAAAAAAAAATGATTTGAGAGTATTGTATCCAAAACAATATGTGTTTTTCTTACACGTGTTTAGTTTTCAGTTGAAACGTGTAAGTCTGTGATGCGAGAAGAGACAAATATAGACTTCTATTTCAAAGTCCTAAAGAAGCAGAGAGAGACTTTAAAAAGCTCCAGTGAATGTGCAGCTCAGACCTGCTGCTGCTCAGGCTGTTCTAATGCTCCACAATCACAGAGCCAGAGTCCAGCTGAGAGGAGGAGGCCTGCAACCCTTTCCCACACAACACAAAGAGCAGAGCACACATGTAGTACAGCCTGAATGAACACACTCTGCACCAGGGGCCAACTTACCCGTACAAGGGAATGTAGCCTGCACTCTTACTGGTTTGAAAACACCATTACTACAATTAAGGATGGGTGATATATCGGTTTTAGGTGATATATCAGTTTTGGATGACATCAATCGTTTTTTTTTTTCCCAGTATTAGCATCAGCCGTTAAATTTATTTGGTTGGATTTTAAAAGTGAAATATCAGTATCGGTAAATATAGCATGTCAGCCACAGCAGGAAGTCAAATAACTGTACCGACTAAAAAAAAAAAAAAAATCATAGTCAGAGTAGTCAGATTGACCCACAAGTTGCCTGCGCGCAATTCCAGCTCCCACAAATGAATACTGTCATTGTGTCCTTAGGCAAGACACTTAACCCATCTCGCCCTCGGTGTCTGTACACACTGGTTTATGAAAGTGTGTGTGTGAAAAACTGCTCATCATGTACAAATATATCAACATTACAAGTGTTATCAGTAAAATCTATATTTGATTTTTGCATGTTTACCTTGTATCTAGGGAAAGAGAACGTTAATGAAATCTTAAATACAAATTCTACACACCCTCCATTTTAATTCAGATTTTTCCCTCAAAATTGCAAAAAGATACAGATCTGAAATTGCATAGCTAATCATTCTGTTGTGTTTATCTAATATTATAAGTGTGTTTTACTATTGGAAGTCAAGGGTTGAAAAATGAGCCCACACAAAGGTTTCAAATTGAACATTCTATATGTCCAGTGGTCCAAAATTCTCCACTGCCATCTCCCTGTTGGAGAAGTGCACGAGTTAGCTGAGTCTTAGGATCCACAAAAAGCTATACATTATTAAAGCTTCTATTATCCTATTGTATCTACAGACTATTCCTGGTTCCATTCTCTCTTGAAGACATAATAAAAACCCAAAAGTAGTAGTAGTTTTATGAAAGTCTTTTTGTGCACCTCACTTCACTAAGATATGTGTCAGATATTTCATTCTTCTCTACAAGGGCCAAAGTGAGAAGTGAGACTCTATACTATGAATGCAAGGCCAGATTCCAAGTTAGTGAGAGGAACTTTTAGAATGTAAAGTATAGTAGAGGAAATATTACCATAAGACCGTGCAATGATTTTTTGTTTGCATCAGTTTGATTGATTGGGATCCTGAATACACACTTCTTCAATACTTTACAAAGATGTGAGTCTGGTCACCGTATGATCTCCCCCCGAGTTCAGATGGGTATGATTGACAGGTGGATTAGCCAATCAGGGACAGTCATGGTCTGCGAGTATCAAAACAAATATGGCTGCTTATGAGCGAGGCATTAAACTTTTTTGTAAATGATTTTTGATCAATGAACTTGTTTGAACTCCAATGAAAAAATGAAAAAAAATCAGATTGCATGAACATATTTGGTTCTGACTGGAGAGCATCCTAATTATTTATAGCAATACCGCAGTTTATGAGTGCTTTCCACAACTTTCACAGTAATACTAAGCAACTAGCATGCTAACAATGCCTTACTTCCGGGTTTGTGGACGATAAAGGTGCTTTATAATTAAATGCAGACAGTACACAGCGGTCTCAAATTGATCCTCTGAGCAGCTTTTCAAAATATATCTGTACTAGGACATGAGAAATGTACTTGATTATATGAAAAACAAATTGGTACAGCCCCTTTAACTCCATACATCAGTTAGGGTCAACTCTACGTGTGATGAATACAGTATATGAGTAAATAGTGATGTATCCAAATCTCATGGTACTTTTTTGTTTGTTTTATCGTCGGGTTTTGTACAAATGCTACTTTCCTGTTCAACAAGTCATTAGCGTTGTCATTACTGTCATTGTCCCAGAGGATTACAATCATTTCAGAGCCAAAAATGTTCTGTACTTGTTTTAGTCTATGTAACAAAACAATGCTTTCAGGCACTATCATTTTGTCATCATTCTTATCTATCTCCATGGAGACAAGCAGGTGACAACACAGGGCCAAATTGCAGGTCAGATCTGTGCAGGGGGTTCTCTTGCTTAAGGACACAACAGCAATATGCAGTGCAAGGTTGGCAGTTTGAATCCTGCTCTCGACATAAGCATCATTGGCTGAGCGGTCCGATGCACTGACCCACAAGTTGGGGGTGCAATTCCAGCTCCCACAGATGAATCCTCGCCCTCAGTGTCTGTGTACAGTGGTGTATGAATGTGTGTATGAATGTGTTCCTTGATGTAAAGCGCTTTGAGTGCCTTGAAGGTGGTAAAACACTATATAAAAATGGGAGCATTTACCAACTGTATGTAGCCTACGCTCTAACTGTTTATAAAAAAAATAAGGAATTACAATCACAACTGAACCTGGGTTGCAAGCGCCTTAGCCTACAACAGTCCTTCTCAAATAGTGGGAGCCGAATGACCCCGGGGAACATGCTTTTCTTTTGCCGTACTAGAGTAATGTGTAATTGCACATCCACTACAGTAGGTGGCAGTTGTGCTCTCATTGTTAGTGTGAGTATTAGCTCTAGGCCATAGAATTAATACAGTGTACGCACGCACACGCAAAGAGCAGGAGATAGTGAACAGAGAGCACTGAACAAACCCCGCAAGAGGAGATGATGGAAAAGTATTTAACAGGGATGAAAAGAAAGGCGGAGATGGATGGAGGCGCTGAGATAAGTGAAAGTCACCGTGGAAGTATAACGAAGCATATTTAGCACTGGGCTTCACTGTGACTACGGTGGGAGACGAGGAAAGACCGGTGTGCCTACTGTGTCTAAAAATGTTAGCAACGGACAGCATGAAGCCAAATAAATTAAAAATAAATCAGACAAATTGTACTATTATAGTTGCGGTGGAGAGCAGGGGTGGCGCAAAAGTTTTTCTTCTTCATGGGGGAGGCATTACAGAAAATAATTGAGAAGCACTGGCCTACAGATACATACATACCACGCAGATACATACAGTTCCTTTAAAAAAAATTGCGATTCATCAGTATTCTTTAGGACAAACATCAGATCAGATTCCTCCCGAGTTGGACTGAAAACCCCACCGCAGCATCAGTACCTGAGTGTGAGGTGCTCAAAGCTCATTAAAGACAATCAATACTCATTTAAACCCATCTCATTGTTTTGTGGCCTCCAACTAAGCTAATTGCTTTTCATGGATTATATTTAGACGCTAGTAATTAATACCACTTGTTCAATAACGGGAGCATGTGTGAATACAGAGGTACGCAACAGGAAAGGTGAAGTGTCTTGCTTGGGGGCACGACAGCAGTATGTGTAATAAAATTAAATAACGTTCAGGCCTATTATAGAATATTAAAGCCTTTTGCAACCATGTCGTCAGCAAGATCAGCATGGACATAGCCTCTCTCTGCCAAAAATTATAATGTAAAATAAAAGTAGAAATACCATATACCATATTTCCATGACATATCACATACATTATAGTTAAATGGCTTTAGTGTCAAATTTAACGTGTTCGGTGATTATGGCAGGTATGATATTTTACATGTCTTTCTAAAGATGTCTGTGTAATCCCAGTCGTCCAGGTGTGATCCAAGTTTAAATCTGTCAACTGGACAAATCGTTGTAGGAGTGAAGACGTCAAACTTTGTCTTTTGCTGTGGATCGAACCTGGACGACTGAGGGATTACACAGACATCTTCTCAAGAACTACAGACCTACCACCGTCAAACTGGTAAGAGAGTTGGAAAATATTGCCAAGAAATTAGCCGAGACTAATAATCACTTAAGAAGCGGCTTGGATGAGCAGCGATACGTCTTCGCTCCAACAACAATTTGTCCAGTTGAACTTCGTCTTTTGCTATATCTTTCTAAAAATAAACTTTATAAAACTTTTTTTGCAAACTCTATTTAACTTAAATGAATCCTGAACCAAGGCTACACCTGACAGATCATGTTTTAAACTGTTTTTGATGAGTACTAGCATGATTCAGTAAATGACTCAAATTGGGCGATGACAATCAATCAATGTGAAGATTGCAGTCAATATTCAATCAAGCAAGGCTAATGGAATCGCAGGTACCACGTAATATGTTACCAGGTCCTCCTCTTTTCTGGTTCAAAGGTCAGGGGATGGATGTGGGTGGGGTTAGACAGACTCCCCTCTCCCCCGCCACTCCCTCACCACAGTCAGAGTAGAGACAGTATAACAGTTATTGGTCCTGGCGGTGCGTGTTATTGCGGTCCATATTTCATAAACAGCCCTCGGCAACAGGGATATGATTGTGTTAGCAGAGAGGCTGATGTTTTTTGCTAGCTGTTTTACAGTCTCCACGAGGCAGAAAGTCACGCAGGAGTAACAGAGCATTTACAATACAAAGTAAATATAGAACTTCAAATCGATGCTGGGTGAGCGTTGGGTCATAACTGAAGAATTATTCAAATTGTCCAAATGTTATACTTTTTCTTTTTTATATCACACCTTGACGTATATTTTTTACTTTGGCAGGAGTATGAATTCACAGTTTTTTGTAAAGCGATATTGTCATAGTTCCAGATGGGGGACAAGAGACAGATTTCCCTATTGATTACATTGTGCTTTGCCATGAAATTTCCAAAAGGTAAATTCACAAATGTTTAACCTGGTAATTTCAATACGTGACTAGAACCTTTAACTTGTATTACAACACAAAACTGCAATAATTCTACATTCGTTTTACCTGCCCCTCATTTATATTAAACATGATTGGCCTAAAGAACGCTGTGATGTCATCTCAAACTTAGCAATAGCATAGTTCAAGTGCAACAAGAATAATAAGAAGAATAATGACAGTTCTCATGGTTAGCGGGTAACTCATCATTGCGCTATGTATTAATATGTTGCATTTCACTCATTGTAGTCAAATACAAAATGTTACTTTTGGGAGTAGACAACCAAAAAATGCATAATAATGAAGAAAAAGACATATATAAGTTGCACTGGACTATAAGTTGCATTTTTTGGGGAAATTTATTTTACTAAATCTGAGACCAGGAACAGACATTTTATCTTTAAAGGCAAGTTATAATAATAAAAATAAAACAAAGAACAACGGGCTGAATAGCAGTACAGCATGCTAACATAACACATTTATATTTATTCAGCTACATGAAGCATAGACGGCGAATTGAACACGTGTTTGGTATGTTAATGTAAGATATTAACAGTTAATCAGATAATTAATGCATAAAAAGAACGCTAACAAGTTTACGCTCGATCTCACTCCAAATCACTAAATCCATTCAATTCTTCATCCTCAGTGTCACTTCTGAACAGCTCCGGAGGTAGATGAAGCGTCGCGCTGAGTAGTACACAAGTACTGGTACACAAGCCTATAGTGCCCTCGGGTGGTTGTCAGTGTGACAATAACGAAGTTGTGAAATTATATATTTTAATAATTTCACATATAAGTCGCATCTGAGTATAAGTCGCACCCCCGGTCAAACTGACTTATAGTCCAGAAAATACAGTAAATGGACATAGCTAACCAGCTATCTGCCGCATTCCAAATAGGGGGTGACCATGAGCAAGTTTCTAGCTCTATCGCCCCTCTCTCTGAAACTGCTACAGTCAGGCTCAACATTTTGGTCTTAAAATGTTCGTATTAACTCGCTCAGTGATCCTGGTATTTTTATTTCACTATTAGATAAAGATATGAACATTAATAACAAACAAAGCAGGCGCCTTCTTTCCCCGAGATCGCTCCTGCTGGCGTTAGCAACAGGTTTGATTGACAGTGATGCTAAGCGCCCGGCCCCTGCTAAACCAGCTTCAACAGCTTTGCTCCAGATTGGCTCTTTGGTTGCTATGATACTCACAGTCAGAATTCTAAATCAATTGCCCCTATAACTTGTAGCCACGATGAGCTATGGGTGACGTCACACTCTCTTAGTCCACTTCTTTATACAGCGTATGATGACACCACAAGTCTTTCACTATCCTGGCTTAGTTCATTAAGAGACATAGTTTGATGACCTAGTGCTATAATGGTTTAGTTCTGGTTTAGACTTGGTTCAGATACTGTAAAATCCTGGTTTAGACTGGCCATAGTTTTAGACCCAACTTCAACCTGTCACTTATAGATGGTAAAGCCAAAATAAGGTTGTTGTGTTAAAGAACCTCTATTTGAATTTACCCTGAGGTCACAATAGGTGAGCTGTGTAGTGCGGCATCTAATTATGAAATGTTTTATCGTCCGATAATCAGGAAGTGCACGGTTAGCACGCTAGCTAACGTTATCGTCATGGTAAACTCCGCTCTGGCCTCTGAAAGTTGTGAAAAGAATGCAAAAGGTAAGTGAGGAATAACATCGAACCAAAATAAACTACTTGTTTTTTTTACATTTTTAAGATGGTAAAAATTGGATACTAAATTTGAAAATCCATGCTTTACGTCAAATCATAGTTCTATTTTCTATCAACAAGTCAAGGGCAATTTGAGCAGAGCAATGTACTGAGAAAGTGGATTCTATGGTCCAATTGCAGACTCACCTGTCAAGGAAGAATACAACATCCTTGGGCCAAAATATGGACATGAGATGGACCTGTCACCAAAGTGTCACGACTTGTCACAAAATGTCCTCAAGAGAACTGAGCTGTCAACCCAACACAAACTTTTGAAGGTTTAATACTAGGGCAAAACTGAGCAGAACTGAGCTTTTATCCAAGTTCTTATATAATTTCCCTCATCACAAACCTTTGCATTTGAATAATCCTGCATTCATGTTGGTGGTGTTGATACTCTATGCCAGGGGTGTCAAACTCAGATTCATATTGGGCCAAAATTGAAAACTGAAACTCAATATTTATTGAAAGATTGATTGCATCTGATATGTAATGTTTAAACTTTTCACACAGAAACAAACTTTAGTTTTGCTTAAACACAAAATCTGGAACATATCAACATTGATATTACAAACATACGAGAAATTAGATTTGAAATAAAAGACACATCAGTAGTATTAATTTCTTATTTAAATAGGTAAAATAAATTATGTTTCTCTCTGTAGTAATTAATTTGGCCAAGGTGACTAGCTTGGTTGCTAATGAGTGTCAATAGAAAAGGATGGGCACTGCTAGCGAAGCATTCTGGGATTTTGTAGTATTAGTGGTACATGCGCTGTATACTGCATATTTGATATGATCTCACGGGCCAAATAGAATTACACTGTGTGCCAGATTAGGCCCCTGGGCCTGAGTTTGACATATGTGCTCTATACTGATTGTGATACATTCTTTATTGAGACAATAATAATTTTTTATTTTAAAACATTTATTTACTGCGACCATGTGGCCTTATATCTGTGTAATCCCTCAGTCGTCCAGGTAGGTTCCATAGTGGTCCATGGCCGTACACTAGTCTATGTGGTCTGATACAGCTCAGCATCACTCTAAAGCTATTAAGAGTGTGAATATGACTTTTTTTTTTTTTCGTATTGATACATGCTCAAATGAGTATCTAGCTTTGATACTAGTTTTAGTATCCATTAGTATCTAAATTTCGATATTTTCAACAATCCTATCCTGCATATTAAATGCTTTGCCCCATCTAAGCTTAAGGTAGACGTTATTGTCCCCAGAGGGAAATTTGTCCTCTGCATTTGACCCATCCTTCAATGTCAGAGAACGACGCCCAGGTACCCATCTCGAGATCTTAAGCTAGTCTTAGTCAAAACGACTTTAGCTGGAGGATTGTACCTATTGTGCATGTTTTGGATTGATGGGGGAAACATGCAAATACTCTAAAACCTTCTTGTTGTGAGGTGAGAGTCCTAGCCTCCTCTTGAGACATCATCTGTGTTAATCCAGAAGTGCTCCTCCATGTTTTTAAGTCCATTATTCACTCTACAGCTAACAAATTCAATGCTAGCAGCTACTATTTTTGCCTGACTCAAACTTGCTTGACTCAGCTTCCTTCTAACAAATAATAATAATGCATAGGTCTTATATAATACATTTCCAGACACGCAAATCTTTTTATTGTATTTGAGCAGAATGTGTCTTGCCCAGTGCAGATATATTAAATAAGAAGCTTTTGAGCTCGAAATAAGTCCGCTGTGTACCGTAGCGTTTTATGGTCCAAAAATAAGAAAGTGCACTGTTAGCATGCTAGTTGTTGTCAGCTTTACTCCACTCTGGCCTCTCAGGTGAATAATTAGGTTATTTGGAATGTGTAAGGTAAATGAGGAATAACTTTGGGCTGAGTGAATGTTCTGTTTTGTCATGTTTTTAAGACAATAAAGAAAAAAACATGTTAAAAGCAAATTGTTCATAATTTAGAACATTTTTAAATTTGAAATAGCGTCTCGCCTCGTGACATGTTGGATGAAGAGCTTTTGCAGAAACGACTTGATTCGTCTTGCCATCTTTTCATCCATATGCAAATGCCGCCCCATTAAATTATTACAACAATGAAATGATTCAATTATATCTGACAATTATTTTCTGACAGCGCTTGTGTTCTGCCATTGGGCCCATTCAAGGAGCTCAATTAAAACATATATCACAAAGTCCCGCGGGGAGCTATTCCATTTGAATGCCACCACTCATTTGGACAGATATAACAAACCCCAGGCCACTTCGGGGCTCTTATGAAAACTGTCCAGATCTGAGGTCCGGTTTTAGCCTGAGGGAGGATCCGCATCACCCGAAATGACTCCAGTGAAAGCACTTTTACATTTGTGAGACTTTTAGACAGTTTTGCCCCTAGCATCGCTTTCACAATTTAATGACTACAATGAAGTGTGAAGATGTTGTCCTATTTAATAAAAGCTGCACTATGTGACTTTTCTGGTGGAGGGTCGGCCCCTGCTTGTCTTCATGGTTATAGATTTGCCTAGAATGTTCCATCGTATACAGTGGTCCCTCGCTATATCGTTCATCTTTCACGGTCTCACTGTTTTGCAGATTTTTAAAGTGCAATTTTGCATTCTTTTTTTACAATGCATGAACGCACATTGTGTACTGCATCCTGATTGGCTAATGGACGTGCCGTGTCTCCAGTACAGTACAGAATGCGTTCAGCCAAATGTACATAAATGTTCGATGCCGACAGCGTGACTCTGACTCTGAAACTCCGGGGGGTCAAGAACACGTTGGACGCCTCTAATGGGACAGCCTTTACATTTGATGACGAATGCCTCTGACGCACATCACAAACACTCTTGACGCGTGTTGTCTTGAAGCAGGGAAAAGAACATTACGAGATATTACAGCGGAGCGGTGCTAGGACGAAGAGGCGCGGTCAGAGGAACTGTGAAATACGCCTGAGTCACTATAATTTCTTATGTGTCCAAACTCATTGGTTGATCATTAAAATTCTATTTGTTACAGTATTTCTAAAAGCTGTACAGTATGGTATAGTATTTGGTTTTGTTCTATAATACTGTACTTATTTTTTTTTAAATCTATGAAGGTTTGAACTTTGAGAGTGTTTAAACAAGAGAGAAATGTGACAAAATGTTAATGCCTGTGTGAGAAAAGTGTAAAAAGTGTGTGGTGAGCGGTTTTACAGCCTTAAAACATATATGTAATAATTGTAAAAAATAAAGTTTTCTACTTCGCGGATTTTGTTTATTACAGGCAATTTTGGTTAGGGCAATTTTAAGAAAGTATAAGAATTAAAGTGCTGTACTTAAGTAGTATTTTTAGTTATCTGTACTTAAGTAGTATTTTTAGTTATCTGTACTTTACTTAAGTAGATTTTACAGCTTTTCACTTTTACTTCACTACATTTGAGAGCAGGTATCTGTACTTTCTACTCCACTACATTTTTGAGCTGGACTGAAAAGTATAAAGTACTTTTCAGTTATCCGTACACTGCAGCACAGAGCTCAAGTGGTGCCCACAAACACAGAGGGAAAAGTGAAGGAGGTGGGCCTTCAGTAGATCTAAGAGAGCTAAAAAACAGGACAACAGAGGCTCTGAACCCAAAGAGAAGGGTGTTACTATTCCTTACACAGCGGGTGTGTCTGAAAAACTTCAGAGGATTTTCACATAGTATGAGATTCCTGTCTTTTTCAAACATACTAACACGTTAAGACAAAAACTGGTTCATCCAAAGGACAAAACTCCAAGCGACAAACGAAGTAATGTAGTCTACTCTATTCAGTGTAGTGAAGAGCAGTGAGCGTTACATTGGAGAAACTAAACAGCTACTCCACAAGAGGATGTACCAACACCGGCGTGAGAGTTCCTCTGGACCCCAGTCCTCCGTACATCTACATCTCAAAGCCACGAACCACTCCTTTGAATATAGTGAAGTACAGATCTTAGCCAGGAAAAAGAAATGGCTTGAGAGGGAAGTTAAAGAAGCTATTTTTGCTAGGAAAGACAATCCTTCCTGTCCCCCATCTACAACACCATCCTCAGACCCAGAACAATGAGAACAATAGCAGGGTCGTTAAGGACTGAGTAGGGTAGCTCCAGCTGAAACCAGAGACAATAGTTGTTTACAGTTTCAGTGTAGTTAGCCCCTCCCTGCAGATAGATATAAGGCAGTGGCCACCAGCAATCTGATGAAAACTGAAGAAGGGGCTTGGATGAGCAGCGAAACGTCTTCACTCCTACAACGATTTGTCCAGTTGACAGATTTAACTTTGTCTTTTGCTATGGATCAGACCTGGATGACTGAGGGTTTACATAGATATGATTTGAGTGGTTATTTTATCATATTTGTGGTAACATCCTGACTAAAGTTTTCGAGTTCAAGCTGCGGCTTTGAGTAAACAAAAATAAATACATAATATTATGAAGAAAAATTAAGAAATTGACCAAAATACACTGCCTGGCCAAAAGAAAAGTCGCCACTTGGATTTAACTAAGCAAACAGGTCTGAGCCTCCTCCAGGTGGTCAGGTCTACATTCAGCAACAGTCTGTGGTCAAAGAATGAGGTCAGCTGACTACCTGAATATAATGACCAGGTTATTCCATCAATGGATTTTTTCTTCCCTTTTTTTTTTTATGTGATACTTTTACTTGAGTAACTTTTTACCTCTGCATCTGTACTTTTACTTAAGTAACAAAATTGAATACTTTATCCACCTCTGTCTGTCTGGCATTTAATCAATGTGTGTGTGTGTGTTTCTTGACCAAAAATATCTTTAAAATGCATTTTTACTGTAAGTGGGGTCTCATTGTAACGCATATGACCTGTGAATGGAACCTCTGACTTATCTTCTACTTATCTTCGTGACGATAGATACGTTTAATGTCATACTGTGGGACATTCCAGGCAAAGCAATGACATCTCCATGGACACAAGCGGGTGGCGTCTATCATCCAGAAAAATCACAAAGGGCATCTTTTAATTTCACCTGCATGTCAACCTTAGTGAGCTTCAAGATAATAGAATGTTTTTAGAATCAGAAATCAGAAAATGACAGTTTTGGTTCAGACTGTTATATTCAGCTCATATTAAACACACTAATATCGACTCGCCCTCTATATTTAGCTGGAAATCTTGTAATAATTAGGATAGGCTAAGATTGAAGAGCTAGAGGTTATTTAGAGCTGGTGAATTTTGTCATTTTTTCCCTATGAAAACTAATACTGACTCCATAAACATAAGCAAGACACTAATCCCTCCAAATTGAAATTAAACTATTGCATCTCGATTCAATTAAAACACTATTAATTTTCACAACCTTAAGTTTTGTATACAGATTGTAGTATTAAGTATCTATTAAAGGTCCCATATGTGCATCCCCAAAGCTCAAAATGCTCAGTTCCACCTTGTGATATCATAAAGCAATAATTTTCAAGTTAACATCTACGTTTTACATTTTGTTCTGTAGAGATTTGCAATTCCAGGGCTGAAATTATCCAAATTATTCCAGCGAAGGTGTTTGGAGTTTTAAAACAGACTGGAGAACTTCCTGTATTACCCGATGACATCACAAGGTGGGACAGAATTTTTTTTGTTTGAGAGAAGATCTCAGCCTAAATATGTTTTTGGTGACGAAACATTTCAGAACAGATCAGAAAATAGTGTAATATGGGCCCTTTAAATAAGTGATGCTCTGCCCTGGTGAAGATGCTATATGGGCCCAACCAGGAGTGTGAAGGACAGAGAGAGCGAAAAAGGGTGGAGAGTCACCTTGAGGTTCTTGACAGCCACCGCGGGGTCAGTGAGGAAGCTCTGTCGGACGCTTATCTCGATGCCCGCCTCCTTCACCCGCTCTTCCAGGTCGTCCAGCGTCTGGGAACACGAGATTACAACACAAAGAATGAGTTCACTGCATTCATTCGAAGAAGGGATGTGGTTAAGCTTTAGCTTTATGAAAGTGCGATTGCGTAAGTGACATTTCTTGAAACCATAATAGATTTCCATACATATACGAGGGTTTTTCCAATACCAAAACTAGTATTGGCAAGAGAACTGATTTTTCAACAACTGGACAACAGAGATTGACCGATAAGTGTTTTTTTTATTTATTTTTTTTTTTTGGTTTGCCATATGGCCTATACCGATTGTTTAGAATACAGAGCAACCAATGGCCGATAAGCTTTGCCGATTATTTTTGGTTCGATACGTAGGGACGATTTTGATTATTTGTAATAATTATGTAATTTAAATGTCTCTTGGGTGGCCTGGGAACGCCTTGGGGTCCCACCGGAGGAGCTGGAGGATGTGTCTGGGGTGAGGGAAGTCTGCGAGTCCCTGCTTAGACTGACCCGGGCCCGGATAAGCGGAAGAAAATGGATGGATGGATGAATTTTAAATTACTACAAACTCCCCCAAAGCCCTTTTACTCCACATACCTATAAGAGAGCTGTGTGATCATGTTTTGTGCAGTTTTCTTTTCATATCAAACTGTTAATAAAAAGCTTTGTGGGTATTTTTTTAGGCAGCAGATCGACCAGAACAAAATATCGGCCTTTGCTGGAGATGTAAGGCCAATAGCTGATATGCTAAAAGGTCCACTGTAATTAGCAAATCGCAAAGACTGCAATTTTTGAAGTAGCACAATTTTCTCCACAGACAAGCAAATATCCTCTCTTATTCTGCATGAAAAAACTACTAACCCTGTAGTTTCCCTCTGTGCAAACATGTTCTGAAATGTGATTCTTGTATGCATTTGTCAGTTTCATATTTCAGTCTTTTTGTCAGTTCTTTTGGACGTGTTTAAAATGTGAACTTTGAACAGAATCCTATAATTAAAACATAAATTGCAAAGCTAATTGCAATGCTTGTCAGGTAGTTTTCCCAAATCGTTCAGCCCTAATTGGTGAGTTCTAAGACCAATTCATCAATCCGACACCCCAATGTTTTATTCTAGAGGCGGATGCATAGTTGAGAGCCGCAGCTGTTAACTGCTTGTGGCTAATGCTACTGCTAACACCCAGAGTAGCTTAAATACTGACAGACTGGAGGCTCTGAGAAACCTGAGAAACCTTAAGAATCACTGAAAAAAGTATTTATGTTACCTCTTTGATGTGTTTAGCCTTTGGTCTGGAAGCAGAACTTTCATTTCAGTGCTTTTTATTGTTGATTAAAGTCATCTCATATTGGATTTAGTGAAATCTTGGCATCAGATCAGTCTGCATTAGACAGTTTGAAATGAAATAGTGAAATATAGCTGAAAGCGGCGATGATCAGCCCTCGCTCTCCGCCACCCAGAGCACTCGGGCGCACCCAATTTCATCCCTTTCTTTTCTAGGCTGGCAAGATTGGAAAAAAGTATTGTGGAAACAGTTCATTCTTTGTTGGGTTGCATTATAATGTCCACTATAATTTTTATGTGTGTTTCATCTATCACTGAGTTGAGGGAGCTAGAGAGTCAAGGGAGGGGTGCTAACACAATCAGCGTGTGTTTTGCTAAACTGCCGCATATCGCATCAGGTTTGTGAAGTTGTAGTGAATTGTTTTGTATCATGCTTTTGTATATTGAAGGAAAATTGTTGTGTAGGAGCATGGATGACATACAGCACAAGGAGGGGCCGAATAGTAACACTTCAGTCATGTTTTTGATGAGGGAACGTTATAACATGGTAGAAAGCTCAAAAAGTCGACTTTGCATACTACCCCCTAATCTTCCTATCTCACCCTAGTTTGCAGCCACTTCATGACCTCCTTAGTCCCAGCTGTACTGGCATCGCTGGTACCCTGGCTGTACTCACAGAGGTGAACACTTCGGTGGTCTGCTGGATGGTGGCGATCTTGGTCCACTTCCACTTCTGGAACAGCTGCACTCTGGTGGGGTTGTGGAGCGTGGCCGAGGGGTGGGTACGGAAGAACGTGGGGAAGCGCTGACGATTGGAGAGCGCTGGGGAACTGGAGCCATACGACAGCTGCAACATAGATAGAAATGGAATACAAGTTATTACAGTGACAGATGGCTATTGTATAACCTGGCAGAGTAATGTTAACACTGGTAAATCAAACTGGAAGAAGCTCGGGAGGACAGACTTTCAGCAGACAGTATGCGGATGATTGAACTAAAGGTACACTATGTAACTTTTCTGTGCTTGTCTCCATGTTATGTTCCACAATGGCATTAAACAAGCAGGTGAGGCCAAGTTACAGTTCAGATCTGTGAACTGGTATTTCTGAAGGCAATAAAAACACTTTTCAACCTTCAAGGTACTCAAAACGCAAGGAACCACCCATTTACACATATATTCATACACCAGTGTACACGGACACTGAGGGCAAGCTGAGTTAAGTGTCTTGCCCAAGGACACAACAACAGTATTCATCTGTAGGAGTTGAAATCACACCGTCAACCAGCGGCTCAGTGAATCTGACGCTCTACCAGTGATGTCTATGTCAAGAGCGGGATTCGAACCACAAACCCTCCAATCGAAAAGTTACATAGTGCACCTATAGACCAAGGCTGACAGCAATTAGTGACTTTTCAACACTCAGCTAATTTTAAATATCGCTATCTGTAAAATATCGGTTGTCAACCACAGCGGCAAGATATCATATCGGCACAAAAAAAAAAAAAAAAAAAAAAATAAAATCGGGTCATCGCATCGCTTAATAGTTATATGTTTATTTAGTCCTTTTTGGTCCTGCTTTGTTAAGAAAAATGCTCAAGGTGTTCAATTCATTATTATGCCTTAGTAATGAAAATAAGTCTTGCACATATCACACATCTTTCAGTGCTGGAGATAATGAAGCAGTGGGCTAGGGTCTTCATCAAAGAGCGCCCTTTTTTTTTACCTAACTGGAAGATTAGCCAAGTGAAGGTTGCTACCATAATAAAACCGCAAACCCTATATTAGCGCGGGGCAATATGGTGATAAAAATCAAATTGTCATCTGACTGGTGTAACGACATTGCCTGGAATCAAGAATACACACTTCCTCAATACGTGACGAAAATGCGAATCTGGTCACTAGTGATTCTCCTCGTTTTCAGATAGCCGTGATTGACAGGTGGATTAGCCAATCAGGAACCTGCATGGCCTGTGTGTACCAAAAACAGATATGGCTGCTTTAGAGGAAAAAATAAAGGGAAAAAAAAGTATGATTGAGCAAAGCACTAACCTCTGTTAATCTGAAGAGAGGGAAATGTGATTTTATTTGTAAATGAGAGCTGACCAATGAGCTCCTTTGTTTGACTGAAAAAAAATAAATCTGATTGCACGATCATGTTTGGCTCTGGCTTGAGATGCAACGGCGCCTGTGGAGACCAGACTGATATCCATCTGTATAAAAAATACAGAGACATATAATTTTGGATTTGCCAGACAAGTGAGGCTACGCTATTTTGGTCAAATCGCCATATCTTGATCCAGTACATTTACTCCTGAATGCAGCTCGTCACTCAGACAAAGACAGTTTTTTTCCCACTTACTGATCAGCCTCGGCCACTGCTAGCCTATATGCTGTTACATGCACATTTCCCCTCTTTGCAGTGAAGCTATAGCATAAAGCGAGTCTCCAAGGCCCATACTCTCACTTACATATTTTCTGCTCTACTTGTGTACGTCGTGTCCGTTGCCGCGCACTCTCGGAGCCAGAGTAATGGGACTCAGCACTTGTTCTGATAACGTCAAGTTTACACCACTCAGCCCCGCGCTGCACCATACATTTACATTTGGCTTACACAACAAACATCCTGCGCAAGGATTTATGCCCATGTTAGAAGTGATGAGGCTGGGTTTAAGTGTGAACCACTCTCCTCGTGCACGGATTTATTATGAGGAATTCTATGTTATGACGTTTCCATGCAATGTCAAAGCAACTTCTGTCACTTACTTTATCTATTCCGAGTATCCTAATTATTCACCACAATGAGTTTATAAGCACTTTTCAGAACTTTCAGACACCAGAGCGAAGTTATGCCTTCACAGTAAAGCTTACAACAACTAGCAAGCTAACATTATACTTTAGATTCTTATGTACAGACTTTTATTTATTTCATACCTTGACATTTTCAGTTGCCTCCTTCCTCACAAGTATTGCGTGATGTTGCTGTTATGTGTCTGTTCAGATTATTTAATCCGATTTTGGCACTATCTTCTTATCTGGAGCAGTGGGACGAGCTGCAGCCCAACATCTTCAGAACTGTATCCCAGGTGTGAGAAAGTTGCTACGCCCCCTCATGCCGATTTACAGTCTGCTTGGCGTGTTTCCAGATCTCGACAGCCTCCCTGATCCAACGATGGTACTTGTCGCTCTCTGTGTCTTTGACCTTAGCTATTTCCCTCTTGCAGTAGTCCGATATTGCGGACTTAAGCTGTTCTCGGTTGGGTTGTCGCGTAGTGGGACAGGCGCATGTTTTGGTTGTTTCTGGTCTGTTTAAATCAGCTGAACAGCAACATCACATGGCACTTCTGAGGACTATTTAGGTCATTTTCACTTCCACTTGTTTAAGTAGTGATAAATTCAAGTGTAAGTGAACAATTATAACCGTATACATTGCCAAAAATCTCGAAAGGTTCAGTTTACCTACTGCTAAAATTTGTTGAGTATAACTTAAGAATTATAGGAGCTTGAAGATTTAAAAGTGTTAGTGACTTTTGGGCCACCCTGTATAATCATCAACAGAAGACATAATAAACCTAATTGGACTAGCATGCTAACAGCGCACTTTCTGATTATCGGACAATAAAACTAGGGATGCACCGATCCGATACTGATACTGGATATCTCTTTCCAAATGTCGGTTCAGCCTATATCCCGGATGGACGTATAATTTGATGTAATAAGTCCCATAATGATTGACCTTTAGTTTATACAAAGCTGTTCTGTAGTTACGTCAGAGATAAATAACAGCTACATAACACATTCGGATCAATTTGGTCTCACTTTAATTAATGCTGCTTTCAGTCCCTGGCACTAGTAGTTTCAGTTGCGAGCGCGGGTTCTTTTAGTATACTCTCTTTGATGTGTGAGCTAATCATAACCAGCCATTTTCACGTTTTAAAATGTCACTGTGCTTTTTGTACTGGTCATACTGTTGTATAACTCACCAGGCTAACGAAACACTGTTCTGAAATGCATCTGAGAAGGTTTTTTTCCCCCTTTGGAACTAGGATTGATTTGTTTACATTGCATATTTGTCATGTGTCTGGACAAAATATAAGACATTTCCACATACGGCGGAATAGAGCAAAAATGAAAAATGTGCCTTCAGCGTACAGCAGACGAGGCAGACAGTCCCTGCAGGTTTGTCTTGGTATCAGCCTCCTGGTCTAAATATGGGTCGGAGCTACAGTAGGGGCTATAGCATGACAGGAATAGCTGCGCTGATGTAAAATGAATGACATTTTTTGGGGGTGCAGGAGTATTGTGTGAGTTTTTTCCCCCTGGAGCACGAACATGAGAGCAGTGAGCGGGTGGTCTCTTCTGCCTCACACAACCCCACACCACAGAGGGAGGTTAGCATGAGGTTAACAGGATGCTTCAGTGAACAACGCCAAGACTTACAGGAGGAGTGGAAAGCTGCATCCAGAGTACAGTACTGGTGCTGCTTTAAGCTTTGGTTCATATCATCTTCAGTGTAGTCAAACTTTTAGAATACTGTGGCTCAGTATTATTGGTTATTGATACCCTTAAAGGTGCGCTATGTAACTTTTCTGGCATGGGGTCCGTCACCATGGTTTTTGCCTTTCCTGAAGTGTTGCACAGTATGTCATTAAACTTATCTACCTTCCATTTATTCTATTATTACTACCTAATATTACAGGTATTTTTCTGGCTCAGACTGCACCTAGCCCAGCCGTGACTCCTGTGTGGGAGCGGTTTGTTGTAGAGTGACACTCACACTCAGAGCGGTGCTGTGCTGTTGAGGTCATCGCCTTTAAAGCTAGACGCTCCAGACCACGTGTTCACACCATAACTACTCATTTATTAAGGGGAAAAGGCTGTGGCCAGAATAGACCGGACTGGACAGCGTGTGTTCTGAGCTTCTCTTTTTGTTTTAACTATTCAGAATACTTGTGGCCACTGCACCGGAGCTGCACTGTGTCCAATCTGAAAATGTTTAGTTAAAAGGTCCTGCACATTTTTTTCCATGTACTTGAGCCAAATTTGTCTCGCACCAGTACAGATATATTCTATAAGCAGCTCTTGAGATCAAAATAAGTCCACTGTGTACTGTCTGCAACTAAGTATAAAGCGTTTTATGATCTGGGAATCAGGAAGTGAGTGAGCCCAAGGTTAGTGCTCAAAAATACCTTGAAAACCATGTATTCTTACAGTGAGTAGAGTCACCTCCCCGCAGTTCTGACATGTAACTTGGCCTGGTGGCGTCACCTGTTTGTCTCCGTGGAGATAAATAAGTTTATAATGCCTTACATTCCATGCAAAGCAATAACATTTCCATGGAGACTATTAGGTGACAAAACTCCCAAGAATAGTTACACCATTAAATAACAATTTAAACTTGAAAGCAACTGGGTTTATTACCTGGGTTCTTCAAAGACTGTAATTTGAAATGTATTTACTATGCCATAATCTTTGCAGATGTTTGAGTGATCCTGCATATTCTGTATCTCAACTCACAACTACAGTTTTTAACCTCATTTACACATATAAACATCATTCCGAGCTTTAACCTGTTTTACTCATTAGTATGCATTAACTTTAAGTCTAATAACGCTGCGCTGGTCAAGTCTGCTCCCCTAAAATTAGCTCTCCATAGAGGGACGTGTCATGTGGTGTTTTATGTGCCCAATACTTGTGTAGAAGCCTGCAGAGCAAACAAATGAGTCCATCAATCAGCTTTATAAGTGCGCCTGGTTTTAGTGAAAGTCCGATACGTGCCGTCTCTCAGCCAATGCATTATCACCACTCTGCCTCTGCGAGCCTTAATGTGGCCTCAGAGGGTTTAAACGGCACTGCATAAGACGCATTTGTCAACATTATGAACCGCTCGCAATTTAAAACCGTCAGAAGCTCTGTCTGTGATTCATTTTACTACTATTTTTGTGCAACAGTACAAAAGATGAAAATGTTTACTTAAAAGGTCCTGTACACTTTTTTCCATGTACTTGAGCCAAATTTGTCTCGCTCCAGTACAGATATATTCTATAAGCAGCTCTTGAGATCAAAATAAGTCCGCTGTGTACTGTCTGCATCTAAATATAAAGCATTTTATGATCTGGGAATCAGGAAGTGAGTCGTACCTGGAGGACTAAAGAGAGAGTGAGAGAGGGAGATGGGCCTAGAGGTAAAAGGAACAGTGTGACTGGTCTAACAGGTATCCACACTTCAAACTCCATCCCTATAACCATATACGCAGTTTAGTGGCAGAACAAAAAAGTAAAAAGTGGATTTAGTGTTTAGTTCCACTTTAAAAACCTAAAATCGGCCCCACAGAAGAGTGTTGAAGTGCTCCTTACCACGATGAGGTTCCACATGCGCGCTGCCTCTGCCACCAGCGTGGACACAGAACTGCAGCCAGGCATCAGCACGATCTTTATGGGTTCCGTGTACAGCAGGTCATATAGGAGTTTAGTGGCCTCCCCTGGGTCACACTGTGGACAAGAACCAGGAAACATACTGTCAATGTACGCTCTCTGTTTCATCTTCATCACCTTTGGCACTTATAGTTTATACACTTAAATAAACGGACCACACTTTGTTGATGCAAATCTGCATCTTGAAAGGAGCTCTGCCCCGGAGTTCACATAAAAAGACAAAAATCCATATAAATACCAAAAAAATCCACAAAATCTTCAGCTCACTCAATAACTTCTCCTTTCTGCTGTTGTCCCATATACATCTTTATTATCTAAACAAAATGGTCAATGGTCAATGGTTAAAATTAGTCAACTAATACAAATTTTGGTTGACTAAGAAACCATCAATTGATAAATGTTCTTAAATGAATAAAGGCCTACAATGCTACTGCTTAGGGAATACAATATATTATTATAGACATGCGTCCATGGTTGACATACATAATATCTTTAGTATTTAGGCTCAAAACCTGCTGAGACACCTGCTGAAGTCGCTATTTAAATGTGTTAGCTCCAGGTAAAACCTATAGTTAAATGTCACTACTGGGAGCTACATGCTAGCACAGGCTATAACGTCCCCTGAAGTTTGAAATTGTGAAATAAGCTATTACTTTACTGTGTTACTATTAATTCTGTTGTTCAATAAAGTTAAGGACTCCTCCTTTATATCTACATTCACAGTGCTCGTTCAGTCACTAAAATAACTCTCTGGTCACCGCTTTCAGTGACCAGAAAGTTTGTGACTTCATAAGATAATAAGAGCTCCACACACAGGCACACATACACACACACACACACATACACGCAGACACACACACAGGCACGCACAAACACATGCGCACACACACACACAGGCACGCACACACACACACACACATATATACAGGCACGCACAAACACACACAGACACGCACAAACACACACAAACACACACATATACAGGCACGCACAAACACATACATCTTATTGTTAGTCTGGCATCAATGTTTGGGAGGTGTGGGACAAGTGTGAGATAAAATTCCACAAGATTGTGCACACATGAAGAAAATTATATTAGTTTAGTTTAAGATAGGACAAAAACAGTTAAGGGCTGGTAAGTTCCATGTCTTGAGGAGCCGTCATTCCAGAAAAGTAGGTCTACTACAGCTAAAATATTCAATCACTTGGATGATTGGATTAAACCAGACATGGACAAACTACGGCCCGGGGGCCACACACGGCCCTTTGGGCTTATTAACCTGGCCTGCCGAACATGACCAAATTATATTACAACAGGTAAGGGTAAATTGTGTTCAAAGTTTTCTGCTGTGTACATTTAACTGAAATTTAATAAATTTTTATTATATATATATATATATATATATATATATATATATATATATATATATATATATACATATATATACATACATACACACACACACACACACACACACACACACACATATATACACACATATACACACACACACACACACACACACACATCCTCGCCCAACCCCTCTGTCAAATTTTAGATCCCACTGTGGCCTGTGTGTCAAAAAGTTTGCCCACCCCTGGATTAATCTCATGTGTGTTCCCTGTTTCATCAAAGTATATTAAATACCTGAGGGCATGTATTGAAAAGCATTTCAAATAAAAATTAAATTTGCATTTAAATAATGAACACACATATTTTCAGTGGAATACATGTTTGACTCCTCTGCTGGTGACAATGGGGACTGGATGATGTTGACAGCATCATGATTAATGATAACAACAGGATCATCATTTTTTGCTGAAGGCGACTGTGAAAAAATTACAGGCAAAGTAATATCCATGGAGGCTAGCAGGTGGCTTATCCTCCACCAGTATCCCACCTTGAGCAAAAAATTAAGTTATATGTTGCAACTTTATGCATATATAATATAAAAAATAAAGTAATAGTCCAAGTTTGTTTTGATTGCACAACAGTTTTACAACAATGTTTTAAATATATAAAATAAATGTTAATATAAGTCAGTGAATAAACCAGCGGGGACCCAAAAAGCAAATATACAAAGGCAAAAATACACAAAACTTAAAAAAAAAAGTTGTAGACATACACAGACAAAAAAAAAAAAATATGGATGATATGCACAGATGTGGAGGCTGGTGTGGTTGAGGTAATCTGTGGTTCACTGGAGAGGAGCAGGGGAAGGTGGAGGCACGGTCCTGCTTCTGAATCCTGTATCTTAGTTAACTCCACATCTTTAAAGAATTCTTAACATCTTTAACAAATGACTCATTCTTGGAAAGCTGAGTGTCTAGTGAATGACTGCATTTATCCCTGGTGCTTAAAGCTCTTTATATCAAGTACCCATTCATTCACACACACACGCACATACACGGGGCCAAGTGCCAAGGTTCACAGTGCTCCGGGGCAGTTAGTCAGTGTCACATGGAGGAGCCAACATCAGACTGCCAACCCTCCGACTCACTGGACACCCTGTTTTACCTCCAGCCCCTCGCACCTATTATGGTTCCAAGACTCTGAATTGGCTCTGAGAAAATGCATTCATCAAGTATAAAAGCCTAGCACATCTATTCCACTCAAACTCATTGAATCCAGAAAATGTGTGTCTTTATTTAAGTCTATAGGTAAACACAAAATTGCATCTAATGAAAAAATGGTTGTCTGAGGTGATCCATCCAGAATGTTACCCTCAAAAAGGCCCTTATTACTAGGCTTGGGACGGACGTTCCTTTAAGTGAATGGGCCGAGCTCAGTGGCGCATGTCGTGAGATTGACATCGTGAACGAAAAATGTATATACCGTAATTAAATAACCAAACAGAGCGAGAGTAGCCAAAGTGAAGCTGAGCAGAGCAGAGCAAGCCTAAGCTAAAGATTAAAAAGCACTTTTAAAGGGTCCATATTACGCTGTTTTCTTATATCATTTTATAATGTTTCCTCATCACAAACATGCCTGGAGTTGTGTTTTGTTTCATTTGCACATGTTTAACACACAGACCCGCCATCTTTAGGTTGAGTTCTTCTCTCAAACGGAAAGAACTCCACATTGTGATGTCATGCAGTAATACAGGAAGTGCACACTACTCCTGGTATGTGAAAGACTGCTTAAAATTTTATAAAAGACCATATTGACTCAACTTTTTACTAAAATTTGAAATATCATTTTTGGTGTACATGATAAGCCCTGACTCGAATAAAAAAAGTCCTTATGTAATATCATATTTGGCAAATTTTATATCCAACTGTAAAAACATGCTTGTTTTTTCTTGTTTTAACTTGAATCTTACATCTCCACTATTTCCAAAAGCTTAAACAAAAAAAATCATGAAAGCTGCATGTCTTTTGAACAGAGCATTTTGGACTAACTACCTTGTCTTTTCTTTATGTAGACCTCCCCCTGGCATTCATAATCATACTGTGTTTTATTCTATTTTGACAATTTGTAATTTTAAAGTAATAAAAAAGAAAAAAAAAAAAAAAAAAAAACTCCGGGGAAGTTTTTGATGAGATAACAGCAGTTTAACATGGCTAAAAGCTCACAAGAGTCAATTTTGCGTAATATAAGACCTTTAAAAGACAACTGAGGGATTTAAAAGTGAGAAAAAGTTCATGATCTAAAAATCTGACCTTTGTGAAAGGTGTAGGTCCCTGTCAGCTGAACACGAACAATTTGTGTTTACATTGCGCTCTATGGGAAAAATGCTTTCTGGGCTGGAGAGGATTTTTTTTCACTGCAGTACCTATGGGCTGGCCACTAGTCCAAAGTCATCTAAGCTTGCAATACCCTAGATTTTATACCAGATCCATGTCTGACACCAACAAGCCGTAGAGATCCAGGCTCCTGGCTGCCTTCCGGGTGCTGTGGGAATTACAGTAAATACCACTTGTCGAGCAGAAAATTTCACCTGAATGCCCTCTCATGTTTCCACTAGAGGACTGGGAAACAATTTTGATACCCCAAGTGCTAAGATGAGATAACCTTTGACCTTTCATTATGGTAGGCATCTGCGAAAGATAGGGCTTGTTAGCTGGCTGTTATGATGCCTATTTATTTATGCAGCTTTCACTTAAATATATATTTTTTTCTACTGAGTGTAATTAACTAAAATGCTGCTAACATTTTTTTTCTCAGAGGAATTTATGTGTTTACATGGTGGGCATGTATTTATGCCAAGATAAAGTCTGTTTTCACAAAGTTTAATTTAGTTACAACCACAAGACACACTTGTAATTTCCAATTCGCAAGTGGATAGCACGTGAAGGCAATTTAAATGTTCCTTGTGAAGTCTAGAGTTTGCATATTCTGCTCATAGACTGTGTATATAAATGGACATGGTTAACCTTCTAGCTGCCAAATTCTAAACAGAAAGTGATCAGGGGCGCACTTCCGGTCTCATCGGCTCCAAATCATTTTACATTAGAAAACTGTCACCCCTCTCTCCTTAACCCTATAGCGTCAAATGCTATCGCCGCCGACAGACTCGCAGTTGCGGACTTTTCATTACCGTAACTCTGCAACTAATTGTGTATCTCAAAGCAGAGGCATGGGGCCCTTTAAGGACTGAGCACATTATAGGCCTTTATAGCTCGCCTAGACTTTTTTTTCCCTTTTCTTAGCCATAAAAATCACATTAAAGGAAGTATCAGAATGCACTTTGGCCTTTTCTCACACAACTTCCTCTATTTTACATATCCATCCTTATTTTTCCTTTGATGCATCGAATAACTGACTGGGAGAATCCCGCCGACACCTGCGCTCTGATTGGTCATCTACAACGTAAGCACATTACTATAATGATAGTAACCTATTTAAAGAGCTCCAGGCCTCTACTTTGAGATGCTGTTTGAATTTACATGAGAGCACAATTAGTTGCAGAGTTACAGTAATGAAAAGTCTGCGGCGGCAGCGTTGGCATCCGACGCTATAGGGTTAAATGCTGCTGTCAGGCTCGTCATTTTGGTCTTAAAATGTTTGTATTAACCCGCTCTACATGATCCTATTGTGTCTGTAACTTAATATTTCAACATTAATAAGAGACAAATCAGCTGCCGTTACCTTCAACAGCTTCACCCCAGATTGGCTCTTTGGTTGCTATGATACTCGTGTTCACCTCTATAACCGCCAGCCTCGATGGGCTTCATTTAACTGGAACCGAATGCTATGGGTGACGTCACACTCCCTTAGTCCACTTCTTTATACAGTCTACGATTCTGCTCCACTGACCCAAAACCAAGCACACAGTAGACTAATCCTCCAGTTTGCTACTCCTGACCATGAAGCTTGAGTCTCGAATATGGACAAGATGGGCTACCTATGAACCATAGTTGAGGGTAGGAACGTAGATTGACGTCTGGCCTGGGAACGCCTTGGGATCCTCCTGGAGGAGCTGGAAGAGGTGTGTGTGGAGAGGGAAGTCTGGGCCTCTCTGCTGAAACTGCTGCCTCCGCGACCCAGCCCCAGATAACGAGGAAGAAAATAGATGGATGGGTTACCTATGAAAGCAAAGGCCATCACCACTGACTCCTCTCACCCCTTATGGGAGCCCATCCAGAGGGTGTAATATTGTCCGACAGTGTAAGAACAAAAGGTCCAATCAGTCCAAACACACCATAGATATCACACACAATGAGCATCGTAAGTGCTCATCTTTATATATTTGAACTGTACCGTCGTTATTGTTGGAGCTATTTATGGGTGTCGGAAATGCTGCAGACTGCTACAGACAACAAGTACATCAGATGATCTTCCAGAAGAAATACTTCTATTGAATGGCCTGTTTCATCACTAACTGAAACAACAGAGCGGAGTAACAGAGTGAGGCTTAGGGAGCGGTCACACTCCACAAACCACGTCAAAAGTGGGATCTATGTGTTCAATATTTTGTGTGTTCCTGTTATGTGTTGACTCCTGCGCTAGCTCATTTTTTCATATATGACAAGTCTGCAGTCCACTAAAAGGAAAGCAAAGAAATCATTAAATCTGCCTCCTTGTTCCACCATGATGTCACTGGAGCTTTTAATTCTCCGCCAACAAAAGACCGACAATTTAACACTGCTCACAAGTTACAAGCTACACCTCCTTCAGAGATCATTTGGAATTCTTTTAACACCGCCAAATCTGCTAACAATTCAGATCATGAGGCACCGGAATGGGGCTGTCAAGTTGAATCCATTTTGTAATTGTCACCATAATCATAATCACAAGAATTTCAGATGCAACCATATCACATTTGAATTAATTTATATTTCCATAACAATAAACACGTTTGACCTTGTAAAACTGAATAGTCTTCACACATTATAACTAGGGTGGCCTGTATAAATTAAAGGGACTGTATTTAGATTTTACATTTCATAAACAGGACCTATCCCATCCCCAGATATGAGATAATGTGCAAACCAAAAAATCGTCTACAGCAGCGGTGCCCAAACTTGACAGAGCCGTTGTGTATTAATAACACATTCAATTTAGGTCTGTATCACAATACAATGTGATGTTTGAGGTTATAGTGGTAGAAATAGTTTAATTTGCTGTTAAAAGTGCTGCTCACGATCAATTGGGCTGGTTCAGCAGGAGGACTGAGGGCCAATAAA
Source organism: Periophthalmus modestus (assembly GCA_019594935.1). NCBI lineage: Eukaryota > Metazoa > Chordata > Actinopteri > Gobiiformes > Gobiidae > Periophthalmus > Periophthalmus modestus. The sequence goes on from JAIEZT010001318.1 coordinate 15,027,270, forward strand.
AACTGGTCTGAGAGCCGCATTTGGCCCTTGGGCCATAGTTTGAACGCGCTCTACAGACAACTGCAATGCTGATTTATTATTTATTACTTAATTACAAAAACGTGATGATCAAATTGTGTGTTTTAGTTTACAAGGCAATTATCCAATCAGAAAGCAGAATGAGCCTTGCATGAGCGGCTTATTTGTGTTGCCAGTTTCACATCTAAAATCCAGTTGGTTTAAACCGACAAGGAAGCACTCTCTATGATCTGTGAGTCAATTCTGTCAATTCTGGAGCAGTGGCAACCTAGGTTCAGTTGTGATTGTTATACCCAGTAAGGGCACAGACTACATATGTATGTATGTATGTATGTATGTATGTATGTATGTATGTATGTATGTATGTATGTATGTATGTATGTATGTATATATATATATATATATATATATATATATATATATATATATATATATATATATATATATATATATATATATATATATATAAATGGACAATATGCCATCCCAGCACAGCAGTCTGACAAACTGCAGTTGCCCCTAAATTTACCCTCCCTTTTGTAATGACTAAACCCTAAATCACCTTCACTCTACTGGCATGTCCTGTCTTTACTCCCCTGGGTCCACCATTGTACCACATCACATCTGTATAAATATAAGGTCACCTCTGCAAGCCTTTCTAGCTTCTGTCTGCCGCCTTATTTGCGCTCCCTTGTCCACGATCACATCACATGATCAAGGGGAGGGGCCTAGATGGGGCACGTTCCAAGGTGACCCCCTCTCCCCTCTCCTTTTTACCTCCATCCACGTCAGAAGCGTCTGGGGAGGCGAGACAAAAACATTTATCCAACTGTCACGCGGCATTATCTTGACTTCCCGAACGCGATCGGTGACGTATACGTTTAACACAGAATAGTCAATGAAAAATCAATAAGCCATTTAAATGATAATGGGAGGGCACATGGGCGAGTCGGCATGTAGCGCTGGGTAGAGGAAACCGATTGGATTGATTGCTTTTATTTGTCTGGTTTTAAATGCGTCCTTCAGTCATGATGATATGTCTGTATTATAAGGAGCCGGTTTGTAATTAAATTGTGTGATAATTACGAGAGCAGATCAATGGGAGGGCATGGGTTTGCTGTCGTTTGGATGGGAGAGATTATGTGATGCAGGGAAGGAGGAGGAGAGAGGCAGACTATACAGAAAGAAGTAGTACTGTATTTAGAACTAGGGCTGTTAATTAGGCCTTTAGCCGTTTAGTACTTTAATCGGTTGACTATAATGTGTATTAGATCATAGGGATTTATATGGGACAATTGAAGAAAGGTGAAGTTAGAGTGAGTGAGTGAGTAAGCTGAAGATTTGGTACTTTTGGTATTCATATGTAAAAAGGCAGATTAAACTCATGATTCACAAGTTTAATCCGTTTTATATAAAGTGGTTACATATGTATAGCACTTATATTATTAATCAGTCACTCATTCACATACACGTTCATACACCAGTGTACATAGACACTGGATGAGAAGCGGGTTAAGTGTCTTGCCCAAAAACACAACATTAGTATTCACCTGTAGGAGTGGGATTTGAACCGGCAACCTTCAGAGGACGAACTGAGCTATTGCCGCCCCAATACAGTACACATAATATATAAAACGCACAAGCAAATTAAAGAGCAACTTTTTTTTTTTGAGAACACACACCACAACACAAACAAAACCTAGTTGAATAATGTCATCATCTTTCCATAAATTGATTTTGCTTTGGTCCAAAAGCTATCCGGTTTGATTTTTATGTCATATTAGCTTAAAAATGTTTAGCTAAACAAAAATGGTGGATTTATTTAAAGTCAACATAAGCTCCTAGTACCTATTATTAAAGGGCCCATATTGCGCTTTTCTGATCTATTTTTCTGATCTATTTTATGTATGTTTTTCCCCATCACAAACATACCTGGAGCTGCTGTGTTTTGTTTTATTCACACATATTTAACTCACAGACAGGGCCAGCTGTAGCTTTCAGGGGGGCCCTAAGCTGTATTCGTCTCTGGGGCCCCCGGCAGCGGATGTATCCTGGCTCAGCTATTGGCGATTCACATTTGACAACATTACGACTCTGCTCTCATCACCTTGACCAACTGTATTTGTATTTATATGACCAACATCAGACTGAAAACATCCAAAATGTCACAACTACCACAGTCACACGAACAGTAGACAAACATATAAGGGTCTAAGTGTCTGGATTTTAATGTGTTCCAGTTGAGCTTATACTTACATTATAAAGGGTCCTTGCACCAGTGTAAATACATAGCTACCGTGACTTCTGCCCAACTCAAAAACAAACGTAGCAGCCGCAGATATTTTACTACTATAAAACAAATGTAATTGTTTGAGATGGATATTTAGACACACAAGCCCTGTTTCCAATAAAACGTGATATATTATATTATTTTCAATATAAATATATGAGCTTGTGGGGGCCCTCTGCTGGCCTCGGGGCCCTAAGCAGCTGCTAGGTCTGCTTATAGACTGGGCCCTGCATATTTAGGCTGAGTTCTCTCACTCTGCTCCGCCTTATGATGTCATGTGGCAATACAGGAAGTGCTCCACTGTGTTTTTAAACTCCATAAAACTTCACTACAATCAACTGAATAACTTCAGCCCAGGATTTGTCTATCTCTATTGGACTAAAGGTAAAAAGCAGCTTTTAACTTGGAAACTACCACTTCGTAACATCCCAAGGCAGAACAGAGCATTTTGAGCTTTGGAGATGTAGACAGACTAATAATGCGTGAATGAAACAAAACACAACTCCGAGTATGTTTTTGACAAGGTAACAATGTTCTAACATGGCTTAAAGCTCCCCAAACCAATTTTGCGTAATATAGGACCTTTAAATAAACCTGGTAAGCTTCTGTTATATCTGCTCCTGTGGTCTCTCCAAACACACATTGGCCACGCTCTAGCTCGGACTGAACTAGGTATACGACTCACTCAAAATCCGCTAGCTTCAGTTTTCAATAATATGACCTTTTTGGCCCTTTTAAACAATAGTTCCCATGGGGGCAGGGGTCAATAACACACTTGACCGCTCTCCATTAATTTGTCCTGGGTCAGAGCTGTGTGCATACAAACCAGCGGCCTCGCACTTATGAACCGAGCACAAAGTAATGTCGATTGTGTAAATGTACTGTTATTGATCTCATTATACTCCTACTGATGTAACTAGGTTGTGCCCTGTTAACAAAAAAGAGACTGTTGGTTACATCGAGCCATTATGTTTTATAGATAGGTGACGCAACCATAGAAGGAGTCTGGGGATCAACGAGAGAGCGAAACTGCCACGAGGCTGTGTAACGCAACCACTTTATTGTTATATGACCGGCCAGCTTCATTATTAATTTCAACTTTAAAGCTGAACCAAGATATTCAAACAGCTTTTTTTTTTTAATTAATTGTCATAATAATGTCAGAATAGTGTCACCGAAGCTGTATGTAAAAAATATAAAACAGGATATTAATTTTTGTCAGTATTGTTCAGCTCTATTAACAACAATTGATGGTTTATGCATTACAATTCACTATAACAGTACGTCTCACTATGTCAATATGGACCGTTTTGATATGTTTAGTGTTGAATACATTTACTGCAGAAGGAATTACAGCGGTCCCCCGGAGGTTACGTTCTAAAAATAACCCGCAATAGGCGAAATCTGCGTAGTAGTCAGCTTTATTTTTTACAATTAACCTATGCTTTAAGGCTGTAAAACCCCTCACCACACACTTTATACACTTTTCTCAGACAGACATTAACATTTTCTCATATTTCTTTCTCGTTTAATTAATTAATAGTGACTCATGCGTGTTTCGCAGTTGCTCTGACCGTGCCGCCGTCGTCCTGGCGCCGCTCCGCTGTATGTCAATCGAATATATATGCAAATTTGGCAAGATGAACGCTATCTGTACTGTACAGGAGACACGGCACAGAGGAGACTGATTGACAATGGTCTACAGCCCCTTAGCCAATCAGGACGCAGAACACAATGCACGTTCATTCACTGTAAAAAAACATGTAAAATTGCACTAAAAAAAATCCATGAAAGGTGAACCGCGATGTAGTGAGGGACCATCAACTTCTTTATATAGTCTATAGTGTAAAATCTATGGTCGGTTACAATGAAGAGGTGTGTGGATGCTGCAGATACTACGAATGCTGTAGAATGTTTGAGAATGCAAGTCTTCAATGCTGACTAAATTATAATTACACACATACGTATACAAAAATGATTTGAATCAATACTTTTACTTGTATTTGAGTATTGCAAATAACTGCACTTTTACTTAAAGGTCCTGTACCTGATTTTCTTTCATGTATCTGAGCAAAATTTGTCTTTCCCCACTGCAGCTATACTGTCTAAGGAGCTCTTGAGATCAAAATTAGTTTGCGGTGTACTGTCTGTATTGAATCACAAAGTCAACGGTTAGCATGCTAGTTGTAGTATTACATTGACGGCACTTGTCTCTGAAAGTTGTGAAAAGTTGTGAAAAAGGTAAGTGCGGAATAACTTTGGACCACTGCAAACTCTTTAAAATAAACAAGTTTTTTTTTTTTTTCACTTTTGAAATAAAGTAAAGATCAGATGCAGCGCTTTTGAATAACATTTTTACTCATGCTACCCTTATTCATGCTTTTAAATTTGAAGTACCACTTTTCTTTGTCGATGTTACACTTCCAGTTCTTTCAAAAAGTTTAAAAATCTTTTGGAGAGGCTTGGAGCATGACGGTGTAAAAGCCGACCAAAGCTGCTAGTCTGAAGTGAAACTGTCTGGTACATGTAATGTTCTTCTGAAAATGGAGCAATTTGTTTAAAATTGCTGCAAGATGAGACCTGCCATCAGCCTCGTCTCCTCTCCTCTGAGAAGGACAGATTTCTGATTATACAGAAGGTTTGTGATTTTGATCCATATGCAGAGGTGGGTAGCTAAAATTGTACAAGAGTTATTTCAGTGTAACATTAATCAGACAGCCTTATAAATTCCCTGTTGCGAATAATACTCATGCTCTAATTTTATCCTCAAATCAGTAGACCTATAATAAAAATAAAAAATAGTCTAGGCTACATTTTAAAAAGTGGTGGTATGGGAGAACCATAGACTGTAACTGTGCAAATATGTTTTTTTTTTTTATAAATGGAAAATTCAAACACCAAAAGCAGCCACACCACCAACCGCAACACCGGTGAAGACATCTGGGCATGAGATCACGTTGGCTCGTAGAAATGCTTCTCCTGACTGTTATGTTGTCTCCCCTCACCCTATTTAACACCCTAGCAGTCAGAAGTGGCAGGCTCAGTGGACGCTGTAGGACAGAAAAGCTCAGCGGGACCACAGATCACCCTCCTCGGCTTCTGTTCGCTCGCAGCGGGAGGGTGGGGCTTTGGTGATGGCTGCCCGCTCGGAGTGACCCAAGCCGAGCTGCTGCTGTTGGCTCGTCGTGGTGAACATCGGGACTTTGATCAACAGCATTTGACCAAAGTTAAGAGCAGACTTCTCTCCATCTCTGTGGTAGATAAAATATTCTTCTATATGTGTGGGAATCCTGTTGCAGAATATAAAGTTTGTGGACCTGATGGAATTAAATGAAAGACAGTGGAAATTATCAGTGCACACGATGTAGAGGAGGCATGGAACGCAGAGGAAGAACAGAACACAGAGGAGGAACAGGATGCAGAGGAGGAACAGGACGCAGAGGAGGAACAGGACACAGAGAAGGAACAGGACGCAGAGGAGGTACAGGACGCAGAGGAGGTACAGGATGCGGAGGAGGAACAGGGCACAGAGCAGGAACATGACAAAGAGGAGGAACAGAATGCAGAAGAGGCACAGGGCATAAAGGAAGCACATCATGCAGAGGAAACACAGGACACAAAAGAGGCACAAGATGCAGAGGAGTTACAGGGTGCAGAGGAGGAACAGGATGCAGAGGAGACAAAGGGTGCAGTGAAGGCACAGGATGCAGAGGAGGCGCAGGATTAAATGGCTCTTTTGAGGATGTAAATGGACGTTTTCTTCTCTAGTGGCTCTAAACTGTAATTCATGAATGTTTTCTTCTTTTATTTTGTGTTTGCCTAGTTAGAATGCTTTGCATAAATGTGATCAGATATATATATTTTTTTACTTCATTTTAATCCTAATTTCATATTAGTAGGTGCTGGGATTTTGATGTTTGAAGCCCTTAAAATTATTCTATAGGGATATAGGCTATTTATAGGCCTATTCACTTCTCATTAACCCTTTCTCTGGCTTATGCTATATGTGATATTTAAAGGATCTTATAAAAACAGACACACATACATAAATTGTGGGCCTGGGCTTTCTAAAAAATGTGACATTAAAAAGAAGTGGATCTCAGCAGATTGGAATTATATTTGGGCAAATAAAACAGACTGTTATGCAAAGAAGAAAGAGGCCACACAGACAGGTTTCAGATGGAGACAGTGATTGATGTTACAGCTCAGGGTTTCATTGACAAACATGGGCCTTATGAGCTTTTTACTTGGCATTTTTATTTGATATGTACCAGCTCAGTTGGCACAGAATCCCTTGTTTGAAGTCAGGCTACGTGAGTGATAAAGATCCAATTAGGCCCGTAAAAAACACCAGGTCTAAAAGGGGGGGGGGGGGGGGGGGGGGGGGGGACTAAAGGGGAGAGTGGGGGGGGAGTGGTGGCTGGAGGACTAATGGGAGGGGGTGGGTTCTGGAGGACTAAAGGGGAGAGTGATGGGGAGTGGTGGCTGGAGGACTAAAGAGGAGAGTAAGGAGGCAGGAGGGGTGGGTTCTAGAGGACTAAAGAGGAGACTGAGGGGGAGGGGGATCTGGAGTAAAGAGGAATAGCTCGACTTGCACTTCAAACACCGCCTCTGAAAACGTTAGGTCAGAAAGCTGCAAATTAACACACTAGTTTTCACTGAAATGGCAAAAATGTACAAGGAACAGTTGAGAATGCTACTAGACAAAAGGTTCACAGTTAAGCTGCAAATAAGTGATTTTGTGTTTATACCGCTCACAAACTTTGACGCTAGCAGCCATTATTGCTCAACTGATTCAAAGCACTGTCAGCAGGAGTCCTTGTTTCCTCTGGTGACATCTTGTATATACACACTTCATGGCTTATTTATGAATTACCAAGGCTAAGGTGTCCAAAATAGTGCAAGATCCAAATTGAAATGCACTAGAGATACACAAAAAACTGAATGCCTCCCTAGTAACTCCACACTACCATGGTCCATGAAGCGGCATGACTTATACATTACAGCGAATCATTAGAGTGGACAGCATAGGTTTGTCACTGCTATAATTACCGCCCTATATCGCAATATCAAAGCTTTTCAAACACACCAAACAGACACATTCCTCCATAGGCGCCTTTATTAGAGAAAGATCAGAACATGAAGATCAGAGCGTGACCCCCTCGCCTTGGACTCAAATGTTCACATGTACATAACATAATAAGCTCTATATACAGGCTCATGCTAGTATATTACAATGGAACAGTACAGTTTCAATTGAAAGTTGATCTCTACAACTGAAAACGCTTGGTTCCAAATCACGATGTCATTAGGGGGTAAGCCAGGAAGTGCTAATGTGTGTTTTTAAAGGTCCTGTATTATGCAAAATGGATTCTTATGAGCTTTAAGACACGTTAGACTGTTGTTACCTCATCATGAATGTACCTAGTTCAGACTTTGGAGTAGTAAATGTGACTTTTTTTGTGTTAAATGGCAATTGTTTATGTTCAAGAAAAATAGAAATCCATTTAACTTGATTTTGATATTTCGATAAAATAACACTTTAAAATGTGGTTGATCAAATGAGGGAAAAATGTTATTCTAATTAGATTTTTTGAACACACAATAATATTACTTTTCCATATGCTTTTCTATACAGTGTTATATCCATCCCCAATCCATTGTTTGCAGCGGGTTAGCCCAGTAATTAGGTGGTTTAGTCCTGGTTTAATCTGGATTTAAGATCTGGCAACAGTCCTGGTCTGGTGCAGTCCTCAGATCTGAGAATAAGCCTGGTTTAAGCCTGGATTAGAGTTTACTGGTCCTGGTTTAGTCATAAGCCTCTTGAGTAGGTCCCAGGAGAATCTCTGGAAATGTCACTTCTCCTCAATAACTATTTCAATCTAGTAACGGAGGGAAGTAAATTTGGTTCAATTAATGTTTCCTCCACAAAAACCTCCCTGCCTTACACTGGCTTGGAAACTGTTTTGTAATACATTATAATTACACACAATTTTTGCAAAGCTTTTTTGTAATCTTGTTGTTGGGTGTACAAAAACATGCATACAAATTTGAGTAACAATACACAATTTAAAGACGCAGCATGTAACTTTTTAAAAAAAATGTGTCTCTCTTGCATAGATTTGATTACAGGTATGTTTATAGCTAAAAATACATTGACAGTAGCTCACAAATACTTTGAGCATTGAAAATATTTGTACACACTATCACAAATGCATAACATAATATAACGTAATGACATTTTGGGCAAACCACTGACGCACACATCCCAAAAAAGGACTAATACTTCATTAAGATATTATTGGCAGCATCAAAAAAGCCATTACACGCAAATGGCATAGGGAAGACCGCCCCCTACACTTGGCAACTGGAAGGACATTGTGGAAGAAATTTGCATTATGACTTACAATTGAGTACATATTCTAAGCTTACAAAAGGAAGAGTGGTGGTGTCAACTTTTCTCTCCATGTGGATAGATAGGTTTAACGCAGAACATGTGAAAGTAATATCATCTCCATGGCGACAAGCAGGCGGTGTGGACCCTCCATCAGAAAAATTGTATAGTGTAGCTTTAAACGTACTCTACTCAACTCAGTTCAACATACACCAATCATACAAATAAAGTGTGACAGAAATATATACAGAATAGGGCTGTCAAAAGAAAAAATCAGATACTAACCAATACTAAAGCTAGTATCGAAACTAGATACTCATTTGAGCAGGTACTGATACTAAAAAAGCCACATTCACATGACAGAAATGAACCTTTCCTAACTTTAGAACAATCTTGAGCTGTATCTTATCAAGTATAAGACGCATAGACTAGTGTAAGCCCATTGGATCACTATGGAAACTACTTCGATCACTGAGAAATATTATCAGAATTGCGTATATTCGTTAGTATTGAAATGAAGTTTTTGAAATTTTAGCATCATGACAACACTAATACATTTTAAATCATGTTCTGACTCAAAAATTGAAAAATCCGCTTCATAATGAGCTCATTATAAACCATGTCAGCTCTAGCGTGAGTACAGCAACAGGTCAAAGGTCATCTCAGTCAGAGCCAGTTCCATGTAGTTTCCTGCCGCAGTGCTTTGCTAACACGGATGCTGCGCGCTAACAGTTCCCTAGCAACAAGCATCCAAAACACTCTCCTCACTGTCTCTTTATCTCAGAGTCAAAGCCCGGCCCTCCTCACTCTCCTCGTTCCCCAAGAGATGATGCAGGATTAGTTTATTGTTATGTGTTATGATTTTTCCTCATCAAAAACATACCAGGAGTTGTTTTATGTCTTCCTGTTTTTAAAAAGAATCAGTAACTGGAGCTCAAACTGATGGAGCCTCAACACTTCCTGATTGTTTAAATACGTGAATTTTTACGTGTTTTTGAGCATGTATAAAGCTTTGTCGAATAACTATAAGTGTTTTACTTTTAGATACATTTTGGGAGGATGAAACATGAAATGCGCTAAATCCAATATTTTCAAAGGATAGACAGAAGTGGAGTATGATGCCACCCGTAGCGTTCGGTTGTAACCAAATTAAGCCAATCGGGGCTAGCAGTTATAACGGCTAATCTGCAACCAAGACCTATATTTGAAAAATCCAGGTTCGCAACCAAAAAGCCAATCAGAAACGTGGTTGTTGAAGGTACTAGCCCCCTCCTGCTTGTACTGCTGGTTTGGCAAAGGGTGGGCACTTAGCAACGAGCCGCGATAGCTGTCAATCAAACCTGTTGCTAACGCCAGCAGAAGTAACCTCGGGGAATGTTTGTATCTTGCCTTTCCTAACAAAAATAGCTTCTTTAACTCCTCTCTCAAACCATTTCTTTTCTCCGAAGTTATTAAAAAAGTCATACAAAATCCTGAAAAATAAGATTTACAGAGGAACTTCTTACAGAGGCAGAGCGCACAGTCCTCCTGCCTCTTGTGTACTGTCTCCATACTGTCCCCTCACCTCAAGAGTCAACACACCCGTTCCTCCTCACACTCCTTGCTCCCCCGTTTAGATAAATTGGTTTGTAAAGCGCGGGGCAGTGGTAATCCTGCTCTCCGAACCTTCCGAGCTGACTCATTGATTAACTCTGGCACTCTGGGGAAATCAGCCACAGAATTCAAATGAGATACCGTTGCCATCGCCGACCCCACCATCACCACCACAACCGCCCCCCGGCCCCCGGCTCATCCTAGCCCGTCCTAGCCTCTGGGACCACTGCTCAGCTCTGTGTGCATGGCTGCGTCTGGACCCTGGTTTAATCATGAGCGGAGGAGCGGAGGAGCAGAGGAGTGGGCTGCACGACGAGATGATGACACACACAGTTTTGAGATTCTCTGGGGCCAAACGTGGAAGACTGGAGATGAGTGGGACATCCATTATAATAGAAGCTACATGCTACTATTGCGCCCGTATATCTAGAAAACATGTTATAGATGGTATTTTTGTGTTATTGTGAGATAAGGCCAAGAATGGTGACAGATTGATTATATAATATAAGTAATAAAAGGTTAAGGTATACTTGGATGTCTCCATAGAGAAATTTGTCTTCATTGGAACCATCCTTCAATGCCACCGGGCCTGTCAGGAGCAGTGGGCGAGCAGGATAGAGCTCAGCAGGGACCCATCTCTGGATCTTGAGCTAGTTTCATGTTCAGGAGTAGCTAGCTGGAGGATTAGCCTGTTGAGAATGTATGAGATTGATGAGGAGAATTGGAGTGCCCTGAGGAAACCAACCAAGATGCAAGATTTAAGGCCTGTCAATTTTTTTTTTTTTTTTTTTTTTTTTTTTGGAGATACTGGGGGTTAAAGTGAGACTGTTATGTGCTGTCTGCATTGAATTATAAAGCTTTTTTTTTTGCTTGTGAACCTGGAAATAGTATAATAGTAGAATAATGGCTGTGTGCTGTTAGCATGCTAGTTGTTGTTGGCATAATTGTGATTGCAAAGCTCATTGATGTGAATAATTTGGATGTGTTAGAGAAGTGAGAAATAAGTTGACTGGCAGCCTCGCTTCTGTCACCTGTCCCAGGGCAGCTGTGGCTACAAAAGTAGCTTACCACCCACGAGTGTAGAGTAGGGTTGTCAAACTCAAATTCACAGAGGGCCAAAATTAAAAACTGACTAAGTCGCAGGCCAAACTAAATATTTATTGAAAAATTTGAACAGCTGCATGTTTTTAGAAGGGGTGGATTCAATTTAAGTGAGGCGACAGGTAGCAGATGCTAATGAGTGTCAACAGAAGTGTTAGGGGTAAGCGCCAACACATTTGCAAAGCATTCTGGGATTCATAGTATTAGAGGTGCTTGCACTATACAGACACAACGGCCGGTGGGCCAGCTCTAATACATATTTGATATGATCTCGCGGGCCAAATATATGTATATCGAGGGCCAAATTTGGCTCACAGGCCTGGGTTTGACATGTCTGGTGTAGAGTGTAGAGTAAATAATGCATAAAATTGTAAATCAGCTTTCAGCGCATTTAAAAGATGCTTGAATACAGGTCAGATCTGTGGAGACGAGACCCCAATCACAGTAAGAGAGCATGTTTTTCAAGGGATTGTTGAGGAAACAGAAGACATTAAATAACTGTAAAATAGATATATTTAATGCCATACTATGGAATCTTCCAGGCAAAGCAATAACATCTCCATGGAGACACACCACCAGAAAAGTAGAAGTGCACCTTTAAAAAAGTCTTACATTTGCTGTTCCCCAGTTTCTTAGGTAAGTGAATAGTGAATTTAGACTAGATGGCATGACCTAAATTAGTAAAATCACAAAAGTGCTCATGCAGTGATCACATCATTTTTTAAAGTTGCATTGAAACCGGAAAAGATTTCTCCTTGTCTAAAGCTAGTCTTTCACATTCTCGGAGTCTTGTAGCACAGCGTGTAGCCTCTGATGCAGCTGGCTTTGCACAGCAGTTGGGGGTAAAAGACTGAAAAACAAGCATTCTGGACTCAGCTGGCAAGATTAGGACGACATCTGAAGACCTTAAATCAACTTTTCATATGGCCATGGGCGACACTGATGTCACAATAAAACTTTTGTCCTGTTGACGTGATTGAATTTCTTTTGCTCTGGATCCTGCATGGACGACTGAGAGATTACACACTGAATGAAATGTTTTGCAATACTCACAGTTACTGTAAACGGTTGCCCTCTCTCCTATAGATTATGTATGGGTGGGAGTGCAGTTACTGGTCACATAACTGTTTCTGATATGGTTCGGTGCATACTGAGCTGTCAAATAAATCATCTGTAGTCTAATAGTCCAAGTTTTTCCTCGAACCAGTTTGCTGCAAGTCAAAACTGTGTTATTATTATTTGCAAAATGTGGTGCAATAGTTCAAATAAATGCTGTTAATCTACAGAAGGCTGCATATAAATTATACTGGAAGTTGTGTTTACTGTAGGAGCTGTTTCACCCTGGTCCTCACTGTGTGGATTTATGTAAACAGACACACTGCTCTTGCCTTTTTACTTAAAGATCGCTTCAAACTGCATTAATAGCACTGTTTTCTGGACTGGGTGTCATTATTTGCGGAGGACAAATTCTAATGGATAGCTTGGATGAGAATGCTGCAGTTTAACTTCACCACTTTAGGAGACAAGAGTAATAATGTCACATAATTATTTTCGCTATTTCCTGAGTTTGTGCCTCCTGTGCGTCACCCCGTCTGCCCTGATGCTCTGTATTAATGGCTGGTGCAGTAGCGGTTATGTTTTGTGGTTATATGATCGAGCAGCTCAGAGTCACACAGATACCACATACATACATTTATTCTCGCCAAGATAAATGCTCTTTAAATCATGCATTGTCTATTATAAGCTGCCCAATAAGAAAAAAAAAATTACACTGTAAAATATAATCTTTTCATTTTACACAGCATTTTCTTGCCTAATAACTAATATAAGAATCATGAGAAACACAGCCTCAGACACTTAGTAGCACACACATAGAGGACTAAGTGGGCAGAGCTAAAAGTTCACACTAAAACATGTTCCTGACTCATGGTTTAAAAAAGGTACGGCCCTTTAAAGCAGTCATAATAAACGATACTGGCTGTGAGCGTGTATACCTAATTATATTCCAATTACAGAAACTCGACTAATTTCTAGCCCAAATTTGTCCCATATGTTCCTGTTAGATGTGTTTGTCTTTAAAGTCCTTTTCATAATTTCCTTTCTTAATCCTTAGCCCAAGACTGCATAACACAATCATGGTCCTACTAAGTACAAAAATTGAGTATGTGCTGTGTACAGGGGCCACTGCAATTTCGAGTACTACGTGACATCACTTCAAACTCTCACACTCAAGCCTCACTCTCTTCTTTAGTCCTCCAGGCACTGCCCAAATTAGCAGCTCTATTTGAAATGTGGCTGCGGGCAGAGTTTAGGTGTTTAATCCCACTTTTCTGATGATCTTTTTGGTAATACTTTATGATAACTAAATCTAATGGGCCAGTTTCAGCTTTCTGTCATATGCAACATTTTGAGGGATTTTTCCGATTTAAAAGATATAATTCAGTTTTAAATTGGTAATTGCTACAGTGACGGTTAATTTCTCATCATTCTAAAACCCATGATGAATATTCCTCATTTTATTATTGCCCTCTCCACAGCTGCTGGACACTTCGCGCCTGTGATCTGCGTCTCCGTGGCCTGAACTTCCTCCTCCTTTTGGCACGGCCAGCTCAATATGGCCGCCGCTCATCTCGCTCCATCTGCTCCTGTTTGTGCAATCATAGTAGGTGCATGATCTCGCCTCTTTCTCCCTGCCAAATCCGTGTTTGTTTGAACTGCCGTCGTCACCGTGGTTACTGTTGTCATGCCAACCCCGACACCCCCTCGCTCCGGCCCCCTCCGCTCCCGTCTGCTCCTCGTGCGTTTGAAGTGGGGATCCGATGCAGATGAAGCAGGGGATGTGCATGCCGGCTAACTGTTGGGGATGTTGCGATATCTTATAGGCTCAGGTGAGAGGCGACGAGCTTTAAAAAATGATAATCTGCACTTCAAAAAGAATACCTGAGAGCTTTGTCGGACAAATATGGATATGGAAATTATGCCGGGAGAAGAGTCTGGAGTTATTAATATCTTAGACGCCGTGTGACAGCAATACTGACCACAATGAGATAACTGGATGTGAATTATAGCAGTACATTTTGAGATAAGCACACATTTTTAATTTTTTTTTTTTATTAAAAGGCCTGTACGCAGTTTTTTCACATGTATTTGGCAAAACTCCACACTGGTCTATGGGAGGCTTATAACCTGATCTGAACCTTAACCATAGTACCATCCATAACCCAAATCTTAACCTTAAAGAAGCCGTGTGGTTGAAAATTTCATAATTATGACCTATCTGCGTTGCCAGATATGAGCTGAACTTATCAAATCAAATATAGCTTTTACTTTTACAACCGTAAAATACAAGCTGTTTATGTTATAATTTGGTGTTTTCAGTCTCAAGATGATTATCCAAAAAGAAAGCAGAATGGGCCTCAAATGAGTCTCTCATTTGGGTTGCCAGTTTTCAATGCTTAAAATCCAGTTGGTTTAAACCTAAATAGGACTTGCTCTGGTCTGAACTGTCACAACTTAAACCCCAGCACCTGCAGCCAATCACGAATCAGTGCTAGAGCTCAGTGAGTGAATTCTGGAGGTTCTGAGCTTTCACATGAGGCTAAAAACTTTTTCAGAATATCAATTTTCTTCGATGTAACAGACCTATACGACGGGGGAGATTACACAGAGAATTTGTTTGTAGCGATGCATGGTTTAGGGAAAATGTCTAATTGCATTTTTTTTTTTTCTGACAAACGTGATTATGTTTTGAGCTGCGATTTATGGTAAGATTGCAGGATTCTGTTCAAAGTTCATCCATGAGCATTTAACATCTGAGAATCAAATGCATTGCGGAAGATGTTTGTAGAGATCATTTTTTGTTTGCACAATTACCGTACTTAAATATTTACAGTCTTCTTCAATCTTCAATTTGCCAACAACGACCATTCAAATTGCGATTTTGATTCGAATGGGATTAATCTTGGAGTCCTAGAAGTTTCCGACGTCATCTGAAACCCATGTATAGGAGTTTATTATTACAGTTAAGCAGTAACGGTGGAGAGACATCCTCGAAGAGTAGATGTGATTTTGCCATCCTGAATACGTCTCATTGTGCTAAGAATGGACAATGTGGAGCTCGGTTACTAAAGGCGAATGATGCAACACCTCACAGAAATAATTTGTTTTTGAAGAGCCACATTCTGCTGCAATAATGATTCCTGTTGGAGCAATAGCCCTCCCAGCAAGAAGGCGTTAAGAGCACGGAACACCATATAGTAATGTAAGGGCAGCTGTCTCTGACAATCTGCATCAGCTGTCAGGGAACACCCCACGAGAGCTGTGCCAAACTAAACCAGGACCAAACCTGGACTAAACAATGATCAAACTAGGACTGAACTTGGACTAAACAAAGACTAAATTAGGACTAAACCAGGACTAAACCAGGGCTAAAGGGCTAAACCAGGACTAAACCAGGACTAAACCAGGACTAAACCAGGAGTAAACCAGGACTAAACCAGGACTAAACTAGGGCTAAACCAGAACTAAACCAGAACTAAACCAGAGCTAAACCAGGACTAAAGCAGACCTAAACCAGGAGTTAACCAGGGCTAAACCAGAGTTAAACCAGGACTAAAGCAGACCTAAACCAGGACTAAACCAGGGCTAAACCGGAACTAAACCAGGACTAAACCAGAGCTAAACCAGGACTAAACCAGGACTAAACCAGAGCTAAACCAGGGCTAAACCAGAGCTAAACCAGGGCTAAACCAGGACTAAAGCAGACCTAAACCAGGACTAAACCAGGGGTAAACCAGGATTAAAGCAGACCTAAACCAGGACTAGAACCAGGGGTAAACCAAGATTAAAGCAGACCTAAACCAGGACTAAACCAGGGCTAAACCAGGACTAAAGCAGACCTAAACCAGGACTAAACCAGGGGTAAACCAGGATTAAAGCAGACCTAAACCAGGACTAAACCAGGACTAAACCAGAGCTAAACCAGGACTAAACCAGGGCTAAACCAGGACTAAAGCAGACCTAAACCAGGACTAAACCAGGGGTAAACCAGGATTAAAGCAGGTCTAAACCAGGACTAAACTAGGATTAAAAAAGAACTAAACCAGGACAAAACCAAGGCAGAACCAGGATTATACTAGTCCTAAACTAAGGCTAAACCAGGGCTAAACTAAAACTAAACCTGGACTAAACTACGACTAAAGCAGGACTAAACCTGGCCTAAACCAATGCTGAAATAGGATTATCTATCTATCTATATACCAGTGCTGTGTCCCACAAAGTGGGGTAGCCTAGACAGGGCACACACTCCCGTTCCCTCCCTCCTTCCCCTCCCCAAACCCTCCCACCTCGCGACTCTCCATCTCCCCCATCTGCACCAGCGTCCCCTCCCCACCACCATCACCACTCTCCTCTCATTGCCTACAACCTCTGCCGAGGAGGCCAAGCCCGCACTGACTCCACTGACGTCCACCCCCCCCCCATCCATGCACCGGGACAGCCGAAAGGGCAGCCAGCGTACCCGAGTCGAACACCCCCAGGACCTGTCATAGGCGACACGAAGGAAGCAACCGGCCAGACTCAGAGTGCAAAAACAGACCACCACCAGCACCCAAGAATCCTCCAGAGAGGACCACACAGGGACAGCCGCTGCACCCAGAAAGGGACAACGAGCACCCAGGCGCACCTCCCGTCCATCACCATCACCGCCGCTGATCTATTGTCCTATTTTCCCCTTTCTCCCAACATTTTTTCTTATCCTGTGTTGCCCTATATTGTGTATATGTGTATGCTATGCTATATATATATGTATATATATATATATATATATATATATATATATATATATATATATTGTGTCTAAATGCAATAAAAAGGAGGACATTGTCCTGCAGGCCTAAGTATAGATATTCAGCTTGCCCTAACTAAGAAATGATGCATTTAAAAACAAACTAAAAACATTGGGAGAAGGACCAGGTTCAAATTACAGCAACAATAATAGCAAAAACCAGAGGTGCACCCAGACAATGCTGCCCCCGTCCAAAGCACCCCTGTCCACCATACAAAACCCCCAAAGAACCCCGGCTCCAGATGGCCATCCGGATCACACACCCAAGCACCAGCCAGCCGCTCCCTCGGTCCCCCACGACCAGGCCTGGTGGCGATACCACCCCAAGCCCACCAACAACCCCCCCCAAACAACCCTGCACCCAGACGGACACGCGGGCCAACGCCAGCACAAAAACCCCAACGTCCCCGGAGAGGCAACACCCAATATAGTTGTGATGATGTTGGGGAACGGACACCTTGGTTTAAGGTTTAAGGATTAAGGATTAAGGATTAAATAATTAATTAATTAAATAGGATTATACCAGGACTAAACCAGGGCTAAAGCAAGACTAACCCAAACTAAAGCAGGTCTAAACTAGGACTAAACAATGACTAAACCTGGACTAAACCAATGCAGAACTAGGGCTAAACTAAGGCTAAACCAGAGCTAAACTAGAACTATACCTGGACTTAACTACGACTAAAGCAGGACTAAACCCGGCCTAAATCGATGCTGAACTAGGACTATACTGGGACTAAAACAGGGCTAAACCAGGACTAAAGCAGGATTAAACCAGGACTGAACCAGGATTATACCAGGACTAAACCATTGCTAAAATAGAACTAAACAAGGGCAAAACTAGGACAAACGCAGGTCTAAACAAGAACTAAACAGTGCGCAAACCAGGGCTACACTAGGACTAATCATAAAAACATGTAAAAAAAAAAAAAAAAGTGTTCCCATTAACAGTATAGTTTTGGTTTGTATGTGTCTACAATTGAGTCTTTCTCTTTAAAAGCGCAGTACTTGATTTTTACTGTCTTTAAAACGCGAATGTTCGTTTTAGTGGTTTGCAGTGGTCCAAAGTTGTTCCTCACTTACCTTTACCATTCTGAGCGCCTAAATTATTCACAGTGATTCATTTATAACCTCTATACACAACTTTCAGAGGCCAGAGCAGAGTTTACTCACACTATCACAATAAAGCCAACAATAACTAGCAACCTAACAGTGCACTTCCTGAACATTTTATAATTAGAGGCAGGCAGCACGCAGCAGACTTATTTTGACCCGAAGAGCTGCTTATACAATATATCTGTACTGGGGCAATTTTTGCTAAAAAAAAAAAAAAAAAATTAAAAAAAATTAAAAAAAAAAAAAAAAAAGTCAGCAACAGTCCCAAATTTTTGTTTTTTGTTTATTTATATATTTACACATACAGGACAAGAACAAGATCAAACTAGTCACATCAGGACTAAACCAGGATCAAACCAGGACATGCAGCCATAAATCCATCTATAGTACTATGAATATTATAACACATACAGACCCATTTTTGTTGCATATATTTAGCCTCATTCTGGTGCCTGTAGACATGTTTGTGAGAGCCTGACAGCTGCGTCTCTCTGTCCCATAATGCACTGTTCTGCCTTCAAAAGTGAGCCTTATCAAAGCACTGATTACAGCCCGTGCTAATCGCTAACAAATGCACCGAAGCACCCGTTTAACCTCGTAACAAGCACCTCACCGTGCTGTGTTTATGTTTCAGTGACACGCAGAGCAGACAGGAGTACGAAAGAGCAGACAGGAGCCTTCAGGAACAGACAGGAGCGGACAAGAGCAGGCAGAAGGAGGCAGGAACAGACAGGAGTGGACAAGAGCAGGCAGAGGGAGGCAGAAGCACACAGGAGCAGACAGGAGTGGACAGGAGCAAACAGAAGGAGGGAGGAGCAGACAGAAGGAGGCAGGAGCAGACAGGAGCAGACAGGAGTAGACAACAGCAAGCAGAAGGAGGCAGAAGGAGGCAGGAGCAGACAGGAGCAGATACAGGAGCAGAGCGGAGCAGTGACAGGACCGGACAGGAGCAAGCATGAGTGGACATGAGCAGACAGAAGCAGACAGGAGGACATAGGTGCAGACAGGGGTGGACAACAGCTGACAAATCAGAGAGGGGCAGACAGGAGAGGGCAGGAGCAGACAAGACCCGGCGTGAGCAGAGACAGAAGTGGACAGCAGAAGAAGGGAGTGGACAGGAGCAGAGAGGAGCAGACAGGAAAGGACAGGAGCAAACATGAGCGGACATGAGCGGACAGGAGGAGATAGGAGGAGACAGGAACAGAGACATGAGTGGACAGGAGGAGATAGAAGTAAGTGGTAAGGGGATGGAGCAGGTAGACAGGAGCAGAATGCAGACCACTCTTACGTGCTTATGACCAGGGTGCGTGAGGTGGTGTATCACAGGTTTTGTTTTGAATATTTTTATTGTCAAACTGTTCTAACAGAAAAGAGCGGTACTGTGGTTTAACACTGGAGGTGGTTGTTGTGGTATGAGTTAGTAATGGGTGATATACTGTATGTATTTCATGTTTTTCAGCAAAATGTGATATAGATACATTGCATATGCAGCTCTTGAGGTCAAAATATGTCTGCTGTGTACCATCTGCATCTAATTATAAACCTTTTATTGCCCGATAATCAGGAAATATGTGTTAGTATACTAGTTGTTGGTGAATGGCAGGTTGAAATGTGCCTATAAACGCATTTTGGTGATTAATTAGGATGCACAAGTTAGAATAACCAATCCAAAATGTTTAAAGTAAAACACAGCACCATTAACATACATTTAGGAGTTTGCTATGGATTTTAAAATATTAATACCAGTTATAAGCCACAGCAACAAGACAATTATCGAATGTTAGCTAAAGAAAATAAAATCCATATCAGACTGTTCCAAGTATGAGTAAATCAAAAGGAGACGTTTTATAAAGCCTATGGAATGAATGAATACTTCAAACAGAAGATTAGTGCCAGTTGAAGTTGAAGCATGGTAGCACCATCACAAGCTGTAATGACTTTGTATTCAAACTAGGCTTGACTTTCTGACACGCTTCAGCAGAGTCAAATTCCCCGACTGTCTTCTAGTCATTTTCAATAATAAGTTCATGTCTGACTACGTGGCTGGGGTCCTTTATTACTAGTGACTGCTAGGTTTTTGCGCATTGAAATAATCTTAAGCGCCAGTATCCTAAGGCAAGACACTTCACCCACACTGACTAGTTTGAAAGTGGTGAGTGAATGTTGGTGCTCGTTGACGGCTTATCTGACCGGCCAGAAGCACACGTTTTGACAAAAAAATACAAAGATCGGTCAATTCGGAGCCGTGTCCTGTCTCCCTAATTTTAGAGGGTGTGATTGACAGGCGGATTAACCAATCGGAGAGCCGCATGGTCAGTTTGTGTCAAAAACAAACATGGCTGCTTACACGTAAAAAAGGAAGAAAAAAACAGCATAAAGGATTGAAAAAGGTGCCTGATTCATCTGTTATTAATGTTCATATCTTGAATTTATGAACACAAAATAAAAATAGCAGGATCATTACAGTTACAAAGAGAGTGGTGACAATTTTATTCTATTTCTACTGTAATCTATTTCTGAGACTACAGCTATTGCTAGTTTTTATGCCCTTTACTGGCACATATAGTTTACATTTTGGAAAATCAATAACAAAGGCAAATTAAAGATTATTTGATGACGATATTGTAATATAAGTCATTTTTAAACACTTAACCAGCATCACACCTGGCAACACCTTTCACACTTGTTTAACGCCTCATCTATTTGCAGACGAGATGCAAAAGTGACTTGATGGAGAAAAAAAAACAGTACATGGAGGAAGTTTGAACCAGTGACCCTCTGATTGACCTAAGTGTGACATTTTGGGTCAATCGCTGTGATACGGACTTCAGCTTCACCTCCTGATGCACTAAAACCAAGCCAGGAACCAAAAACTATCTCGCACTATGTACAAAAAGCGTGACTATTACTATTTTTATTGGCCTGGAGAGTTAAAAATAATATAATGATTCATGACTATAAAACACTGCTAGAGGAAGTACAATACAATGTTATAGAGGAGAGGTCTATAAAAACCCTAAGGCAGGATATAGTGAGTCAAAATGTCATTACAGTGAATGAGACTGGAATTCCACTGGAGTCATGACGTCATCCGTGTATAATCCCATCCGCCGTATTTCCTTAGATGCAATAGTAACTACCATGAAAAAATAAATAAAAATTCCAAAAAAACGCATCTAGACATTATTCATACAAGAATAGCTGTCTGGAAAATATTGGTTTATTGTAGAAGCAGTTTCCTATCTCAATATTGCACCATCCACTCCACATCCACATACTATATAACCAATGGCCTGAAAGCTTATGAGCGCAATGACAGATAGGAGTAACATCTTGGCTCTCATATCGCCCTCTTAACTCTGAACCATCACCACCATTACCGCCTCGTTCTCCGGTTCATTCCACATGCGTCCTCCGTGTGACCTCTTTTGCACCGATTCACCACATTTTCCCCTTGTCCGACTACGCGCTTCCATTACGGTGCGCTGTCATGTTTGCACCTTGATGGAAATAACACAGCATGACGTAACCACGGTGACGGGCCCATAAATCTCCCTTTCATTAGCGTGATGTTCTGCGGATACGTAGGAGACTGCAGGTGTCGCTAGCTAGCATTAGCGAAGCCCCGTCCCATTTAGTTTTCCCCAGGAGGCCCGTGCAGTGGACCAGCGGGGGGGCTATCACATAATGGAGTGGATGCAAGCTTAATTAATGATATCAATTACAAGGCAGGCTTCAGTCTCGCTAGTCCAACTGTCTGCTGTGAGATGTGGGGAGTTCATTTTGTTGTAGAGCTATGTACTGTGCTGTAGGCAGACTTCATGTTTTATGTCGCCATGTGGTACTGAAGTATCATTAAGGGGTCGATGCATTATTCAGGCAAAACACGTAAAAGTAATCCAGTAGAGATTTGCCAGCACAGAAAATAGGGAGGATTCCTGAGTTTGAACTTGAGATTGTCTGATCATAGACTGTATACATAAATGGACATAGGTAACCTGCTCTGTTGACTCCAATTCACTTTCTATTGAAAAAAATGTCACTCCTCTCTCTGTAACTGCCGCTTTCAGACTCGTCATTTTGGTCTTAAACCGTTCGTTTTGACCCAGTCTACATGATCCTGGTATTTTTATTTAGCTATTGTGTCCGTAAATCAAGAAATGAACATTAATAACAGACAAATCGCCGTCTTTCCCCAAAGTGGCTCACGCATGGGTGGTGGTACAGGCAGGAAGGGGCTTTACCTTCAAAAGCCTCGCTCTGGACTGGCACTTTGGTTGCTATGATACTCGCGTAACTCAGCAAATTCGCACCTATAACTGCTACCCTTGACGAGCCTCATATAAAAGGAGTCGAGCGCTGTGGGCGAGTATGGTTGCACTCCTTTAGTCCACTTCATTATACAGTCTAGGCGCCAGATATGGATTTTTTGAGCCAATATCAATATCTGATATTTGGCTTACTGTTGTGGCCAATAACAATATTTATTAGTATTTAAAATAGATATCAAAACAATCAATCACTAGTCAAAAAAGTTCAAAAAGACAAATCTGATGCAGAGGACAAACTGGGCTTTACTGGGGTAGCGGTATCAATCAAATTTTTTCGATATCTGTGAAAACCGCACGATGTCTGCCCATAATAATAGTAGACTCAATATATTGCCAATCCCTAGTTTGAACAAAATTCTTTTAATGATTAGGCAAAATATGAAATTCAGCAATTGTTTAAGTTGCACTATTTCCATGGAGACAAGTAAGTGACACCACTAAGTCAAGTTACATGTTTAATGCTGTGCTGTGGAACATTCTGTGAACTGAAAAAATCTTGGTCAATGCCTGTGTGTTTATTTGGACATTGGCAGCAATCAACATATTTATCTTGCATTTATCGAATTACAGATTTCAATGGTAAAAAAAGAAAAAAAACAAACTTGATTAACATGCATTCTTACTGTGAGCACCATCACCGCTCCACAGACCTGACCCATAACCTGCTTCACCTGCTTTTCTGCATTCATAAGTTTAACGCCACACTATGGAACATTCAGGCAAAGCAATAGCATCTCCGTGGAGACAAGAAGGTGGAATATACTCCAGAAAAGTGACACGGAGCAGAGGGGAGGTTTTCTGAACTAAAATGGAACCATGCACTTCAACTGTTTTCTTCCAATTTGAGGAATGGATCTATTTAATCAGGCATAAAACCTCTTCAGAATCATATGCAAATAAGTCCACAATCAGTCGCATTTGATTCACTGTTTTTTTGTTGTTTTTTTTCATATTTTTTATTTGGATCACCGTGCTGTTGTGTGCAATCTTATAGAGCGGAATTCCCCTGTGACATTGTCTTGAAGGTTATCACTCGATTGTAGCCTGCTTCTGTCTGGACCTAATGCATTATGCACAGAGGAGGGAACCCGGTCTGAACACATGAAGAGGTGAGCTTCATCGACAGCACACAACCGTAATAATGATCCCAGCAGATACAAGGTGCTACATCAACTTTTTATTGTTTCTATTCGCTAACGATTCACTGTGGTATTCAAACTAAAATTGTTTCCTCATGAAAAACAGACCTGTAGTTGTGTTTTGTTTCATTCACACACGTTTAACACGCAAACCTTGCACATTTAGGGTAAGTTCTAATCTCAAACGGATCATTTCAGCCCTGGAATTGCCAATCTCTACTGAACTAAAGGTAAAGGTTAAAGATGCACTGTTATATGTTGTTACTTTGCCTGGAATGTTTCACAGTACGGCATTAACTATCTTGCATTTGTTTAATCAGGTACTGCTGAAAAAAACTTGCATTATACTATGAGCACACCTTTTCACAGAGCCGACACGTAACTTATCACTTGTCTTACTGGAGATGGATATGTTCAGGGTCATTTTGTGGAACATTTTAGGCAAAGCTCTAACATCTCCATAGAGAAAAGCACGTCATGGGCCCTCTGTGCAGCTTTAAGGAACTGTTGTGTATCCAAGCATTCATTTATATTTTATCAGTTTATCAATGTTGTATCTATAACCTGTAAGTTTTCGCACTTTCTGACTCCAGTTCTACATGATGATGCTATTATATCTGTAAATAAAGATATGAATAACAATAACAGATCAATCGGGTGTCTTCTTTTTTTAAAGTCGCTCCCGTTAACATTAACAACAGGTTTGATTGACAGCTTTGCTAAGTGCCCATCCAACTTGCCGAGTAAAAGGGGCGAGTAACTTTAACAGGGGCGTCTTGTCCTGATTGGGGTTGCTATGATACACAAGCTTGGAATTCCATGTGCTAACTTTTATTAACCCTTTAAGAACTGAGCACATTATAGACCATTATAGCTATATCGCCTAGACTTTTTTTTTTTTTTTTTTTAGCCATATATATCATGTTAAAGGAAGTATCAGTGTGTACTTTTGCCTTTTTTCACACAACTACCCCTATTTTACATATCCATCCTTATTTTTCCTTTGATGCATCGAATAACTGACAGAAAAAATTTAAATTAAAATGGACTTAAAAAAAGACTATTTCATTGATTTTATGTGTAGATCAGTTTCAGTTTGTGGGATTATTGGATGGGAAGTAGTGACACTACTGAGGTTGCCAGATTCTGTTGCACAAAGAGCCAAATAGCCACTATAATTCCACTTTTATACACAGTGTATGGTTGCAACACTGAAATTACACCAGTTTTATCTTAAAAAAAAGTCAAAACAGCATAATATCTCCACTTATACAAGAAATACTGTTACTATTTCCAGGTCAACTGAAGAAAAAGGAATCTGCTGTTGAGATCATCTTGTCTCCAAGGTTTTACGAATCCATTTACAAACTTTTAATACTATATACCAGAATGTGACCTTCATATCTTTTAAAAAATTGTTACCTGTTTATGCCCGACAATGTTAAAACTCTGTATGAAATATTATAATCTCGATGAGGGTATGCCGCCAGGTGGATGGAGGATTTTTGCAAAGGTCAAGCTCTTACTAATTCTCATGTTGCGACCCAGCTTTAGCAGCACTGCGGTGGCCTTTTGTTCAGTGGTGGAAAGCTTACCTCTTCTAGCACAATGGGAAATATGACAACAAAACCAAAGAGTGGATGGCACTTTTGATGGAAGAGATATGAAATGAATAGGGTTTTCAAGCCCTCAAAATGCTAATATTACAGACACATTTGCTGGGTAGATGCGTCTTTTCATAGTCCTTATAATGCAGCTCCATCTGGTCCCTTGGTTGTTGGTTCCGCAGAGGTTTCAGAACTGACCAGTCATATTCACTTATCCGCCCACCTGACCAATTGTATCCGCCCATGCTGCACAAACCAATCATACTGTATCTGTGTCACATTGAAGGAGGTCAGCTGATTGGCCAACATCCCTTTCTAATACTTTCAAGATGACACAAGACTTACCCTCGGCTCTCATTTCTATTTAAAATGAACAGGCAATTTTACAGCTGCCTGACCTAAAAGCC
Organism: Periophthalmus modestus; assembly: GCA_019594935.1. Classification (NCBI taxonomy): domain Eukaryota; kingdom Metazoa; phylum Chordata; class Actinopteri; order Gobiiformes; family Gobiidae; genus Periophthalmus; species Periophthalmus modestus. Next base: position 15,053,111 of record JAIEZT010001318.1, read on the forward strand.
TTCCATAATTACATAAAGGTCCTATATTACACAAAATGTACTCTTGTGAGCTTTGAGTAACCCTTTATTATTAGTTTGTCTACATCTGGTCTACATGCGGTAATACAAGACGTGCTCCACTCTGTTTTTAAACTCCATACACCTTCACACAGTTCAAAATCAAAACTAGTGTACTCTTCAGCGCATAATCTGTCCTTACGTCTGTCTCACGTTTGCGTTTACAGCTAGAGAGTGCCCCCCGGTGGCCGTTAGCCTGTAAAAGTCTATAAATTAGCCGCACCGTTGTATAGGCCGCAGGGTTCAAAGCGTGGGAAAAAAAGTAGCGGCTTATAGTCTGAAATTGACAGTAATATCAGTACTCTTACTAAATATTTTGTCTACTCCACCCCTGTCCTCTCAGCAGACAGATGAAGCTCACTGCTGCCTGCATTGCTCTGGTTTATATTTGCTCCACAAGTCAACTCCTGGGGAAAGTTTTCCGGTCGGAGCGATGCCGGCGTTTAGTTCCACTGCACGCTCCTCTACTTCCTGGTACAGTAGAAGGCACAATTCCTCTCTAGGGCTGCGACCCAGTTACCATCACTGCTATGCATTACAACACATACAACACACACAGGACTGCCAATTACGCTAACGAAGCTCCGGCTAACACCCCGCGCATTCTTAATTATGGTCTGAAGCTACGAAATCAATAGGCACGCTCTAATGGTCACACTTTCACCGGGGACGGTACATTAAGAATCATTTGGAGCATGTTAAAGTATGGAAATAGCACATGTGTTATGTAAGTGTAGTGTGTTCTGAGCTGGAGGTGAGATGGCTTCTTACAAGGGGGAGTTCTATGACAGCGTAAGAAAAATAATAATAGAAGGCTCAGATCTGCAAATTTATTATAAATTTAATGTTTGGGTTTTTTTTTTTTTTGTATCATTGAGGATTTTAGAAATACTTTAGCTTGTGTGGTCATGTATTAAACAATGCATATTCAGGGAATACAGTTAAGATGGTATACTTGATACTGAACAGTGAGAGGAGGGGGGCCTAGCAGTACATTGGCCATGCTGTACTATCACTATGACTATTACTAGCATTTGTTTTGTGTCTTTTTTATGCTCTGTTTAGGGTTTTTTGCATGTTTGGAGAAAAGGATGTGGGTTAGGGGGTTGTGACCTCTGTTGTTTTAGGTTTTAAATATTTGTGTCTTGTTTTCATGTTTATTATTATTGTATTTTTTCATGTTCAAAAAAAAAAATTAAAAAAAAATAAAATAAATTGGTGCATAGTTAGTATTCCCATGCATGATTTTTTGGCAGCTTTAGAACAGCTTTTTCCAACAGAAAAAAAGCAGGGTGGACCACTATTGCACAGCTAATCAGCTCTCATCCCAGAGTCGTATAGTGCCCACTGGACTTTAAACCGGGACAATGGGGGGCCTTTTTACTCTCGCACACCTGAGTTACTGTCCTGAAGATGTCGTCCTGCCTCCACTGGTTGAAAGAAACCTGTTTAAATCAGCTCATTGGCTACGTCACGCAAACATCACGTGACCACTCTGAGGAAGAGCGCTAGTGACAAGTCCAAACTGTCAGGTATGAAAACAATCTAAACCTTAGTCTGAAAAAATAAATCAAACCAGATGAACCTCACTGGACTATTACGCATATTTATTACTCGTTCAACCCAAAAGTAAGCATCAAAAGCAGCGCTCTGATTAGACAGATTTAAATTCCTTCTTCCTCCTTTTGTGATATGAAACACTGGTACCTCAGCTTTATTCATCTTTTTGTTTCAGTTCATAGCAGAAATTCTATAACGTACACAATGTATGGAATTCACGTATTAATAAGTAATGAAGAAGCTGCCTGTCGTCGGAATATCAACTATTCAGCTATCAACAGGAGACAGAACGGTGGCTTTTGTGGTCAGTCAAGGGGACCGTTTCAATTCCATAAGTAAATTGCTTTGTCATTATCAATGCGCCCACGGTACTCTAGAGATGACAAACGCAAGGAGTAACCAGGAAGTACCTATAAGATGTGATCGATAGCCCTGTCACGATAACGCATTTTGAAGTTTGACGTATTGCTGAAGAAAATAGCAGATTTAAACCCCCAAAAAGTATTAAAAATCTACAATATTGTTTAAAAAATGAACAGAATGAAACACTGCAGTACTTAGTTAGTATCTGTAATGAGTCATAGAAGTTATTAATTCAACATTGTATGGCTCTTATATAGCAAAAAAAAAAAAAAAATCTCAGTTGAGAGTATGGGTCCTTTATAGCAAAAAAGAGATAAATAAATAGGTACATCATTAGTATTCACATGCATGATTTTTTGCTTTTTTGGCAGCTTTAGAACAGCTTTTTCCAACAGAAAAAGGAAGCAGGGTGGACACCATTACACAGCTAATCAGCTCTCATCCCAAAGAGTCATATACTGCCCACGGGACTTTAAACCGGGACAAGGGGGGCCTTTTTACTCTCGCACACCTGGGATACTGCAAAGAAAAAGTACACACAATAAATATTACCCCAAAATATATTGTTCCAGGTTTCATATATTGAACGATAAGTGGATAGAGTCATTATTGGACAGGCCTTCCCACAATACTCATATAGTCATATGCATACTTCGTACTAGCATAAGTCAAGCACTGGGTCCACATTACCATTCCAGTCACGACATGCAGAGACAAAGAAAAAATACTCAGAAGAATAACCACAGTAAATTGTTCAAAATGTGTGAAAATTATAGTGCCAAACCAAAATACATGATTTTTAAATGGTCTGTTTTCACTATTACCACGGCAGCGTGTGTTATAATGAAATGTTAAAAGCAGCTGAAAACAGCTGGATATAACTCGGTATCCAATTTGCTGATTTTTGAATTACTACTGTGCTTTGTTAATACAGGCATTCTTAACAAATATATACAAATGTGTGAACAATTTCTTTATTATTTACCAGTTTAGAGCGGTAGACTGTAACAAAGAAAAAGTGGTAAAGTACTGCACTTAAAGGTCCTATATTATGCTAAATTTACTCTTGTGAACTTAAAGCTGTGTTATAATGTTGTTACTTCATCAAAAACATACCTGGAGTTGTGTTTTGGTTCATTCACATGTGTTTGAGTAAACCTGTCTACATCTCCAAAGCTTAAAATGCTCTGTTCCACCTTGTGATGTCATGAAATGGTAGTTTCATGTTTATAGCTACCTTTTACCTTTTGTTTAGTAAAGATTGGCAATGCCAGGGCTGAAATCACCCTAATGATTCTCGTGAAGGTGTACGGAGTTTAAAAACACAGTGAAGCACTTCTTGAATTATATGACATCATAAGGTGGAACACAGTGTTTTCTGTTTGAGAGAAAAACTCAGCTTAAATATGGAGGATTTGTGTGTTAAACATATGTGAATGAAACTACATTGTAACATAAATCAGAAAACAGCGTAACATGGGCCTTTTAAATTAAACTTTTAGGTATACTTAAATAGTATCTGTACTTTAGTGAATTTTAAAGTGAATACGTTTTACTTTTACTTCACTACATTTGAGTGTAGGCATCTGTACTTTCTACTCCACTATGTTTTTGAACAGGACTGAAAAGTAAACATATTTTGTATGACCTGCTGAAAAAGCTAAGAGGTTTTTTGATACAGCCATGATTGGAGCAAACAAAAATACAAATATAAAAATAGTAATCCTGAAAAACTGAGTCACAAGCTTCAATCTTTATAAAAATCACTTCATATGAAGCTTTATGAGATCTCAACATCTGCACAAAATACTTTTAACTTCCATCTTAAGTATATTTTTAAACAGATACTTAAATACTTTTATTTGTGTAGATATCTTTGTGATACTTTTACCTTTACTGGAGTGTTTTTTTTCTGTACTTCTACTTCAGTAACAACTAAGTAATACTTAGTAGATTGGTGGAATAATATATATTTAGCAATTTACTAAAATAAGCTCATAATTACTCACGTATAGAGCCTAGAAAACATGTGTTGCTTTTGTATGAGGAAGTTGGTCAGATACTGTAAGTGCGATAACTTATGTGGATGAATAACTGACTTTGACTTAACATATAATCATAGTTATACGGTCACTTGTCTCTTCTCACTATAACCATTGAAAACTGCACGTTAGCTTGCGATCAGAAAGTCACTGCATAAAAATTCAACATAAATGTACCTATAAATCACCATAGACTTTTACATCGATGCCAACATTACCATCGAGCAATACGTCCATGTGCTTCAGAGCGATGAACACCTCGCATATGTTGCCATAACGATTAACAATTCAAAACATAATAAGGGGTGGAAGATATATATCGAAACACTGATAATGTCGCAATTGTTGTTATCGGGGATGTATGCAAAATTAGAATTAAAAATGAAATTAGCTGCAAAATCTAATCGAGGGTATAAAGTGAGATTTCGAAACTTTTGTGGTCACTTTTATGGTCCATTCAAGTTTTATGCTAGATTTGAACTTCAAAACAGGTACTTGGTTTAGCACATTCCTTCATTTTAAAATACAAAAATGCATTGTTAAAATATCATCTGAATATTAGAGCTATAGACCTTTTGTTGTTTTGTCGATGGCGGCTTGGTCAACCAAAATTTTGACCCGTTTATTTGATTTAATTTGATTATAAGGACTTATCTGGGACAACAGCTGTTGAGAAGTAGTGAGTAGGGAGTTTGGTGTTTCTATGTAAAAAAAGGCAGATTCAACTCACATTAAATGCACATGTTTCATCTGTCTTTATATACATACATTGTTTCCTAGCACCATTTCTCCATAAATAGCTCTTTTTGCATGAACTATTGTCATTTTCTATTTTCTATTTTGTCAACATCACCTGCCCCTGCATAATAAGTCTTCTGAATGGCCCAAAGTCCTCAAATTAGCAGCTATAAACAGACAGCTATGAATAGAAAAAAGTTGGACAAGTCCCACTCACCAGACTGTCGTAGTAGATCAACTCCAGCTCGTAGTCTGGGAGGATGTCGCTGCGGTTGTTCACCAGGTCCAGAGCCATTTGGGCAGCGGGCAGGCACGCTTGACCCCCTGGCCATCCTCCGCTCATGGGGAACAGGGCTCCGATGTACAGCTTCTTCTTCCCTACAGCCAGAGGGGGGTAGGACAGAAGCATAGCCAGGGTCAGAGCCACGTAAAGGGTCGTGTAAGCGGCCATCGTCCCGGTATAGTCCTCTGCAAACGGGTTAGTAGAAAACTTGAAATATAGTCCTTTAGTCCTCTTCCACCTGGTATGACGTTGTGCAGGATTAACGCAAAATCAGTTGTTCAGTCTCATTGTTCGGTGTAAAAAGTAGTTCCCTTGGAAGTTTGATTTTTGAAAACAAGTCTACGCATAAGTGCCCAATCACGGCGTAGAGATTTGGACAAGCGCTATCTGAGGTGCTGAAACCAAACTCACGCACAACACTTCCAAAAAGAAATTCAATTCAAGAACGCCTCATGTTACTTCTTTGAATATCTCGTGAAAATATCCTGAAAATACCCACAGCGAGATTCAAGACGTTCCCATCTGTATCTTCTATCTATTTATCTATCCCTTCACCATCTAGACGCCTACATACTCCGCGCCGTGCTGCGAGGACGCAACGCAACCCCCCCAAAAAATCAAAGCTTAAAAAAAATAATCCACGGAGGAGAAGAGAAAGAGGAGGATAGAGGAGGAGGAAGAGGAGGAGGAAGAGGAAAAGTGTCCGTGTGCTGCGGGAATGCGGTGAGGAAGAGGAGCGGCGCGGGCGAGCGAGCAGCCAGGCAAGAGCGCGGCGTGCGGAGTGCTGTGGTGGACTGCAGCAGCGGAGAGAGGAGAGAGAGGTGTAAGAGAGAGAGAGAGAGAGAGAGAGAGAGAGAAAGAGGAGGAGGGACGCTCTGTTTCACAAACCAGTCTGATTGTGCAATCCCTCAACGCAGCTCGTTTATCTTCCCGCCCTCCCCACACCGCTCTGCTCTCCCCCTCTTTCCCTCTCTATCCATCTATTCTCTCAATCTTCCCTTTCCCTCTTACTCTTCTATCTATTTCACTCTATTTCTCTACTTACTTTCTCTCAACCTTCCTTTCTACTCTCTCTTTTCTATCTATCTCATCACCCTTTCCCTTATTTATATCTTCCCTCGCTCTATTCTGTCTGTTAGTCTTTTTCTCGAACTCAGTTTTGGAATTGATTGTCTTTTGGCTTAAAAAAATATCTTTCAATAATAATTTCCAGAACGTAAATAGTTATTTAACACCAAAAATGGTCAAATTTTATCCGCCAAAGTGTGAGCTCCAAATCACATGCTTTTACTGACAGAGGACTGGCTCTACACCTCTCCATTAAAAAGACCCAAGCTGATCACTGACCGTTAGAAATCACTGAATCTCCATCTGGATTAAAATGTGATTAATTTCACAGCCCCTATCTACCCCTCCCCTCTCTCTCTGATTGTCTTGCGTACTTCTTTCCTTCACTTTAGTTAGTATGCATGTGAAAATATCTGTTTTTTCAGATACTTGGAGAGACTTATCCATGCATTTTGCTCCAGTAGGTTAGACTCCAAACGAGCGTTGAGACAGATGCGGTACATCCAGAACGCTGCTGCTCAGGTCTTGACTAAAACCAGGAAGTACAAGCGCACATAAGTCCTGCGCTCAGATCTCTGCGCTGGCTTCCCGTGGCTCAGAGAATAGACTTTAAAGCAGTTCTGCTTGTGAACAAGTCTCTCCATGGCCTAGTACCAAAGAACATCTGCGACATGTTAGTGCCATATGAACCATGTCGCACTCTGAGGACTTCAGGGACCGGCCTCCTGCTGGTGCCCAGAGTCAGGACTAAACATGGAACATAAACTATTACTAAACTATTTTATTTGAGAAACAGCACAATAATGAATGAATGAATGAAAAACCTAAGGATTGGACATTTTAATGGTTATGACAAAGGTGGTGATTATTAAATCAAAATCTCAAAATAGGATGAACAATTTCAAATTATCATCATTAATGTATTTTACTCCTGTTGCTGCTGCTGCCTCGACCAGGGGTGCCCAAAGTGGGGTCCGTGGCCCAAACTTGGCCCTTCAGAGGGGGTCTAATTTGACCGACGTGGCCGCTCTGAGATTTTTAAGATTTTGTACAGAAAGTCAGGAGATGGGAAGGAGGCCAATTGGTCCATTATGTGATATTTAAAGTCGATTTAAGCGTACATTTCTTTGAGAGCATTTTTATGAGCAAACTGTCATTAGGTTTGGCCTTTGACCCACTAATGCGCATTCACTTTTGGCCCGCAAAAAGGAAAAAATTGCAGAAATGTCCAATTCTATACTTTTCTAACCATTACTGTGATTGTAAACAGACACTGAAAAAATGTCACCCCTCTCTCTGTAACTGCTGCAGTGAGTCTCATTATGTTGGTTTTAAAATGTTTGTATTAACCCGCTCTACATGATCCTGGTGTTTTTATTTTGCTATAGTGTCTGTAAATCCAGATATGAGCCTTAATAATTGACGAATCAGGGGCTTTCTTTCCCTGAGGTCACTCCCACTAGCATTAGCAGCAGGTTTGACTGACAGCGTGCTAAACCAGCGAGAAAGGGCGTTACCTTCATCAGCCTCACTTTGGAACACAGCTCCAAATTCGCCCCTATACTCCTCGATGAGCTTCATTTGACTGGAGCTGAATGCTGTGAGTGACATCACGCTCCCTTAGACCACTTCTTTATACAGTCTGTGGCTCAGGTAACATGATTTGTGAAAAATATGTGAAAAATATCAAATTGTTTTTTTGGACAAGCATCGTAATTTATGTTTTAACAATATGATTCTGTTCAAAGATCACATCCAGAAGCAGCTTTTGCCATTTCCTAATTGCATCTATTCCAACTGTGATTTCGATTGGATTGTGATTAACCTTGTAGTCCTTAGTTCACAGTCCGCATTCAAACAAGACTCCCATGGACTTCAGAACATGTTTGCACAAGTTTATCTACAGGGCATTTCACCCACAATAAGACTCAAAGAAGACAGATATCTAGGCTCTGCAGATTATATGAAATTACCAACACAACTGCAGTTTGGTTTCCCCAAACGTAGAGTGGTGGCAAGTGGTAATAAGACATAACAAGACATAACTTGGCATAACAAGACATGGTCTGTAGACCTAACAGCTATTTAGAAAAAAAGTTGTTTACCAACAGCTTATTAACTTCCTCCAAATTAACAACTCTTTCGATATTTTCAAGTCGGGTTTTAGGCCCCACCACAGCACTGAGACTGCTCTTATCAAGGTGACAAATGACATTCGCCTGAACACTGATGCAGGAAAAGTCTCAGTCTTGATCCTGTTAGATCTGAGTGCTGCCTTTGACACTGTGAATCATGGGATCCTCTTACAGAGACTAGAGGACTGGGTGGGCATGTCTGGTATGGCACTAAACTGGTTCAAGTCCTATCTAGAAAACAGGGAGTTCTTTGTTGAAATTGGAAAATGTGTCTCAGATAAAATGTCCCTGAGCTGTGGGGTGCCCCAGGGGTCAATTTTGCGACCCCTGCTGTTCAATCTGTACATGCTGCCGCTAGGTCAGTTAATACGCAGCAACAATGTGTCCTATCACAACTCTGCAGATGACACTCAGATCTATGTCTCACTGGCAGCAGGTGAATATGGACCAGTGGATTCACTCTGCCACTGCATCCAACAGATCAGTCTGTGGATGCAAAACAACTTTCTTCAGCTAAACTCAGACAAGACTGAAGTCATAGTCTTCGGCCCACAGAAACATAGAGAAAGTGTCAGCAGTCACCTCGAGTCTCTTTCTCTAAAACCTTCAACTCAGGCTAGAAATTTAGGGGTAATAATGGACTCAGACTTGAACTTTAACAGCCACATCAAATCAATAACATCTGCAGCTTTTTACCATCTAAAAAACATTGCAAAAATCAAAGGTATACTGTCAAAACCAGACTTAGAGAGACTTATCCATGCATTTGTCTCCAGTAGGTTAGACTACTGTAACGGCCTGCACACTGGCCTCTCCAAACGAGTCTTAAAACAGCTGCAGTACATCCAGAACGTTGCTGCTCAGGTCCTGACCAGAACCAGGAAGTATGAGCACATAAGTCCTGTGCTCAGGTCTCTGCACTGGCTCCTGTAGCTCAAAGAATAGACTTTAAAGCAGCTCTGCGTGTGTACAAGTCTATTCATGGCTTAGGTCCAAAGTACATCTCTGACAGTTAGTGCCATATGAACCATCTCACACTCTGAGGACTTCAGGGACCGGCCTCCTGCTGGTGCCCAAAGTCAGGACTAAACATGGAGAATCAGCGTTTCAGTTTTATGCAGTTAAAACCTGGAACAGTCTTCCTGAAGATGTGAGACAGGCCTCGACTTTGACAAAGTTTAAATCCAGGCTCAAAACGGTTCTGTTTATCTGTGCATATGACTGAACATTTTTTATTTTTATTCTGCACTCTTTTGTTTTAATGTTTTAATGTCAATTTTATGATGATTATTTGTGATTATTCATGTTTGATTTGTGTGATTTTAATGTCTTTCTTATTCTGTAAAGCACTTTGAATTACCTTGTGTACGAATTGTGCTATACAAATAAACTTGCCTTGCCTTGCCTTGCCTTTAGAATTGTTTGTGGCAAGACAAGTGTTAGAAGAAAAACAATATGATACCGATAAATTAATAAATAAATGTAATGATGATGATAATAATAATAATAATAATAATAATAAATAATAATAATAATAATAATAATAATAATAATATTATTATTATTATTATTATTATTATTATTATTATTATTGACAAAAATAAAATAAGTAAATTTAAGGGAGAAAAACACAAACAAGAAATATGATATCGATACGATATAAATTAATAAATCAAAAATAATAAATAATAATATAATAATAATAATAATAATAATGACAACAACAACAATAAACAAAAAATCAAATAAGAAAAAAATAAGTAAAACAAAAGAAAAAAAAATCATGATAATAATAATGAGAGAAAAAAAATGTAATAGGTGAATGCTATGCTAAGGACTTAAGCTCAGCTGTTGCAGTTTTTGCTGATTTGCCAGTAACAACAGTTCGAAGTGTGATGTGATTTGGTTTGATTGTTCGGCTCAATTACGCAGAGCAATATGAAAGGCTTCTATTACTGCTTCTCGTTATTAAAGACTATAGTGAGTGGTATTACTTGTGTTAGCAGTTGGCAGTGCTTTATATTGCCATTGAGTTCAGATAGAGGACAGCCCTCATCCTCAATCTGCATTTACAAGACAAGCAGCCCTCCGAACGGGACATCTGCCAGACCGGGACGCCCTCTCTCAGATGGTAATGAGCTAATGGAGCCTCAAGACACTCATGCCATAGAGTAGCCAATAGTACTACAAATGTTACTTAGGTCAACATTATTACTACTGTAATTACTACTACTACTTACTACTTGCTTAAGCAAAAATTTTGTGAAGTTTATTTACATTGTAAGGATTTATGTTTACGGGACAATTGTAGAAAAGAGAAGTTAGTGAGTGTGTATGCTGAAGATTCTGTATTTTATTATATGAAAGGTTATATAACTCACTTTATTTACCTTTATATAAATACATTGTTTTGTCCCTTGCAGGACAAACAGGTCCTGTGAGTACAGTTTGGGTCAGATACATAGAGATACGTAATAGTTTTGAGAGCTTTTGCTACAACCCCTTTATAGCTGACTAATCGATCGGCAGGACATGTCAGCGTGTCTTTGCTCAATTACAGCCCTATACTACTACTAATGTGTTAATGTGATTCTTTAACTAATTAGGATCTTTTTGGTTGGGAGTTTGAATGTTTTGTGTTAAGTGGGTTCCTCTTGGGACAAGTAGTCTGTTTAAAACTAATCCCCCAGCTATACTCCTCATATAAAAATATTAGGACAGCTAATTTAAATGTAGTGTACAGTGTAACTTTTCCGATGGAAGGTCTGCCACCTGCTTGTCTCCAATAAAAGCCCTCTTTCCCATCTCAGTTTTGGTGCAGCTAGTCCTGAGCCTCATGCAGTCATGTGATCTGGTATTAAATGTTCCAGTATCAATGATTAACATGCAGGTGAGGTCTTCTGGTAGTTTTTGAAGTAGTTCCTTACTGGTAGATACATTTCATGTAGTGCTGTTCTCTTCCAATAGACCAGGGGTCGGCAACCCGCGGCTCCGGAGCCGCATGCAGCTCTTTCAGCCTTATACTGCAGCTCCGTGGCTTGGGAAAATACATTATAAGTATTTAATTGAAGTGCGTTTTATTTGTGTTAATTCTTTCTTTAAAATTGTAGTTTAAATTGGAAACTTATTGTAATGTTGAAATATTAAATCATCGCTCAAAATAAGCGTCACACCCGCGGAACTATGTTAAAAACAAACAGCGCTCCTCACACACACAGATCACAATCCTGCGTAAGGATACAGACGCTGTCCAGAGGTTCAGGAGCAGGAGGATCTGTAGCACTTCGCCCAAAAGAGCCACAAGCTCGTGAAAATGAGACAAAAACAAAAGACCTCCAAGAAAAAGAAAGCTAAATTTAACAGACACCGCCACAAACCAAACTACTTAAAATCTGGGTTTGTTGCTACAGGTGAGTCTCACGCACCCAGTCCGCTCTGCGTAATATGCGGAAAAAGCGAACGAGGCAATGAAACCTTCAAAACTGCTTTGGCACATGGACACTAAGCACCTGGATTAAAAGATAAGACTTAAGAATTTTTGAAAGAAATTATGGAGCAGACTGGACATAAACACACTGCGGGAGTCACTGTCTCCTGTAACTCCTGATGGGACCAGCTCAGGTCCCACTGATTCAGCGGTTTATGGTGAGTTGTATTTTTTATAAAAAGGTTGAGGACCCCTGTCAAAGCACACTATAGTTGTTTACAAAAGCGTTAAAAAAGACAAAAGATAAAAAAAAAAACAATATATACCGTTTTATCTTCATTTTAGACGTCAAAAAATATTTGCGGCTCCCAGTGCTTTTTTTCCGTGGAAACTAGGCACAAATGGCTCTTTGGGTGTTAAAGGTTGCCGACCCCTGCAATAGACAGTGATGGCCAACCCACTTTTTCATAGAGAATACAATGATGGGTTTCATATCCATCAGCTGTAATAAAACAAAGGGCAGAGTGAAATAGTGGATCTAACAGTTTCGAAGTAGAGGCTGAAGTCTGCATCTACACCACATCCCCATAATTCAGTACAGAAAGAAAGGTTGCTTGCACTATTTCTTTTCTGTTATTCAGTTGGGATACAATGTTTGTTTCTATAATAAAAATTATCATTTGGATTTTAGATTGTCACATAATTCTGAGATATGTTTTTAAAGGAAGTTTTCATCAAGACAAACCCAAGATATTATTAAAGTGTTGACTCTTTCAGTTGATGCACTATCTAGTGTATAAAGATTTTGTTTTTTGTTGGTTTTTTTTTTCTAGAAAAATCATATACTTAGTTTTATTTGTATTCAATGACAATGTAAGATTTACGAGGGAATTTTGGATTTCATTAAAATCTTGTTGCTATTTTAAAAGCACCTGATCAGCAGAGGGAGCACTTACATACAAAACAGCATCATCTGCATATAGATGTATATGGTGAAAATGCATAAAAACAATAAAAAGTAGGGGGCCCAAAATTGAGCCTTGGGGCACTCCTTTGCTTAAAGTTAGAAAAATGTATTTAAACCCATCAGCTACTATTGCCTGGGTTCTGTTTGAAAGATAATTTTGGAACCAATTACATGTGGCATTGTCAAATCCAATATGTTTCAGACGCTTCAAGAGGATTTTATGATCTACTGAATCAAAAGCTTTAGATAAATCAATAAACAGTGCTGCACAATCTTTTTTGTCATCAAGGGCTGTAAAAATGCTATTTAAAACTTTTGCAGTTACTGTGACAGTACTATGCTCTTTTCTGAAACATGATTGATAAGATTTAAAAATGGAGCATTTATTTAAAGAAATTCTAACTTGATTTGCAACTAACTTTTTTAGAACTTTTGCAAGAGAAGGTAATTAAGATATTGGCCAGAAATTATTTACATTTTAAGTTGTCCAACCTTTATGTAAAGGTAAAACATGTGCCATTTTCCATTATTCTGGTATAACTGCCATTTGAATTGATAAATTTAAGATATGTATCTCCATAGAGACAAGAAGGTGGCAGTCTTTGCACCTGAAAAGAGAACTGTATGTTCAAATCAAACACTGCTTTTATAACAATTGCTATGCTGATTTATTCATAATTACAAAAACAATGGATATGATGTTGCATTTATTGTTGTATTTTTTTGTTTTGGTTCTCAAGACAATTGTCCAATCAGAAAGCAGAAGGATGGTCACGAGTCTCTCATTTGGGTTGCCAGTTTCAATTCTGAAATTCAGTAGGATTAAACCTAAAATAACTCTCCCTGACCTGAATCCTCACTACCTTCACACCTGCAGCCAATGATGAATCAGTGCTAGTGCAGCCTCTGCAGCTCAGCAAGTGAATTCTGGAGGTTCTGAGCTGTAACATGAGGCCTGTCCGTATACTGAGAATGAGGAAAACTTGTATGTGTCCTCTATCTACAGGCTAAGTGTTGTTTTTAAGAGAGCAAGCATACAGTTTAAATATATTGTTATATATTTGTAATATTTTAATATATTTATTTCATACAAGCCCTAACTTGGAAGCTCTTACAAACCTAATAATTTTGTGAGTGAATTAATCAGTGAGAGTGTTAGTTAGAGTGTTAGTTAGTTGAGATATTGGAACTTAAATGACATGACAATGACATTCACTCTAGATATAGCCATTTGAAGTCAGCTTTCACAAACGAGAATGAGAACTCAGGGAAAGACTTTAAGGTCCTATTTAGCCTTGGTCTACTTAAAATAATGTGTGGTGTGAAAGCACCTCAAAAACTTTAGCAGCATGAATTTAGTGAAATGCCAGGAGAGGGCGCTAGGATTGCATTTGCTTACTGCAGTGAGACTGGAAGATGTTTAGATATTTTAGTGGACAGGTCTGGTGAGGTAAGTTATTTACTCAATGGAGTGTCTGATGTACAGCCATGAGGGACAGGTGCTTTCAGGTCAGGAATGGAAGAAGAAATATTTAAAGGAACTGTAAGTAGCCTGCACTCTTCCCATTTAAAAAGGCATTGCAATCACAACTGAACCTGGGTTGTTGCCATTGTCATAACCTGCAGATAGAGGATACATACCAGTTTTTTCTCTTTCTCAATATATGGACAGACCATACTGCTGCATCATTAATGACTGGCTTCATGCACTGGGGTTTAGGTAGTGAGGATTCAGATCAGAGAGGGTGTTTAAGGTTTAAACCAACTGGAGTTCACCATTGAAACTGGCAACCCCCAAATGAAAGACTCACGTGAGGCTCATTTTGCTTTCTGATTGGAAAATTGTCTCGACAACCAAAACACCAAATTATAGCATTAATATGTCTCCCTCATATCTGGGGACACAGTTAGGCCATGTTCTTATTTGCTTTTAAACACAATATGTTTCAAATTTGAAAGCTTCATTTTGCAGTAAGTATGAAGCACACCAAAATCTGAGCGTATTTAAATGACATGCAAACCTCAAAATCTGACCTAAGTAATCAGAGGGACCATGATCAGAAAGAAATGAGACGATTTTGCAGTTTACATTTTAATAATCTTAACTCAAAAAATCTGTTCATTATCAGATTTTGAGTGTACATGTAACTACAGTCACTATCCCAGCAGCTTTACTCATCGCCCCTACTGCAGAGCTTATGGACTTAAGTGAGTCGCACACAGTGTTGGGTGAAGTATTCAATTTTGTTACTTAAGTAAAAGTACAGATACTGAGGCAAAGAGTTGCTCAAGTAAAAGCATCACATGAAAAAACTTCTTAAGTAAAATTATTTAAGTACCTGTTTAAAAATGTACTTAAAGAGTAAAAAGTATTTCACTCAAATGTTGTTAATTTGTTAAAGTGTTAAATGCTGTGATATTGGTTAAACATATTTTGGTAAACAGTTGCAATACAAAATACAAAAATACAAAAATAACTCCCCAAATCATATGAAAAGTACTTTGCAGTTAAAAATGTTGAAGAAAGTAAGGGGGGCGACTATAGCTTGAGAGTTTGAGAAATACTGACTTAGATAATTGTTTATTGCACATCCAGTTCATTGCGTTAACATACCAAAACTTCAAGAAATTGTACTGCTTATTCTCCATGACAGTGTGTGGTGCTGCGTTTGACCCGTAAATGTTTTGACTGGGCTGCTCGGCTGGCCTTGGGGAAGCCGGAGGGGTCATGTGCATACCATTAAAGACTGAAAGCGGCTTTGCTTTTTCACTTTTCACAGAGTTATCGCCAGTGCTCCGTGTGATGTTGCCGTTTTGGGAGCGTTTTGAAGATGAGAGCGCTGGGGGGATGAAGGAGCGCGCCAAGGTTAAGCAGATATGAGACACAACTTTGAAGGTTTTTTTTTTTTTTTTATATATAGAGAGTGTGCGTTTCTGCAAATCGGCGGCGGAGTCCTGGAGCAAGTTGAGACATTTGTTTTACTAATAAAATAGCATGATGCAAAATCCCAGCACTTTTGAATGGTATTTTTTTATACTCTTAAAAACACATTTGCTAGTTAAGGTATTTATCCAGCATGCTTATGAGTGGATCATACATACATGCAGCAACTGTGTGGCATTTAGTACGAAACTGTGGTGTCTTCCCCCCCTGATGCAACTATAGTCCTATGTTGCTCTGTGGTGTATGGCATTTTCACTCTTTGAAGATGACGATAGATCCAAGGTGGCTAGAGATCTGCAACGGTGCTGACCAAAAGGAGCCAAACCGACATCTGCGACCAGGCCTACAAATTCGATCCCAGTCTTGTGTCACAAATGTCGGTTGTTTGATTCACAGGGAGAGGGTCCTACATCAGTGCTGCTGCTGGCTCCAGGGGGAGCTGAAGTTCCTGCCGTAGCATGAGATGGGCAAAAGTACATCCAGATGTAGAGTGTGTCGGAGCCCAATAGTGCATTAGGGAGCTTAACAGTGCAGCTGAGAAGGAGATGCACCCTGATAGGTGTGCTCTGAGACAGATTTTTAGTGTTTGGCTGAATCTTTCCATAAAGTCATTGGCCTGGGGGTGGTAGGAGGCTGGGGACATGTGTTTGATCCACGTCTCTTCCATAAATGTAGCAAACTCTGATGAGATAAACTGTGGCCTGCTGTCAGTGCTGATAGTGTCTGGAAGTCCCCACCTGGCAAACAGGGACAAAAGAATGATCACATGGCTAACAACTGACCCAGTGCAGTACACTTCCAGCCAATTTGGAGTGAATGCCGGTGCTACATCCAGGAATTGCTGATGGGGGGGTGCGCCATGTAGTTCGCCCCAGATATCTCACTGAATGTGGGACCACGGTGTGGATAGCCAGGGCAGTGGTTGTAAGGGCAGGGTAACGGGCGATCTGCTTTTCCCACTCATTAGGCAAGCTGAACCATCTTTCACCTTTGTTTCAATGTCTCTGTCAATACTCGGCCACCAGACAAGATCTCTGCTGTGTTGCTTCACTTTCACATCTCCAAGGTGACCTTCATGCTGCATAGACAAGATGTGTTCCCTTAAAGTGGTCGGGACAATGGTGCACATGCCCCAGGCCACAAACACATTGTTCCAGCAAAACAAATCCTCTTTGATATGTCGGTAAGAGGCCAACTCTTCAGCAGGCCAGCCATCTTGAAATCTTGACTGAGGAACAGGATTCCTGTTCTGAGGAACAGGAATCCTGTTCTGAGGCTGTACATAGCTCCTGAAGGGGTACCACTGCTTGGAGAGGGGATGTGGAGCATCTTAAAAAGCTCATGCTCATTTTTGTCGTCTGTTTGATTGGCTGTTGAGCCAGTTGTAGCCTGGGACAGCAGGTCAGCCACGACGTTGTCTCTGCCAGGGGCGAACAGTGTCTTAAAGTTGGAGACATGCAGTCATTCAGTCCAGGGATATAGTCACAGTGGTTTGTGTCCTGATTCTGAAGTAGACAACAGTGATGTGAGAACTTGGTGATCTGCCCTCAATGTGAAGTGCCATTCGTAGAGATAAATGTGTCATCTTTCACATGCCCAGACATAGGCCAATGCCTCTCTCTCCCTCACTGAGCACTTTTGTTCAGTTGGTGTCAGAGCTCTAGAGGCAAAAGCCACCAGACGTTTTATGGAACTGTGTGAGGACAGCCCCTACAGCAGTGTTAGAGGCATCACAGGTCACAAATGTGGGGTTAGCAATATCAAAAAGGGCAAGGACTGGTTGTGAGGTTAGCTGTTCCTTCAGGAGTTGAATAGCAGCTGAGCACATCCAGGTCTTGCTTGAGGAGTGCATGATGTGGTGCAATTTTGTCAGAGTAGTAAGGGAGGAAGGGCATGTAGAAGGCTGTCATTCTCAGGAAAAATGAAAGTTGTGAGGGGCAAGTGGATTCAGGCAGGCGCAGCACTGCTTCAACATTGGAATGGAGTGGGCTAAGGCTGTCACGTGAGAGGTGAAAACCCACAAAGTCAACGGAGGACGCTGCAAAAAAAAAAGCTTCTCACTGTTCAGTGTGATATTGTGATTAGCCGCAACATCAAAGACTTGGGAGAGTCTATTGTCATGCGGGGCCATAGTAGTGGCATGCACAACAATGTCATCCAGATATACGATCACTCCAGGGATGCCTGCAAAAATGATGGTTGTGATCTTTTGAAAACAGCAGAACTGAGTCCAAAAGCCATGCAGGTGTAGCGGAATACCCTCTGTAGGTTACAAGGTGAGGTTGCAGCTGTCAAAGGTGCAGGGGCACTTGCAGGTAGCCTTGATGCAGGTCACACTGTGGATTCGTGAAACTTAGCAGCCAGCTCCTCTACAGTAGGCAAGGGGTATTTGTCAGGGATCACAGAATTGTTCACTTGTCTCACGTCAGTGCACACATGGCTGCCCATTTTTTTCTGGCCACCTCTGGGTTGGAGGTCCAGGGTGAAGCATCAACGCACTCAGTGATGCTGGCATCCACAATTTTACTGAGCCCAGCTGTGACGGGCTTTCGCAGGGCAGGTGGAAGGTGGCTCAGGACAACAGGCAGTCCAGTGGGGTCTTGATACAGCCGAAGCCTGTGAAAAGTGACGTCCAACTTTGTGTCCAGAAGGGGCCAGCCACTGTCATCACCATGGAGCCTACAATGTCCATGAATAAGTTAAAACCCAGGAGATTAGGTCTTTGGCGAGAAACTTGAAATGTGAATGAATGAAAAGTTTTTTATTCATATCTGACTGAAAATAGGAGAGACCTGGAGGTAGCAGCAATGGAATCCAAACCCCATCGAGATCTACTGTAAATATACCCCCCTATTATTGTAATGAGTCTATTAGGTAATACTGCAATTTTAATCTAAAACACATCATCCATGTGTACACATAGTTCTGCTGTGATTGAGTCATGATATGCTCAGTTTTGTCTTTTATTAGAACCACAATGGACAGCCTAGTGAGGGGACCACAGGGCTAAAACTAACTGGACTAACATACTTCAGACTACTTTCTGAAACTGTGCTACACAGTGATAATCGACATTCTAGTAACTGATTGCATGTGATTACTAGCATTGTGCCTATCGCTTCCCTATATGAGATCAGCAGCCCCCACTTTGCATAAGTTGGACAACAGCTTCAGTTTCATCCTACTTTCTTAAGATTCTTGGTTTTCTTATTCAAACTGAATGAGAACATTTTTATTTTGATGGATTTGCCAAAATACAAAAAAATCAAATGCAATTATTGTTCTAGTTTTATATTATTTACAGTTTTAAAACACTTTCAAGCTCCTTCCTACCTTCAAAATGGCTGATAAAAATCATTGGAAAAAAAATTAATATTGCAGTTGGAAAAATGTAATGTTTCAATTTCATTCAGGTAGGTTTTCTCGATATAAGAGCAAACTAAAATCATTAAAAAAAAAAAAAATCATTAATGCTATTGGTCTTCGTAGTGTGGCGTAAACTGGATGACAAATTCCATTTAATTTCAATATTTTCGCTTCCAAATTTGTATGATCACATTCTGACATCCACTCACGATTAATGTCTTAATCCTGACATCCATCCCCGCTCATCACTAGCTCTGTCTTGAATCCCACTTGCTGTGATTGTGTCGTTGTGTTGCGCGCACTTGCAACTGAACCATAATGCCTGACACCCCCCTCCCCATCCTCCTACGCCTGTGTTTCTATGTTTCTATGTGTTCCTCTGTCAGATCAGCTCTCTTCTCGTTTGTCTGCTGCCAGTGCCATGTGTATCTTTAATAATTTATCATTCCAGTGACACAAAGCTTCCCCTCCACCCTCATTACGCCCCGGTCCACAGAGACGCTCCCTGACACATGCCTGACCACGCGTTTTTACAATCTCAGCTGAGGAAATCATAATAATAATAATGTAACCTAGCTGCTGAGGCGATGAGAGACAGGATGTATGCTAATAAGGCAGCAGTACTCCTGTCCAATTTGGCGTTGGTGTGTTCACATGCTTTCATTTTGGAGCGACGGAGCGGGAGTGACCCAGTTTTGTCAATCAAATGTTAATGCTCAAAATTACTACAACTTTCAGTCTAATTAGAGCGACATGAGTAGTATTTACAGTTTTAGCTATGTGGCATTTTAGCTAAGTAACTTCTATTTTTAAAATGGCCGTAGCTAAATAACTTGGCATTTCACATTATGTAATTATAATAATGCATATGTATGGCAAATTAGTTTTTCTAGTTACATAAATACATCACTCACTCAAAGCTCATTCATGAACACAGATTAATTTGCAGCTTAACTGGGTACATGGCTAAAGTGGGTTCCTAATCAATTGTTTTACCATTTTAGTGATTAATTTGTGGCTTTGAGGTCTTCAAAGCTGCCCCCCCCCCCCCCCCCTTCACTTTCCTTGTCCCTCTTTCCTTGTCTCTATGTCTGTGTCTCCATGTCTCCTTGAGTCCTTTTCTCCATGTCTGAGAAAGGTTATTTGTTGTACCTTGTATCAATATTTGTCTCCTTTCCTCTTTTCCTTTCCTTGAATCTGTGTTTCCTTGTGTCTTCATCTCCTGTCTCTCCTTGTCTCCTTCTGTGTCTTTGTACCCTTGTTTCTTTTCTTAAGTCTCACCGTTCCTTGTACATTTGAGTCATTGCCTCTATACTCCTTGAGTTGTGTGTCCTTGAGTCTGTGTTCTCTTCTTGTGTCTTCAGTCTTTGTACCTTCTCTCCTTTTTCACTCCTTGAGTCCTCTGTCCGTTGTCTTGCCTCCTTAAGTCACTGTGTCCTTGTATGTTTGAATCCCTTCCTCCATGCCTCCTTGTGTGTCCTTGTGTCCTCATCTTCTCTCCTTGTCTTCTTGAGTCCTTGTTTCCTTGAGCCATTGTCTCCTTCTATCTTTGAGTCCTTGTCTCCTTGCCTCCATGCCTCCTTGTATCTCCTTGAGTCTGTGTGTCCTTGTGTCGTCATCTCCATATCTCCTTGTCTCCTTGAGTCCTTTTACCCTTGTTTTTCTTGAGCCATCTTGTCCTTGTATCTTTGAGTCCTTGTCTCCTTGTGTTTCATTGAATGTGCATGTCTTAGTGTCCTCATCTCCTTTTCTCCTTGAGTCCTCGTGCCCTTGTCCTCATGTCCTCTGCGCTGTGGCCGCAGTAACACTGACAGAATGCCTCTCCGTCTGCTCCTCTGCATACAGCCTTGTGTGCATTGATCATTCCCATACAGTATACTCTCCAGCGCCTACATGGCTTGATGAAAATCCATGTGCAGAATCCATAGTGAGCTCCATCATGTGTTTGACGCTTTGAGAAAAAAGCCTCGGACTGCTTTAATGAATACATATGCATCTTTTTATCATGTGGTAAATTCAACAGGAATATGCATTTCTTCCTCACTCCTGTTTTCAGTCAATAACTCTGCCAAATTTGTCTCTCAACCAAACACCTTTCAAGACATTCACATAAATCCACCCCCTCTTCTCTTTTTCAGTCTGTGTTAGTGATGTCACACAATCTTTCTCCCAACGAAGCAGCAGAATTAGCTGCCTCCTCAGCTGCTTTTCTGTCAATACTATCATAGCATCTCTGTTGTCTATATAGGTTATCTAGTATTGAGTTAGAAGTGGAAGAGATCATAAAGGTTATTACTATAATAAAATGTATAAGAGATATAATATTATATAAACTAGAGAATTATTAATAATTAATCACAACGACAACTACTATAACAGAAGTTTATATTGGAAGTAGAGTGTATAAATAATGTCTGATCTGGAGCGTGGCTTACCATCAAATAGTATTAGTGACAACTGTACTCTGGAGAGGGGACTGAGGGTGACCAATAGAGAGCTATGAAAAGACGGAAATACATTATTTATTTATTTACTTATCTATTAGTGTTTATTTTACAATGGTTATTTTGCATATTGTATATTGGTTTGCACTTACTTGTGTGTGTGTGTGTGTGTGTGTGTGTGTGTGTGTGTGTGTGTGTGTGTGTGTGTGTGTGTGTGTGTGTGTGTGTGTGTGTGTGTGTGCGTGCGCGTGTGCGTGTGTGTGTGTGTGTGTGTGTGTGAGTGTGAGGATGTATGAATGTATAAGTATCCTGTATTTGTGTATTTAACAGTTGTGGTCTGTTCCTGTGCTCCTGGTGCCCATCTGTAGGGGAGGGGCAGTGTTTGGAGGGGTTGTGATATGTTAAAATGTAATAAAAAATATAAAAAATGTTTTAAAATGTATACAAAAAATAAAAAGTAGAAGAAATATATATTTTATATATATATATGTTTTTTTGTTTGTTTTTGAAAAAAATCTTCCACTTATCCGGGCCCAGACTTCCCTCACCCCAGACTTGGCTCAGGCCAGCCGAGAAACCAAGTCCCTCCAGTATGTCCTGGTCTTCCTCCCAGGGAAAAATCATTATTGATTTTTATTTTTGTCAATATCGCCCAATCCTATTCACAGTATGCCATGCTTACTAATAAGCATATTAAACACAGCCAAGTCAGCAATGGAAAGAGTACTGAAAATTTGTACTCAAGTAAAAGTACGGTACTTTACATTACAAGTACATTAGTAGAAGCACTTTTAGAAATCGAGTCAAAAAGTACAATCACCCACCGCTTCTGTATCTGTAACAAATGATTAAACTAATCTTTGCCCAATCCCAAAAATGAGTTCAAATGCAAACCTTTAACATTCTGCTCCAGCCCGAGTGCACTGTCCAGGCTCAGAGCAGCAGTAATCAGTGTGTGTGTTTGAGCGTGGATACAGATCTCAGCTCTCTCTCTGTCTCTCTCTCTATCTGTTTGGCCATCTCTGGATAATCCTCTACCCCCAGAGAAGAACGCTATCAGAGCCTCCTGCCTCCTCCTCCGGGCCATGGATTCACTTTGTCTATACACACTGGCCCTGTCTATGCTCAAACTAACACACTTCATAACATGCATAAAACTCATGCTTGGTCTGTGTATGTGCTGTTTTAATAGCATTATCTACAGTCATGAGCCATTTTTAAGCAACTTTCGTGTAAAAGCTTGTGCTGGCTTCAGTGGCCTCTGCAGTCTTAAGTACGTAGACCAGTGGTAAGCTTGGGTATAAACTATATTCAGCATAATATGTGTCCCTCAAACATTTCCCCAATGCTTCCAATGTACTTTGAGTCTGAAACATTGTATGTAGGACATTTGAGGGACTTATTCCAAATCCCAAAGTGAATCTCAACATCTTTATTTCAGCTTCTTTGACTTTGTTTAAGTTTTCTCGTCCAACAATGCACAATTCATGTTACACTTGACAGCTGTGTGTAATAGTAAATCGATTGCAAACCCAGAAAGCTCATTGTGCGTCTGTTAATCTTTTAAAAATGAAGTACCCAGCTTTAAAGAGCCCATATTACGCAATGGCTGATCTATGTTACAGTATAATGTTTTTCCTCATCCAACCACTGCTTTCAGACATCACAAGGTGGAACAGAGCATTTTGGGCTTTGGAGATGTAGACAGAGAGATAACAACATTCTAACATTGCTTAAATCTCACAAGAGTAAATATAAGACCTTTAAATAACGATAACATCTTAAATAAACTTCTAACTTCCAATAAGAACATATCCATGGTAACAGAGAAAAAGACTGAAAATATAATTATAATGCGCTGAGCTAGCTGGCTTCTCACGAGTGCACAAGTTCACTATAAACAAACATAATAAAAAAAAGGGGGGGGATATGCTAGTTTCCACAACAGCAGGCAAAATGGCTTAAAGGGAAATTGAAAGCTTATTTACTTGTGCTAGTATCACAAAGGTACAAGAGTGTGGACAGCCTGCCGGTTAATTGTGTGTGAAGAGTACTTAACAGGCCACTGCCTCATGCCTGCGAGCTGCTGCCTGCTCCGTATCTCTGCTAAACTCACTTTAATAATGCGGCGTTCTATTGTGTGATGTCTGAGTGAGGAGCACAGTGGTCGCAGGCTGGTGCCATGTTAGCATCGTTGTATGTTGCTAGCAGGTCATGATCTAGCTGTGTCTAACTCATAAACTATACATATATATATAAATGGACATAGTTAACCCACTAGCCGCCGGGTTTTTAATAGAGAGTGAGCATGGGCGTGCTTCTGGCTCCATCGACTCTGGCTCCAATTCACTTTCCATTGAAAAGTTGTCGCCCCTCTCTCCATAACTGCCGTTCTCAGGCTCATCATTTTGGTCTTGAAATGTTTGTATTAATCGGCACTACATGACATGATCCTGGCGTTTTTATTTTGCTTTGTTATCCATAAATCAGACAAGTAAAGTAACTTCTTTCCTCAAGGTTCCTCCCCAAGGGGTGTTAGGAAGGGGTGTTACCTTCAACAGCCTTTCTCCTGATTGGCTGTTTGGTTGCTATGATACTCTCTTTTAGAATTCCAAATATGGAACTCGGCAACTTCGCCCTAACCACTAGCCTTGATGAGCTTCATTTGACTGGAGCCGAACGCTATGAGTGACATCACACTTTCTTAGTCCACTTCTTTATGTAGTCTATGGTCTAGCTGCTGTCAATGAGATGATCAACCCCTGACCCCTACCCAAACCCTAACCATAAAGGACACCTATTTTTGTTTTGTTCTTGGTGTTCCACATACTCTTGACTATATTAACGTTGGTGTTTCATGCTTTAACTTAAAATAAAGCACACTATTCTTTAAAGTTGGGCGTTTCAAGTGTCATGTGGCCTCTAGAGCTCTTCTAGTGTGTTGCTGATGGAGAAACTGCATACCAATCAAGAAATTAGTACTGTGTTAAATATACTTGTGTTATTCTTACTAATGGATGGAACATTCAATGGCCCTTGCAATGTGTAATCAATCTAATGAATCAATCACTCGCCTTTATTACATCCAGTGATTACAAAATTGCACAGTTGAGACAACACTTAGACGACACTTAAGTCTGAAATACGTTTGTGTATCTGCACTAGGTTTGGAGCTTTCTGTTTGTACAATACGTTCTTAACAGCCTGTTTTGTGTCACCTGTGTCGCCTAACTGCTTCTATGAATTCTAAGTACACTGATGCACTGTGATCTCCCTGTTTGAATAACCTCTTGAATTATAACAACAATCACATTTTATTACTTTCTTTTGTACAATAGAGCAGCCCAAATGCCACATAACAGTTAGGGCAGATATGCAGAACTACCGTTACCATCATGTTAGCATCCTGTTAGCATCCTGTTGGAATGATGCATGCCACATGTTACCATAGCGCTGCTGTGTCCTTCATTCATAGTAGGCGTATGACTCTGCTGTTCTGAGACATGCAGAGAGGAGCTGAGCTGAGCTGTAGTCAACAGTCCTTAAATAAAAGATGATGGAGAAAGATCAAGACTTGGGTTGTTGGCTTTGTCATGCGGTATGCGGTGTGCAGGTTTGCTGTATTTTCTGTTTGACTTAAAGAGCACATGTTGTGCTTGTGTCAGTAATCTAGTCATAATCTTCAGTTTCCATGGATTATTATTTTATAATCTGGATGACTCGATCTAAAATGGCTTCATAAAAGAAACAAGTCCGCTGACTTTCGCGTTAGAAAAAACATGGTGCCCAATGGGAGCTGATGTCACCCTAAACGTCATCACATCAAAGCCACAAAAGAAGAAAATACAATTGGAGAAGAACGTACAGAGCAGTGGGTGTGTAGCAGTGGAGGTGAAACCGGGGGTAGAGAGGAGCAATGACGTCTTGAATATAAAAGTATAAAGATCACTCAAACATGCATGAATCACTCCAAATACAACTTCAAGAGGGTAAAAGAGAAGGGAAATGACTATGACATAGTTAGAAGCTCTGAAAAGTTGATTTTGCAGAATAGGTTTAAAACATGGTTCAATTCCAAATAATGGGGCTGGCAATAGATAAAAAAGGACTATATATAAAAGAACTATAAGTTTCAATAAAGCATATTTATTTATGAATACTGTATTTATTGCATTGTTCAGTAGCAAACCATTTCAGCGTATGGTTTCCTAGTGGATATAGTCAACATATCATCACACTCCCATGTTTGGGTCAATTTTCTGGCACCATTTAATAGACATAGACACGCCTGAGAACATCCACTGAAAGCTCTGTGACAGATAATACCTGTGGTGTTAGTAGATAAGGAGTCTATTCATATGTATCCACTTATATTGCAGTCCACATTATTTATTGAAAGAACAAGATGGCTGTGATAAATATGCAGAAGATGGTTTTGATTGAGATGAAGTGATTTCCTGCAGTTTTTCCTGACCTCATTCCTCCCAAAAAGAAAACCGGAATCTGCTAATGAGGCAAGCGGCACAGAACAAGAGACATTCTCATTAGGAAAAAAAAATGTTTTCAGAAAGAAAAAAACTACCAAGCAGTTGATAGGACTTTATGTTGATAAATAAGTGAATTTACCTGATTTTCCCACTGTCAGTCAAACATGGACTGGTTGAATACAACACATAACTGCTTGGATTGATCATTACATTTATTTTTTGATCTTATATTATCTTTAAAGACGACACATTATGCAAAACCCACTTTTAAGAGCTTTAACACATGTTATGTGTTTTCTGTCATCATTAACTCAAAGTTCAAAGTTATATTTAGCTAGCAGCAGCTTTACATAAGAAAGGCCCAATTATGGTTTTCACAAGCTCCAGTTTTTGAATAGAAAATTCATTTCTGTTATTCAAGTTTCTTAAAGGTATAAATATTGTTGTTTAAAACGATGAAAGTGTAATTTTTTATTTTTTTTTTAAATCCATGTTTGTCATCAATTGTTTCTCTGACACACCACTGAGTTTTTTTAGATACAGTTCACTTTATTATGATGAATTGTGTTTTTATTTGTTTGTATTGTAATTTTAATATATTTCTTATTCTGTAAAGCACTTTGAATTACTTTGTGTATGAATTATGCCATATGTTCTACAGGCATGTGACTATTTTATCCCAAAAATATACTAAAGAAATATGCTTTTATTGCACTGAAAAACACGTGTCTTACTCTGATCGAACTTGCATCTCCACAAACCTGACTGTCTCTCTCTCTCTTCTTGCTTGTTTTCATAGAAATGTTGTTCCTATAGCGACAATATTCCACAGTATGGCATAAAACGGATCTATGGTAAAGGGTCACATTTTTTATATAGCGCTTTTCCACCTTCAAGGCACTCAAAGCGCTTTAAATCAAGGAACGACTCACGCGACTATTTACAAATATGTGTATTAATAAAAAAAATTTAAAATTGTGTGTATATTCTCTTTTGACATTTTGATTAATTGTTATATAAAATCTTTTGTCATGTGTTTCCAGATAACATTTAGCAAAATACACTTTCAACAGTCAACGTAATCGTAGCGACTAAATAGAGAAAAAGCATAGTTCTTCTTTTACTAATGATAAGACGGCCCATAGTATCTCCAGCAGACACAGCACACCTGAAGTCTAAACGTGCTCCGGTAAAACCTGAACGCCACACGCCCTCAGAATGAACAAGTGACTTTGAAACGAAAGACTATTATTAGCGATGCAACGCTCCTCCGCTGCTTTCAAAGACGCCTGGGATATTTCACCTCTAAAGCGCTTCACCTGCCCGGAGCTGTTTAGGTATGAAGACGGAAAGCATTAAAGATGTATTGGACCGCTAGCAACCTGTTAGCCTGCCGAGGAGGGGGCTAAAGCATGGCTGATTAGAGAGGCTCAGACAGGCGTGCAAAGGTAATAGTGTCATCCTATGCTAAATATATCTCATCGGGGGCTTGCATCCCAGTTGTTTCACCATTAAGAAAGAAAGAGTGTTGGGTTTTCTTACTGTTAGATGGTTAAACAAGCCCCTATAAGAAGTTTCAAGGACCCGTGCCAGATTTTTTTTTTACTGCCTTGTGAAAAATAGAACATTTTAAACACTTTGCAGAGGTCTAACGTGATTCCTCACTTCCCCTATGTATTCCGGGCGTTCGTGGAGATTAATTTATAAGCACTTTCAGAGACCACCAAGAGGCTTTGTCGTCACGGTAAAGCGAACAACAACTAGAATGCTAACCGCACACTCACTGATTCTTGGACAGTTTGAAGATTTTATACAGTATCAATATTGTGGTCAGTGGTATCAATATATCATCCACAGTTTTTTTTTTTTTTTTTTTTTTTTTGTAATTTTGCATTATATTTGACTTATTCTTAATGATTAAAATGGGTGTATTTCATATTAGGCAGCGGTGTCACAAAGAAATACTGTTGTGAAAATGTATTTGGTTCTTAAAAACAGTGATATACCAAAGAATATCATGTATTTCTCCTGATATCGATATCAGTCCAATATTGAAAACGTAACGAATATTTGGTACTGATATTTTTTCTGCACTGCCCCAGCCTTAGTGTGCATGGGTGTCATTCCCAGTTTGTCCTCAGATTTGTCTTTTTAAACACACTCATGGCTACTATAAATTGATGTCCCAGATATATTTTCTTATCATTTTTACTAAAGCATTAAAACATTTTTTTTTTTTTTCCCGATGAGGAAACAACATTATAACACAGATCAGAATCCAAACGACTCTGGAATACAAATAGTAATCAGAGCCTTCAGCTGACCTTACGTGGTTCATTTGAGTAAACTGTTATGCAAAGTCCTCTCTCCATCTTGGATTGTGTGAGGCTTGGAACCTTCTGTGAGCGCCTGTCAGAGGATCGAGCGTCAAGGATGGCTGCTCAAGGCTATTGACATGCAGTGTCCGTGAGCTCTCTGTAGGCACCTGTCAGCTCGGAGCCCGGAGACAGAAGCAGAGCGTAGAGCAGGGGGGGGGGGGGGGGGGGTAGAGGGGGCCCATGAGGGGGTCAGGGAGGATGGAAGTTCTGTGATCAGCTCCCATGTATGTGGAAGGGAGTGGGATAGTACATATGCAGGCGCTCTCTCAGACTAACCCTCGAGGAACACCCCAGGCAGTGAACGGTATGAAGGCCTTTAGTCGATTAATAGGTCGATGGTGTCTAAGTCAACCAAAGGATTTTGCAGTGCTTAATAATATCCACATTCGGCAATGCACAGGGAAAAAGTGAAGCCAAACAGATTATATGAACCAAACTCTGCCGACATCCTCCTCCTTGATCCCAGTAAAAGATCTATGTTATAATGTTGTTTCTTCATCACAAACAGAGCTGGAGTTGTCCTTTCTTACACATGTTTAACGCACAAACCCTATATATTTAGGCTTTGGTCATCTCTCAGACACACTTTGTTCCACCTTGTGATGTCATTTGGTCATTACAGATAGACCGATATATCAGTTGGCCGATATATTGAGCCAATGTTTGGCCTATTGACTATCAGCCTCAAATCTCCAGCACAGGTCAATATTTTATTTCTGCTGCCTAAAAATAACCCACAAAGCTTTATATTAACACTTTGACCCAGGCCTGCCTAAACTGTGGCCCGGGGCAAAATGCGGCCCTCAGACCAACTTTTCTTGGCACTCAAGCTTCCAGATGAATTGGCCCATATTACCTTAAACACTACTTTTTACTGTACATTTCAGAAAATCTACTTTACCAAGGCCATATCAAATGTTTAATGTGTCCCATTGAGGATGTAAGCATGAATAAAGATCTAGTGGTTCAGTTTAACTTGTAATAATAATGCAGATTTGAAGTATTCACTGTATTGGTGACAAGTCTATGGCCCTCAATCGGCCCTCAGCTTTGTCTGTGTTTTTATATGTGGCCCTTAATGAGAAAAGATTGGACACCCCTGCTTTAATACAAAGAGAAAACTGCACAAATTGTGACTGCCCTGCTCTCTTAAAGGTTTAGGGTAAAAAAAAACGGCTGTGGGTAAGTTTGTAGTAAATTTAAATGACATAATTTGTGGAAAATAATCAAAATCTGCCATTGGTTGCTCTGTATTCTAAATAAGTGGTATTCGCCAAGAAAAAACTGTATCGGTCGATCTCTAGTGATAAGTCACAGGAGTCAATTTTATGTAATATAGGACCTTTAAATATGCAGTGTGATAACAAAAGTGTTAAGTTAACAAGAAAAATACGTGCCTACATTTTTTCTGTTTTTTTTTTTTTTTTAACTGAAAAAAACAACAACAAAAAAACACAGGTTTCAAAAATATCCAATTTGCTCCCAAGTCAAACCAAATTGAATCCATAAGTCACTGAGCCTAAGGGATATAAATGGGTGGTCACTGTGATAATACGCTCACTCGGAGAAGTAGGGCATCCCATTTCGCCGTGCTTGTGTATGGCAGCTATATTTTAAATTATATATAAAAAGGTAAGAAATACTTCATTGATCCATGGGGAAGTTACTCCTCTGCATGTGACTCACCCTTTATTGTCGCTGGGGCAACCTGTCAGGAGCAGTTGCACAGGACCCATCTCGAGTTTTGCAGTAGTACTTTGATTCACTGTGGCCCATTACAATTCTAGAGTGGTCCTCCCTCCAACATAATGTGCTCATGTTTGGAGGTCCTGCTTCTCTCTCCTCTTAGCTGCACTCCAGGAAGCCCCTATTAACATTCACACCATCTGCAGCACATTAGACCCAGACTCAGGGCTGAGGAGTTATTCAAATGCTCCTAAAATGGGTGGATGAAGGAAATAAAGAGTACCGGGTGCAAATTTTTTTCTTGATTATATTATGGATCTGTAACCTAAGGGAAGACAATGCAAAGGCAAGCCAATTGTGTAGGGCTGTAAATTCTTGGTTGACTAAAGACATGTCCTACCGACTGATTTGGTTGACTAAAAAAGAGGTGTGGCACTACAGCCCCACAGTGGTGTAGCAGTATATTGCAGTCAGTGTACTTTAGCATGTTATGAGCTTTCAACAGACCATAACTAATCCAAAACGTAATCAGCAGCAAATACTCTAAAGAGATTTACAATCATCACAATCTAGCATTCACTGAAGAGTAGCGTATAGTCAACGGCCCTATCTCTAAGCAGTGGGGCTAGAGCAAATGGTAAAGGTTTATTATAATAACCACAATAGTCATAGTCAGTATTCAGATACATTTTAAAGATCAAACTTTTCATCCTCTATCTGTTCTTATTTTCGTGTTTCCTCCAGCCATCATCCAGTCTGCTATCATTACATAACTGTTTAATTCCTCTGTATTACTCACACATTTGAAATGCTAAACAATAAACCTTGTTATAAGCACAGCTCCTGGCAGAAAAGAATTGGGCCAACCAAGGGACTCATCTTGTAAATACTGGGGCTGTCGCAGTTAAAGATTTCCCTTGCAGTAACTTTACGCACCGTGCACTGTGGTGTGCGGTGTATGTGGTATAACATATAGGCCCATAATGATACACACAAACTGGGGTTGTGACAGTCACACGCGTGTGCATGTGTCAGAAACAGCCATTTCTGTTCACTACATGCAGTTTTAGAGAGGAGTTTAGTGGCTGTCCTGCACTAAAATCATGTGGGACTGAGTGCTTGTGGACACTTGTCGGCTCTGCGGGCAGAGAGCTGGTTGTAGAGTTCTGAGCCAAACTTCATGTGGTTTTAACTCTGCAGAATGAGTGTATTTGCATTCAAGTCTGCTGCCCCTCACCAAGTAACCCGTAAAGCTCATACACCCACGATAAACCCTCATAAAATTACACCAGGCATGTGCACAGAGCCTCATTCAAATGCAAAATGCAGTTACCACAGTCACTTGATCCCTTGTGCAGTGTGATTGATCATACCGTAGTATTGCAATATTGCAGTTACTGCGACAGCCCTAGTAAATACTGATGGTACAGTTTTTAGCCTCGAACTGCTTCACTCCTCACTGTATCTGCAGAGGGCAACACAAAATGAAATGTTGATCCTGTTTAAATATATTGTATTGGCTTTTTCCATTTCATTATTTTATGTAGATTCAAAGCAAATCATTTTGAATTTAAGTTTATCTAAAATATATAAGCAGATTTAACATTTCAATGGAAACATTTAGACATAATATATTTAAATAGGGCTCAACATTCCGTGTTTTTGAGTGAAATCCCTGCGCCCTTGTAAAACTGAATTACTTTACTTTGTTGGACACACACATTATTTAATATTTTAATATTTTAAAGGCACTGTACCAGATTTTTACTCTTGAAAAAAAAAAAATAAAAATAAAAAAAATGACAGTTTGCATGCTCCAAAGTTACTTACCTTAAATGCATTCCAAACATGTAAACAGGAGTTTATAAGTGCTATTTACAACTCTCAGAAACCAGTGGGGTGATGGTAAAGCTAACAACAACTAACATGCTAACGTGCACCTGATTATCGGACAATAAAATGCTTGCTAATTAAATGCAGTCAGAACGCAGAGGACTTATTTTGACCTCAGAGCTGCCTATATTAGAACAAGACACATTTTTCTCAAATACATGGGGAAAAACCAGGCCCTCTAAGTCAAACAATGTGAAATGCTAAAATGAATGAATCCAAACAGTTGTTAAAAGCCTGAATACAACTGGCCCATTCTCTTCCTTCCAATTTCTTTTTATTAAAGCTGTTCAACTAATAATGTTGTTTTTTGTTGTTTAGCTCCCCCACAACCAGTCGGAAATGCGCCTAGGCTTTGTTTGTTGTCTTAATGCTTGCCTCGCTATGACGGACCGTGCAATTATCCCGCCGTTAGCTTAGAGCGGTAACTCGTCCATTATGCATAGTGACTAAGCAGAGCCCCACCTGAGCCCCCGAGCCCACCCCAGCTCGGCTCCTCAAAGTGGGGCACGACGCAGCCATTGCACCCCCTGTTGAAGCGGAGGGAGGGTGGATAAGGTGACGCGTTAATTACAGGTTTGAATGGAGACGCGTGGCTTCCCAGCGACCGGAAAGGTTTTGTAAGCGCCCAGGCCCACGCGTGTAGCAGCAGTGGCTCAGGTTTAATAGGAATAATGAAAGACGGAGGCGGAGTGGATTCAAAACGCTGGCACTTTAAAAGCTCAGTGTGAATGGAGCGTTTGACATCTTAGAAACCGCTGAGGCTTAAGGCTATTTTGCTCATAATACAGCACTTTAGAATATTTTACATCTTATTTTTTGGGCTTTCTACAATACAATTTGTATTTCTCTCATTTGAGATTTAGGAATATAAGTTGGTTTCAAATATGTGTAAATTCATAGGTGGAGGTGAGATTACTTGTCTTCAAATATTGTTAGAATGGTTCACAATTAAATGTATCTATTTCCATGGAGGCAAGGTTAGACGTCGCCACATGGCCAAGTTTCAGGTAAGATTTGCCTCCACTCCATAGACTGTATATATAAATGGACATAGCTAACCTGCTGTCTGCTATGGAACCGCATCCGACTCCATCGACTCCAATTTACTCCAATTCACTTTCGATTGGAAAACTGTCACCCCTCTCTCTGTAACTGCTGCTTTCAGGCTCGTCATTTTGGTTTTAAAATGTCGTGTTGAACCGCTCTACATGATCCTGGATACTCTTATTTCGCTATTGTGCACGTAATCAAGATATGCACATTAATAACAGACAAATCAGGTGCCTTCTTTCCCAGAGGTCACTCCCGCTGGTATTGGCAATAGGTTTGACAGTGTTGCGAAGCAGGAAGGGGCGTTACCTTCAACAGCTTCACTCAAATTGGCTCTTTGGTTGCTATGATACTCAGAATTCCATAGTCATAGTTCTGAAAGTGGTATCGGAACTGAAAAAGCAGAAAAGCTGCTACATTCCTAGTCCTGGTTTTGAGGATCACTTTCATATAACAAACTGAACTGAATTGAATATAGTGGGCATTGACTAAATGGCTGATGCTGGGAATTGAACCCTTGACACACATGGGTTGAGATGTGGCACAGCTGAGTAACTCCATTAGATGCTGGTGCTTTGACGTTTAATACTGATAGCGAAGTAGCAGAAAATTAGGGATGGACAATATATCAGTGCCAGAATAGGTCGATATTGAGCTTTTTCCCATACTGGCCAATATCGTTATTCAATACCGATATTTTTTTATGCTGCCCTATTCTCTGTTATAATGTCTGCATTCTATAGGTCCTCTTTATTTGGGAAAGTTACTGCAGCTCTATACTCCACCCAGAGCCATGAGGTCAGCTGACCAGGCTCAAGATCAGAGGTGACAGAGCCTTTTCTGTGGTAGCGCTCAGACTATGGAACAGCCCCCCTCTGCCTGTTAGATCGTCTCAGTCTTTAACACAGTTTAAGACTAAACTGAAAACCCACCTCTTCTCCCTGGCATTTAATACTAGCTAGCCAGGATATCTTGGTGTTTTATTGTTCTTTGCCTATGTATCATATTATCTGTATATTTGTATTTTGTTAACTTTTTATGTGAAGCAGTTTTGGGCAGCTGAAAATGTTTTAAATGTGCTATAGAAATAAAATTGAAATGAATTGAATATTCCAAGCAGAAGAGTTAAAGGAGTTTCTATGCAACATGTCCATATGCTGCTGCAAAGATGGAGGATGGCGTGTTTGAAATCCTGAAACGTGCACTTAAAAAAAAAAAAAAACAGAGCTCCTGTCCCGCTCTGATAACAGTTGGCTTTATTAAACTCTTCACCTTTAATGCACTGTGCTCTGCAGGAACAGCCCACCACCGCAGCACGCACATACTAATGCAACTCTAAGTCTGCCACTTTACTCACAGTTCAGCTAAATGTCTACAAGATACTACTATGGCATATTTGAAATGATTTTAACAAGTGAGAGCCTCCTCGTTAGTCTGTGTTATCCAGGCTGCATACAGAGCAAATAGCCCTTAGTCATAGACACAGCTGCTGCTAAAACTCATTTCTCCAAAAGACCAATGACTAGTGTAATTGTTCTGATGATTCCAATTCACGAACGCTGGGGCCCATTTTATGTGAGCAACGCTGCAGTAAATAGTTTAACAAAATATCTTCATTTGAACTGAATTTTGACTGTAAAAAGGGTGTTTAAAGCGCCTATATTACGCTATCATTTGATCCCTGTTATAACATTGTTTCCTTATCAAAAACATACATGGAGTTGCGTTTCGTTTCACTCACATGTTTAACCCATAAACCCTGCATATTTAGGTTGAGTTCTACGCTCAGAAAGAAAACACTCTATTCTACCTTGTGATATCATGTGGTGATACAGAAAGTGCTACACTGTGTTTTTAAACTCCATACACCTTCACTAGAATCATTAGGGTCAAAAAAGGCATAAGCAACAGTTTAAAAGTGGGCTAAGATAGTGTTGTGAGTATAGACTGTATAAAGAAGTGGACTAAGGGAGTGTGACGTTACCCATAGCGTTCGGCTCCAGTCAAATGAAGCTCGTCGAGGCTAGCGGTTATACGGACGAATTTGGAGCCGAGTTCCATAACTAGAATTCCGACCCCGAGTATCATAGCAACCAAAGAGCAAATCCAGAACAAGGGTGATGAAGGTAACGCCACTTCCCACCTGCACCACTGGTTTAGCATGGAGCGGGTGCTTAGCAACACTGTCAATCAAACCTGTTGCTAACGTTAGTGGGAGTGACCTCAGGGAAAGAAGGCGCCTCATTCGTCTGTTATTAATATTCATATCTTGATTTACAGACACAATAGCAAAATGAAAATACCAGGATCATGTAGAGCGGGGTAATACGAAGATTTTAAGACCAAAATAATGAGGCTCACTATAGGAGTTACAGAGAGAGGGGCAATAGTTTTTCAAAGTAAAGTGAATTGGAGCCAGCGTCGATGGAGCTCACTTGCTATTTGGAACGCGGCAGCTAGCAGGTTAGCTATGTCCCTTTATATATACATGGTTGTGAGTTAAAATAAAGTAAATGCATGAAGATATATTATTATTAAATGTGTTATTTATTATTATATTGTAAGTTCTAGTCTAAAATTGTAATGTCAGTTCTTCAATTTTATGTGCATAACTTTCATCTTTTTTATTCCTAATCCTCACCAGCGCAGCTCCATTTTATTCAGCACACTTCTACACTTCTTTACTTGTTCATTTCTGCTCTTGTTTTGAGTTTCTTCTGCTCTCTCCTGTCAGCAGCCCTCCAGGAAGCCCCCATTAACTTTTCACACCATCTGCACCGCATTAAGCCCAGATAGGACTCCACCAGTCTGGAGATCTCATTTCTTTCCACTGGCATTAAGCTTCTCAATGGCACTGCGGGCATCTCTCAGGGCCTGGCTCTGATCTGCCCGGTGCCTCGTTGTGATTGGTCGACGCGCTTGCCAGGTCACTCGGCGAGGGTTGTTTGGCAGAGAAGAGGGGAGAGGGGGGGGGCGAGAGGGGGGGGCGTGGGGGTGTGATTGGCTCAACAGGCTGCCAAGATGGCCGTCGCGGGCACAGGGCTTGAGCCGAAGCCGAGCCGTGTCTAAAAATGACTCGATGTTACTCATTCATAGAAACGCAACATGGTACTCCAGTGTGATGTACAGACGTGTGAATGTGTATACTTATGATTCATGCGTGTGATTGGAGTGTATGCTGTCATCGTCAGAACACCGTGGCAACAGTATTAGAAGCATTGGTAAATATCAGTGGTGGAAAGAAAACTGAAGAACAGTTACTTGGCTAATATTGCACTCAATTACAAGTACAGCAACCAAAGTTGTATTTAAAGGGCTCATATTACACTTTTTCTGATCTATGTTGTAATGTTGTTTGCTCATCAGAAATATACCTGGGCTTGTGTTTAGTTTGATTCACACATGTTTAACACACTCATCAAGTTCTTCTCCCAAACAGAAAACAGAAACCACTATTCTACCTTGTGATGTCATGTGTAATATAAGAAGTGCTCCACTGGAATCCTCCATTTTCTTCCGGTTTATCCGGGGCCAGGTCGCAGAGGCAGCAGTTTCAGCAGGGAGGCACAGACTTCCCTTTCCACACACACACACCACTTCCAGCTCTTCCAGGAGGATCCCGAGGCATTCCCAGGCCAGCCGAGAGGCATAGTCCCTCCAGCGTGTCCTGCGTGTGCCCTGGGGCCTCCTCCCAGTGGGTCGTGCCCACACCTCCCTAGGGAGGCGTCCAGGAGGCATCCGGAATAGATGTCCGAGCCACCTCAGCCAGCTCTTCTTGATGTGGAGGAGCAGCGGCTCTACTCCGAGCTCCTCCCATGTGACCAAGCTCCTCACCCTACCTCTAAGGGAGCGCTCTCCGGGTGGGTGTAGAGTCCTTGCCTCAAGTGGAGGAGTTCAAGTATCACTAGAATCATTTGGATGATTTTAGCCTTGGTATTGTAATCTCTAAAAGGTAGCTGTTAACTTGAAAACTACCACTAAATGACATCACAAGGTGGATCAGAGCATGTTGAGCTTTGGAGAAGTAGACAGACTGATAATAAAGTGTTACTCAAACATGTGAGAATGAAACAAAACAACTCCAGGTCTGTTTTTGATGAGGTAACAACGTGACTTAAAGCTCACAAGAATCAATTTTGTTTAATTTAGGACCTTTACATAACTTTTCAACTCAATTTTAGCGGCATTTTAGGTCACGCTTTTATTCAAAACTGTATTAACCCAAAAGTGTAAAAAAAAACGAATTTGGTCTTTTAAAATCGCAATACGCATAGAGAATGAGATAATGTGCTGTCATGAAGGGATAGGACAATGATATCGTTTATCGTGATAAAAAGGCTAATCTAGTCGAATAATTGCCTGTGGGACATTTCATATAATCGCGATATATATAACATATATAACAAAGATATTTGCCATTATATCACCAGAATGTAAAGGAAAACAAAGTGCATTACTATAACAGCTGTTTAAGTATGGAACTTCTTCATAAAATTCCAATTATAATTATTAATATCCAGAACATTTTTAAACTGTCACTTTAATGATTATCGTGATATAATCGTTATAATAATCTGAGTTATTTTGGCCAATCGTGACACTAAATTTCAATATCATCCTATGCCTGCTGTCATATTTGTTTGTCGGTTTAGAGAGAAGCAGAATTGGGTTGGGACTTGCATAGTGCTCAATAACGTCTACGATTTAAAATGTAACTAATTACAATTACATAGCTAGAATTATTCTCAACATCAGCAGCTAACTAGCTACATGGTAACTTATACATGGTTAGTATCATGAATGTTAGTACCAAGTACTGTTACCTACTACTCTATATCTCTAAATCTACTCT
Organism: Periophthalmus modestus; assembly: GCA_019594935.1. NCBI lineage: Eukaryota > Metazoa > Chordata > Actinopteri > Gobiiformes > Gobiidae > Periophthalmus > Periophthalmus modestus. The sequence continues at coordinate 15,090,851 of JAIEZT010001318.1, forward strand.
ATTTCAGTAACATTCGTAATTTTCATTCCTGGTGAATGTTAATGTGAGACAGTTGTGGTTTGTGTTATTTACAGTCTTGGGGAGGTCTGTGTTACGTGGTTAGAGAGTCTTTGTGAAGAGGAGGATACCTAAGTGCACTATCTGCAGATGATACCATTGAGCACAACTCTACTGAATCACCTCAATGACTCAAACATGCAGGAACACAACACAACAATAGAACAAACTTTAGAATATTTAGTGCAATTATAATTGTTATGATTTTAAAATGTTTGATGATGTTATGTTGTGTAAGTAATTATTAAAATAAATTCAAATATCTATGTTTTATGTAAAGGTTAAGAAGACATCCTACCTGAACAAACTTCATTTAATCATCTTTATAATCTTTTTAAACAAGCACGACATCTGTTTGAACCTGATAATTATCTGATTTATCTGGTTTACATCTACATAAAAAAAAAAAAAAAAAAAGATTTTAAAACCACAAAAGTAGAAAGTATTTCAAATCCATCTGACTCGTCCGTAGCTTTCACAAACCCATTGGCACAATGTTAATATTCATGTGTAATACTTTTTGGCAGCATGCGCGTCTTTAGAATGGCTTTTTAATATGGAGAAGTGAAAGTGGGGGATGTCAAAACTCAGTCAATCCTATAGCACAGCTTATACGACTCTGACTTCTGGGTTTACAATGGTTAAAATACTTTATTAGAAGCCCACAGCGTACTGCAAACTCATTTTGTCACCAAGTGTAGCTTCTGCATTACATTCTATGGGTGAAAAAACAAAATGTACTCTTTAACAAGAATAAAATCAGGTATGCCTGTTTTAAAGAACACATTTGATGCATTTTTGGCTGCTTTATGGACTTAAAAACTGAGTAAGTCTGGAATTTACCTATGACACAACTAACCACCCAATAAGCAAACGGAGCATTTTTGAGTGCTAAGAGAAGACGACTTTAGCTTAATGGATGAATGAAACAAGTGTGAATGGAAACAAAATACAACTTCTGGTATGTTTTTGACGAGAGAACAACAATATAGCATGGTCAGAAAAGTAGATTTTGCATAATTTTAATATCTTACAATGCTGCGTGTCATTTTAAACATATCCAGGAATACTAAGATTTGCGAAAGCACTATAAACGAATCTCAGACATTTCAGAGCATGTTTGTAGAGGTTTAAACGGCAGTGTTACTATGTTTTATACAAAATAAGACTCCATAGTGACAGAACATTTTGAAACAGTCCAATCACTTTTGTTCTCCATACAGACCTGCTCCTAACACTTTCCCGTCCCTGCTGCACCCTGTTTTCTCATTTGATCCTCAAACTAACCATTTCATCACTCCGCCTCTGAGACCCCCAACTCAATTTGACATGGTATTACATTTCTTCATATATCTCTCCACACAAATGACATGAGCGCCAGTTAGCTGCTCCCCTCGCAGTCATCAGCCCCGCGCACTACGCAGAGGGGACAATTGAACAGCCCGCTACGGAACCACTGGAGTACAATGTGTCACCGAGGAAGATGGGATCGCTCCGAAATGACGAATGCGAGGTGCTTTATGCTTGGGCTCACAATACTACGAAACCATTGGGGGGGGGGGGGGGGGGTGATGGGAGTCTGGAGCCCCTCCCCTCTCTGTCTGCTCTGGTGAACTGTGAGAGTGAAAAGTGACCAGCCGACGCTTCATAACACACCTGCTGTTTCAACCGTCTGTCCATGAAATTTCAAAACCGGGCTCTCCGTTGAGTCCCTGGCATCCCATATCCTGTTACATCGGGTCTTTCCTGTGTTTGTGTTTTTACAGGTCACTAGGTTTCTCAATTAGCCTATAGGAGCACTTTGACTTTAGTATTGCAAAATTGCAAAAATGTTGATGTTGATTTTTTTTTTTTTTTTTTTTTCTTTACATTTTTCTTGGCTCACTTTATAATTACTGTGAGTTTAAATATCAGTGTGTTCACATTTGATGATGTCATTCAGGGGGGGGGCCTATATTAGGGGTGTCCAAACTTTTTTCACCGAGGGCCGCATACTGAAATATATTTGAAGCAGAGGGCCACAGACCAGAGTCGATACAGGGAGTCAAATGGTGCATTTAACACAGGTTTGACAGAAACATTTTACCTTTAATAAGACTTGGAAGATTATTTTTAGGTCTGTGTCACAATGCAGTGTGATGTTATTCAGGTTGTAGAAGTAGAATCTCTTCAATTTAGTGTGGATAAAAATTTCCTGATCAATTGGGCCAATTTAGGAAGAGGCATGAGGACCAACAAAAATTGGTCTGAGGGCCGCATTTGGCCCCTGGGCCGTAGTTTGGACAGTCCTGGCCTATAGAGTTGTGCAGTGTGATGTCACTTCTGGGTCCAAAAAAACAACAGCAAAGTTACAAATCAGCTGTGCCATCATCAGTTAACATCTCTATTTAAATTACCAACTAACTTTTGAAAGAAAATCTCCAAACTTATGATGTGATGAACCTTATCATTCTTAGTTTGGCTCCTCAAAATTGCCATATAAATCTTATAGCTTTTAAGTCCTTTTATCTGACAACAATCATGCATTTAGGATTGAATAATGGCACTACTTAAAAAAAAAAAAAAAAAAAAAGCAATTCAAGCAATATTAACCATAAATCAGGTCGACAAATCTGCAGTCTGACAGTTAAACAGCTAATTCCACCATAGAACCTGGAATGGGGTGATGTCACGTGAACTCAGCCAGTAAAACAGCACTTTTCTATCTCTATGCTAAATATAAAAAAAGCTCCCACTCATGATGTCTGATCTATTTCGAGGCTGTTTCTTGTGTTCATTCGGAGTAAATTTGTAAAACAGTAGAACATTATTCTGATGCAATCCTGTCCAAGCATAAACACGACAAAAAATGGTTTCACAAGGTCAAGACGAGGTTAAACGAGGTTTATGATCACATTTCTAATACATTATTTTTTGTAAAAGCGTTGATCCATGGCAAACAGTTTTTTTTTTTATTTGTCTAATGTAACCTCACCTCTGTTTGTTCCAGATGATAAATTGGTGACAAATTCAAAATGAAAAATATCACAAAATCATTCTCCAACTGATTTTTTGAGCCAATACCAATATCTGATATTTGGGCTGCAGCTGTGTCCAGTAAGTGATAATCGCAGATAACAATATTTAGTGTTTTAAATGCATAGTAGGGCACAGAAATGTATCTTAAGTTGAAGTAAATATCACAACTTAACTTTTCACTTTTGCAAAAATAACAATAAAATGTCTGCGTAATGACTGTGTAAACATACAGCCATATTTATGTCTCTTCCATTTCCATTTTTACACTTCAATCGGTTCAAAAAGACAAATCTGATATACTGAGGACAAACTGGGAATGACATATAGTCACACAGAGAATGGGGGAGCGTAAAAAATATCGGTACTGAATATCGATATTGGGAGATATCTTTTGTGTAATCCCTCAGTCCTCCAGGTCTGATCCACAGCAAACGACAAAGTTTAAATCTGTCAACTGGACAAATTGTTGTAGGAGTGAAGACGTTTCTCATCCGAGCCGCTTCTTCAGTTCTGGCCTGAGACATAATCTCTCCCCCACCTATAACTCCATCGTCAGACCCAAAACAAAGAGAACAATAGCAGGATCATTTAAGGTTGAATAGGGTAGTTTTAGCTGAAATTGGAGACAATAGCTGTGTACAGTTTCAGTGTAGTTAGCCTCTCCCTTCAGGTAGATACAAGGCAATCTGACCAGAACGGAAGAGCAGCGAAACGTCTTCACTCCTACAAGGATTTGTCCAGTTGACAGATTTAAACTTCGTTGTTTTTTGGGCGATATTGAAAAAAGCTCAATATCGATCAATCAAGGTGACAATGAGCTCCTTCATTTTACATGTGTAACTGAAAAAACTGATTACCCAGTCATGTTTGGCTGGGTTTAAGAAGCAATGGAGGGCATAGGGACCAGACTGATATCAATCTGTATAAAACATTCAGCTTTGCGTGAATAAAAGTTTAAACATTTTGAGACGTCCCACGCTTACATCAGCTAGTAAATAGTCTTATTACATCAGGTTAAAGGCCCATCCAGAATATCAACTGATGGAAGCGACCTATTGCCCAACCTTGATTCTCTGCCACTTCGTTATTAATATTTAACGTCCAAGCATCAGCATTTAATGGAGTTACTCAACCGTGCCACATCTCAGTCCATGTGTGTCGAGGATTCAATTCCCAGCATCAGCCATTTAATCAATTCCCACTATAGTACTGCCAGTCTCTTGGTCAAATCCAACAAAACAGCCAAAAAACAGAAAATATAATGTAATTCTGGCGTGAGCAGACTTTATTATAGCCAGCAAACAGAAAGCAATTTTAATGAAAGCTAATGGTCACAGCTCTAACCATCATTTCCTATCTGTAGTGTATATCTGGTGCTAAATGAAAACGCCCACTCTGCAGAGATACAGGGGGGTGATGAAAGCTGTGATATGCTGTAAATGTAACTGGGCTTTAATTGCAAGAAGAAACATAATTTTTTCATTTTCATTCAGTGTTTTGTATTGGACTTTTGGATTTGCAGTGTAGGCGAGTTGGAGAAGTGAAGTGAATATGGTAGAGTTCTGAATAATATGATATAGACTAACTATACTGGCTGGATACCAAAGCAAGTTCAGATAATTGAACATACAGAATATATATTTTGTCTATATACACGCTTCATGGGTCAAGTTAAGATTTGTGTTAGACTAAGGTTAGGGTTTAGATTAAAGTGGAACTAAATCCACTTTGCAACTAAAACTGTGTATACCGTGTTTTAATAGCATTATCTACTTGTCCTGGTCATGTTTTGGCAATATTAGCACAAACTAGCTACATTTGGTAAAAATATGTCTAAGTTTGTGCTGCCTTCGGTGCCCACTGCAATTTCAAGTAGTTGGTGATATCACACAAGGCTGCCCTGATAACAGCTAGGTGTTTCTTATTAAGAATTCACCAATCCAGCTTTTTCAGCGTTGATATTGTTACCAGATATTAACCGATAACAGTGTAAATGAGAATGGTATTATTTCTCCAACAGTAGTTAACTTATTACAAATTTGATTCAATTGTGTAATACAATTGTTATTTATCTACTGAACAGCTTTGCATGAATAAAAGTTAAAACATTATGAGATGTCCTAGGCTTAGTAAATAGTCTTATTATATCAAATTAAAGGTCTAACCAGGATATCAGCTGAACCGTTACCATAGGACGGTTCTAGCACAATTTCCTGGATCGGCACCTATATCGAATACCAGTAGTTCTATTACAATTACCTGGCTGCAGGGGGCGGAGTTTGAAATGTGAATACCTGTTAGACAACTGTTGTTTATACCCCCAGACCCTGCCCCTACTTTTCTGTCACTCTCTTACCACTTCAGTACTGCCCAGTTTAGCAGCTCTATCTGAAATGTGGTTGTGGGCAGAGTTTCGGTGGTTTGTTTTGACCCACTTTAAGGTTCGGCAATTGTCAGTGTTCGGGAAAAATGCAGCTCAACATGATATCCCTACAAGACATTAAAACGTAATGTGTGTGTTTGAATATATGTCAATGTAACTTGCACAAAAAAAATCATCCGTGAAAAAAAAAAAAAAATAATAATTTATTACAAAAAAGCCAAAAATAATCATCATTGCAAAAAAAAAAAAAAAAACACCAAACAAACACAATATTCTTTAACAGCTGACATTGACAGTGACATCCCTATTTACTTCTACTCCTAAATCTCTATCCCTCCCAGCCTGGTCCCCCTCTACCCCAAAGTAATATTGTTAATGTGATCTACGGTGTGCCCATATAAAACACACTAATCTGGACTGGCGGGCGGCTCAACCTGCTTACGGCTATTTCTAGATGTGATTTTCCTGGTGGTTATGGGGAGCGCATAGCCATTGGAGCACTGACTGCTTTGGAGGAGAGGAGAGGGGGGAGACTGAACGCCACAATGCACAACTGCCAGTAACAGAACCAGTGACAAATGTGTAGACTACTGCGAACTGACTCCTGAGCAATAGAAACAGGAATAGACTTCAGAACTCATGGTGGTCTAGCAATTCAAGACATACATAGACATGCATAACAGTTTAAAGATGCTGTACCTTATTGTTTTCATGTAATAATGTAACATTTTTCCTTTCGGAATATTTTTCTTGTCCAGTACAGGTTAATGTCACAGATAAAAAACTCGATTTTCCATACTAGGAATAGCCTCTATACCCAATACCGATCCTGTTACCACAATAATACTTAAAAAAACACATTATTTAAACAATATAATTTGATTTTCAACATTAAATGGTAGTACTTTCCTTTATATTACCATGTGACCTCATATCTGTGTGTCTGGGTAGGTTATGATGGAGTTCTGAATAATATGATATAGTAGACTATAATGGCTAGATACTAGAGCAATAATTGAAAAATACTGAATATATTTTCTCTATGTACACACACTTAAGTTAAGATTTGGGTTAGACTAAAGTTAGGGCTTAGATTAAAGTGGAACTAAATCCATTTTGCTACTAAAACTGTGTATATGGTGTTTTAATAGCATTATCTACTGTTCCTGGTCACTTTTTGGGGCAAAAACTGCAAAAACAAGGCAAATTTGGTTAAAAATGTCTATGTTTGTGCTGCCTTCAGTGACCACTGTAATTTAAAGTAGTTGGTGACATCACATAAGACTGTCCTGATTACAGCTAGGTGTGTCTTATTAGGGATTCACCGATCCAGCTTCTTCAGTTATGATATGGATATTGATACTTAAGCTTTAATTATCTGCCAATACCTGATATTAAGTAATACCAGGGTAGGGGCTGAGAATGGCATTATTTCCCCCAAAACACAGTTAACTTATTACAAATTTGATCCAATTGTGTTTTATAATTGTTATTTATCTACTGAACAGCTTTGCAGTTTGAGATGTCCTAGACTTACATCAGCCAGTAAATAGTCTTATTACAACAAATTACTCTATTTTATATTATTGTACTCGTTTATATTTGTTTCATTTTGTATTATCACGTGGCCTTATATTTGTGCATTCCCTCACTCATCCGTGTAGGTGATAGTGGTCCATGGGTGTATATTCTGAGGTTAATTTCTGTCCTGTGAATGTGACTCAGATGAGTATCTAGTTTTTTATACTTGTCTTACTATGGATTAATATCTGATTTTCAATACTTTTGACAGCTCTTGTACAGATATATGGTAAAATCAGTTCTTAGAGTCAAAATGAGACTGCTGTTGTTGTTAGCAGTCTCTTGATGGTAAAACTCCAAGTTGTGAGTTGTCAAAAGCGCTTGTAAACTTATCAGGATGAGTAATTGCTTTTCAAGTTTTTAAGACAGTAAAAATTCAGTACTACACCTTTAAATCTAGGAATCAGCTAAGGTCAGCTTTTTACTGTATCAATATTGTTTGGTTTTCAAAACTAGCCATTGTGTTGACATGCAAGTCAGAAAAATATAATAACTGCCCTACTTTGAGTTTAATTGGATTTCCAAAACGCATACAACTGCAAGAGACCTAATGGTTATATTTCAAATTCCTCATTTCAAAGGAATTCAGCTGCACAACTGAAGGACTGCTGCATATACAGTGCACTTCATTAACGCTAGCAGAGGTGTTTAACTGCACTGGGCAAGAAATGGCTAGGAAAACATCATCCCTTCACTCCAGATTAGGTTGCTTTATGTTTTGGTCTGCTATGTGGTGAAAGGGAAAAACACCAGACTGTCAATGTGTTTGATTAAGCTGTGAAAAGAACTTGTATGCAGCGCATTTCCAATCTAAATAGTTTGCACAATGTGTACAAGTTGTTGCTTAAAATAGGCCTAACTCTGCCCGACCATATCTCAAATAGAGCTGCTAAACTGGGCAGTGCCTGGAGGACTAAAGAGTGGGGAGGGGCAAGGTCTGGACATATGAGGAACAGTGTGATTGGTCTAACTCAGACATGTCAAACTCAGGCCTGTGGGCCAAATTTGGCCCTTGATATAATTATATTTGGCCCACGAGACCATATCAAATATGCATTAGAGCTGGCCCCCCGGCTGCCGCACCAGTATAGTGCATGCACCACTAATACTATGGATCCCAGAATGCTTTGCAAATGTGTTGGGGCTTACCCCTAACGCTTTTGTTGACACTCATTAGCATCTGTTACCTGTGGCCTCACTCAAATTTAATCCACCCCTTCTGACATGCAGATATTGTTGTGATTTTTTTCAATAAATATTTAGTTTGGCCCACAATTGGGCCAAACCCAATTTTTAATTTTGGCCCTCTGTGAATTTGAGTTTGACACCCCTGGTCTAACTGGTATAACTTTAAACTTTAAAGCCAGATGTTTGCAATCAGAAACACCTCGCTGTAATCAGGGCCGTCTTGCATTATGTCAACTACTCAAAATTACAGAGGTCACTCAAGACAGAGCAGGCTTAGATTTTTGTCTGGAAAGCTCGAAATTTAACTTAGTTTGCACTAAAGTTGCCAAAAAATAACTAGGCAGACTGAATAATGCTATTAAAACATCATATACACAGTTTAGTAGCAAAAAGAGGAAATGTTTAGTTTAGTTTAGTTCAACTTTAAATACTTACCGGTATACAATAATATCTTTAAAACTGCAACTTTGTGATGATGCAAACTGAGCTACAACATTCAAATGCTAAACTACTAGATGCCCCTGAACTACTAGGTTCACTTGTCCTGCATGTTAACTGGGACAAGATTGACCTGAGTCTACAATTATGACAATTAAACTAGCATACTCTGAGTACTCTGAGTACCCGGCGCATGTAAATGTTGTGACTGGTGGGGACAGGGGAGACTGAACGCCACAATGAAGAACTGCCAGCACCAGAGTTCATGACAAATAGACTACAGCGAGCAGACTACCGAGCAATACAAAAGGCAGACTGTGGAACTCATGGTGGTCCACTATCCCAGTACAGCAATTCAGCACGTACATGGCATTTTCAAGTGGAACTAAACACACTAAAATTTTGGTGCACTAGGTACATTTACAGAACTATGTGACATCCCAGACAATTTGTGATTACAAACCCCTACGGACATACGTGCACTTTTTTGCTGTGTGTGAAGTCCCCGCCCATTTTTGAGTGAAACATCCCACTTCAGTCAATGGCGATAGAAAAATATTGTCAGGTCTCTCCTTTTTGACGTATGTATGAAATCACTGTTAACGGAGGGAAAATGGCAAGACAAGGTCAGTTTTAATCACAACAGAAACAAATCAAACATAATAGTGCAGAATAAAAACCTTTCAGTCATATGCACAGCTAAACAGAACCATTTTGAGCTTAGATTTAAACATTGTCAAAGTCAAGGCATGTCTCGCATCTTCAGGAAGACTGTTTCAGGTTTTAGCTGCATAAAACTGAAACGCTGATTCCCCATGTTTAGTCCTGACTCTGGGCACCAGCAGGAGGCCGGTACCTGAAGTCGTCAGAGTGTGAGATGGTTCATATGGACTAACATGTTGGAGATGTACTTTGGTGTTAGGCCATGGAGAGACTTGTTCACAAGCAGAGCTGCTGTAAAGTGTATTCTCTGAGCCATAGGATGTTTGGGATGGGACATTTTAGAGAAAATAACAGACGATTAGCACTCGCTTTCCTCCTGCCAATTCATCCATTTAATCACTAGTTACTTAATGACTGATAAATGATGTAAATCTGCGACCATGTGCTTGATTATTTATTTGATTATTATCCTCAATTAATACTGTTGTACACTGACGTTAGCAACTAGTATTAGAAAATGATGTATATACTCTTTTCTAAGAATTTGTCCTCTGGATCTGACCTATCCTTCAACCAGTTTCCCTTGGCAACCTGTCAGGAGCAGTGGGCGACCGCAGTGCAACACCAGATTTTCAGATCTTCCTGGATTATGGTCAGAAATACCTAAAGGATTAGCCATCAAGTACATTCAAGGTGGATAACATTAGAGTAAGTGGAGGGTTCAACCAGAAATATGAACACAAAATCCACACAGAAAACAATGGGGGTTTTTGCAGCACCAGCTAGGTCACTGTGTCTCAAATATAGACTGTATATATAAATGAACATAGCTAACCTGCTAGCTGGCTCCATCAGCACTAGCTCCAATTCACTTTACATTGACAAACTGTGGCCCCTCTCTCCGTAACTGCATTTTGGTCTTAAATGTTTGTATAAACCTGTATTCATAATATTTGTGTAGTTTTTAAACATGTTGTCAGTGACATCTACCTGGAGCTCCCTGTCTACTCCCTTATGTTTAAATATTAATTCATTTTAGCGCAGGAAAAACCTCATAGAGATAAAATTAAACAGGAAGTAGTGACGCTAACAGTGAGGTTGCCGGGCGCTGTTGTGCACAGAGTCTTTTGAACCTGACACCTTATAGATATAGTACAAATGCTACCCAATCAGCCACCAGGCCAAGTCATGTGACATGGGACAGACTCAGGAAATTTAAGCTCATACATAATCCCTGTAATAATACCATATTATTTGTAGTTTTTACCAATCATAGCACACAGACAGCGGTTAGAAGTACAATAGGAGCCAACATCACAACCGTGAAAGCCAGTACACCCAAAAAGCCTTGATATGATTTTAGTTTTTTGCAAGAAATATGCAATATGTAAATCTCTCTTTTTATACAGTGTATGTAGAAGTATTGCAAAAGTACAACAGTTTCAAAATATGTTGTGGCATTGGTCATCCTAGCAACTATACAAGTAAATAATACTAATAAAAACGTTATAGTCTTGATCATCATAAAAATAACCACGGCTCTTTAGACACTAATCAAAAACTTAACATTACAATCTGATTTTATGACGTCCCTATCCCTCCACTCCGTATTGCCATGCAGCCCACATGGTCCGTCTCCTGCCTCATATCCCGGACACTTGCCCTGCCCTGACCCCTCCTTCGTCAGACGGATGAAAGAGTGCGGTGTGACAGGCCAATAAATCACTGCATTAATAAGAGCACCGGCGTGGGACCAAATGTGCTCACGATCGGAGCAGACAGACACTTAGAAATATGAGGTCACAGAGGCTGACAGCGAAGTGGGTAACAGCACTGACACGCCACTGCGCACGGAGTCAGACATTCACGTCAACTGTAGAAAACTTAGGCCAGCACTTGGTGTTTCCATGCAGAGAACGTCTTGGAGTGTGGTTTTTTGACAAGTTAAAGGTTCAGTATGTAATTTTTCTTGCTTGTCTCCATGGAGACAGTGTGATGTTTCATAGTCTGCCAGTAAATTTATATCATTGCATGCAGGGTATAGTACCAGGTCAAGTTATTGTTTAGATCTATGGAGAGGATAGTCCATTGCCTGGGATCCAGAATGCATATTTCTCCAAAGGTTTATGAAGATGTGAATCTGGTCACTGGTGAATCTCCAGGAGTTCAGATGGGTGTGATTGACAGGTGGATTAGCCAATAGGGACGCATATGGTCCGTTGGTATCGAAACAAATATGGCTGCTTAAGAAGGGGGGAAAAAGGGAAACAAAATATCACAAAGGACTAAAAAACATCATGGATAGATGACCAACGAGCTCCTTCCTTGCGCCAACATGTTTGGATCATGCGTGTTGTCCAGACTAATATCCCGCTGTATAAAAAATACAGGGAGACTGGATTTGCCAAGCGAGCAGGTCCACTCATGGTCAGAATGCTTTTATTCCAAGATATTTTAGCAATAAATACAACTGTAATAGAATAAATGAATGAATGAAGCCATAGAACTTTCAGATCCAAACATTTATCATTTTAATTGGGGTGTCTAAAAATGTTTCTAACTTGCCATGAATTACATTTGGGAATTGTCTGGGAATATATGACTGTTGTTTGTTTATACACTGACGCTCCGTAGAATTCTAAGTAGTGTACAGTGCGATAAATAACTGAGCAAGTTAGCCATGCAGTATCTGAACGGTTCCATTAGCTTTTGTCTTGTTTACATGTTCCAGATGGATACTGAGGTCATCACCGTGAGACACATCTGCTGAGGTCCTCACCGCAAGACTCTAATGAAGCATGGAGCAGATGTGTAGGAGAGAGCAGTTGCCTTCTCCAGGGCCCTTTCTGAGACCCTGCCCTCCGCTATCTCCCTACACACCCACTCCCCTCACACTGCACCCTCGCTGAAGGCATGCTGTAAGGGTCTTTGGCTTTCAGATGCACTCAACACACAAACCCAAAACTGCAGCAATAGGTAAAGCTATATGCAGTGAACAAAAATGTTTTAATGGGACCATAGTCTGTATAAAGAAATGGACAAAGGGAGTGTGATGTCATCCACAGCGTTCAGCGCCAGCCAAATGAAGCTCATCGAGGCTGCCGGTTATACGGCCAGATTTAGAGCTGAGGTCCATATTTAGAATTCTGACTGCGAGTATCATAGCAACGAAAAGGGCCAAATAAAAACACCAGGATCATATAGAGTGGATTAATACGAACATTTTAAGACCAAAATGACAAACCTGACAGCAGCAGCTATGGAGAGAGGGCCCACTGTTTTTCAATAGAAAGTGAATTGGAGCCAGAGTTGATGGAGCCAGAAGCACTCCCATGCTCACTTCGTATTCAGAATGCAAATGACTAGCAAGTTAGCTATGTCCATTTATATATATAGTCTATGAATGGGACATATTAAGTCAAATTAACTTTTACCCATATTATGGCCATGTTCCCTCTTCAGTAGTTTACATCATGAGATGTATTTTGACTGATTCATGCATGCTTGAGTAATCCTGTATTGCGCTGCATTTGAAGCATGAATACTTAGAAAATTGCTGTGTTGCTGGATAGATAGCAGTTGCTGCCCACTGCTCAAAACTTTTTATTCCAGAACTTTAGACCCAAGGCCACCTCAGGTAAGGTTTAATAAGTATCACAGCAATTTTTTTATGTCAATAATATCCTACTGCTTGCTATGGTGAAATATTACTATTAAGAGGCAGGGTCTATTAGTTCTGCACTTTTGAACAAGGAGTCAATGGATCAACTTTTATCATTAAAGTGGGACTAAACACCTAAACTCCACCCACAACCACATTTCAAAAAAGCTGTTAAACTGAGGAGCACCTGGAGGACTAAAGGGGAGAGAGTGAGGGAGAGTGAGGGGAAGAGGAGGGGCGGGGTCTGGACATATGAGCAACAGTGTGATTCATCTAGCCACATATCAAACTCTGCCCCTGCAGCCAGGTGTACTCAGGGAAGTTCTGTGTGATGTTACGTAGTACTTTATAATCTAGGCAAATACACAATACATGTCTTACATGTATGTTTTCCAGACCTATATTTGGCATTATCAGATGTCTGTATGAGGAAGGCAAAGCCCCTGTGTCCAGTGTTTAACCACTGTTTGAACCACTCTACTGTCCAAAGAATCCACTGACAATCCCAGGTAGTTTCCACATGTCTCTCACCCAACATCAACATGCCTTAATTGGAGAAAAATATGACATGATATCTAGTTGTTACTTTCAGGCTGTCTGCTCACTTTTCATTTTTAGCTCAATGACTCAGAATAACAGTTTCTTATATGGTCAGCTATTGGTATCAGCTGGATATAATGAAGTGATTCCCACTCTGATTTAACCTGCTGCTTTTTCTCTCAGCTTAAATTGTGAGCTTCACAAGATATTTTAGCTCCTCTACTGGAAGGTCAAATTCCCTATAGGCGATGAGTTTCAATAGATTTTTATTTTTATCTAAAAATACTGCACAACCAGCCCTCGCATGACTTGGTATCAGACTGAAAACAAAATCAGTGGTACTGTCCATCCCTGTTGTTAAGTCAGGCCCTCCCTCGCTGAGAAGGAGCTTATCAGGCACTGTCCCTCAGTGATCCATCATTCTGGACAGCGCTTAATGTGGCTGCCCCTCTGCGGACCCTACTCACAAATCCAGTAGACAAGCTAGGGAGCAGGGTGGCTCTAGGGCCACATGCTAACCTACTAAGAGTTCATTTTGTCAGCTAATACAGATATATTGTATAAGCAGCTCTCAAGGTCAAATATAACTGCTGTGTGCTGCCTGTGTCTAATTATAAAGCATTTTATTTTATGTCATCATATAATCAGTGTTGGGCAAGATTCTTCAAAAAGTAGTTAGTTGTAGTAACCCATTACTTTCCCCCAAAGTAATTGTTTTAGTAACCATGTTACTGTGGGATGAAAGTAACTAATTACCAAATAAAGTAAACAATTTAATTACCCACAAAAAAATCCTCAAAAATAGCACTAAAATAGACTCACAACTGTACCGTCACAACATCACAGGACAAACTAGTGTCCTCTACACAGCTGACCAAAACAGCCAAACAGCCTTACAAACAAACAACATAACAAACATGTGCACATGACAGCACTTATGCTCTTGTAAAACCAGAGAACTGCCAAACAGGTATTGGCTGTTTCACAAAGGAAGTTCAATTAACTCCGAGTTTAAGAGTTAAACTCAGGGTTAATCTCCCCTGAGACCGACAACTCAGAGTTTTCTGCTTCACTAAACAGGTTTGGAAAAGAGTTAGAAAACTCAGAGAGAGTAAACCTTGAGGTTAGCAGAAGACATGAGGATTTATCAAGGGATCCCCAGAAAAGAGGATTCTCCATGGCAACTGTAAACCAGACACTTCCATCTTAGAGGGACACGAAGTCATGTGAGTCATGCCCGGTTTGATATAAAAGAAATGTGGAGGAGCATATTGTTTTATCTATTTATTCTATTTACCTAAGTATAATGATTCAAATAATATTACTCAAAAGGCCTACATCATTTTGCTGCAGACTACTTAGATAAAACATTTAAACTGTCATTAAAAAACAGCCTGGCTCTCCGGACTGGCTCGTGGGTTACTTTGAGCCTCAATGAGCTTCATTTGACTGGACCTAAACGCTATGGGTGACGTCATACTGACTTAGTCCACTTCTTTGCACATTATTCATTTATTTTTTATTTATTTATTTATTCATTCATTTTTTTCCACAAGCTGCCACTTGATAGATGTAAAACTATGATAATGAATATTGTCCACAGGTCCTATCCCATCAAAGCAACTCATAATATAAAACTGAACTTTAAACTACATGTTTTATTGTTTGTCAAAATGAACAGTGCCCTCCTGTCTACCCTCTGACCTTTGGTGTCATTAGTCAGAGGGAGATGAATAATTCAAAGTATAGCATCAGAAGCTAACTACAGTGTGCCACCGGGGGCGCTCATCATTTATTCAACAGTCTTTATCGAGATCATTCAGCAGAGGCCTGCTTTCGGACAGGTACAGGATTTGAACCAGGGCAGGCTCTGACAAATGAGGTGCAATGAATAGTTTAATGAATGGCTACCGTGAGATCTGAGTGAGTAGAGATGTCATATTTAAAAATGACACTCATTACAATCATCTGTAAAGCACTTTGAATTACTTTGTGTATGAATTGTCCTATACAAATAAACGTTATTATTTGACATTAAAAAAACAGCATGTAACTTTCTATTTAAAAAAAAACAACAAAAAACTTAAAAGCATGTTTATTTGTTTGTTAGTTTGTTTGTTTTAATTTTGGTTGTTTATTGCACTGCAAAACTGGAGAGCCTCCTCGGCTTGTTCCCATGGAAATGTTGTTGTTGTTCCTAATCATTTCTTTTGAAGATGTGTGCAATTATAGGAGGAGCTTATTGTAAATTCTGTCAAAAGAAAATGACCAAAATCTCCTTAAACAATGTATCTGACAGTGTAAATTTTTAGCTAAAAAAATTGACTAAAGCCGGCATACCCAAAGTCTGGCCCGGGGGCCAGTTGCGGCCCGTGTACAAATTTTCTACTTGGCCTACAGCCTCTGTAATAAAAATAATTATGTGTGGCCCGTCAGCGCTGTGGACCAGTGTAAAATACACATGTACAAGCGATATTATTTTTCACCAGAGGATGGCAGCAGATCTGAGCCGTGCTCTTGCTGACTTTTATCAGCAACTGGATAAAGATAGGTTTAAAGAAACTCAAACCTTTGCTAAGAAAATCTGCTGAAATGAGTTTGTTTGGTCCGACATTCTCAACTTTGACAAGAACCATATGAGGACGAGACTAACTGACTCTCACTGCGTGACGTTTTGCAAGACGTTTTGAGTGACGTTTTGCGAGACGTTTTGCGTGAAGTTTTGCGTTACATTTTGTGCATCAAAACCAGTGTCTTTGAGCCAGACCTGGACTATTTTCTACAGTCAGATTAGTGCAAGTTATTTGTTGTCTGCTGAGGTGAATAAATTCTAAAATCTCAGTGAATTTATTTTATTGCTATTATCAAAAACCACAGTTTAAATGTTCACTTTTCATATTTATAATCTGTGTATCATTCATTTTGTTTTTGAAAGATGAAAAGCCAATTTGCAATAAAAAGAATTAAATAGTTTCTTTTGCATTTAATATTTATGGTTCAAAGAATGATCAGGCCCTCACATTTTTATCTCACCAAATCTGGCCCTCTTTGCAAAAAATGTGGACACCCCTGGACTAAAGTAACAGCTTTTTTCATTTTCCTGAAAAAAACATGCATCCTTACTATGAGCGAGTCTGCATCTCCACAAACCTAACTCTATTTGGCCTGGAGAATGGCGTCCTCCTGCTTGTTTCCGTGGAAATGCTCTTCCTTCGACTATACTATTCCACTGTATGGCATAAAACTGTCACATATCTTCATGGAAAATGTTTTGGAGTGATTTCCCTGGATTCATGCAGGTGACGTGCACCTCCCAGAGAGTTACATACTTTACATACTTATAACCCAAAGGGACAACATTTCCATGGAAACAAGCAGTCAGGTTTGTGAAGATGCAAGCCCTTTCTCAATAAGGATGCATGTTTTGTAGCACCAACCACCAAAACACCAAAAACATAAATAATAAAAAAAAAAAAAAAAAAACTACACATACATACTATTACTTACTACTTAATACACATACACTACCATTACTATCATTAAACGCACAATAAAAATAGATATGTTTACTCACAGATTCTAATCAATGAACGTGAAACATATTCTTAACATATTGCATATATCTTGTTATAGTTTAGTTTAATTTCGGCTTATTAAGAAAAAGTGAAGTGGGGGAACGCTGCTCTACTTAGCTTTCATTATCATAAACAATACATACAGTGCTGAGCCTGGGAGCGAGCGCGCGGAGCATTTTAAAGCTATGTGTAAAATATGTATGATGTTGTAATTTATATGCATATCCGAGCGGGTCACGTGACCGCAGCCTCCATCCTCATGTGACCTCAATTCTTTACATATGCTCCTGAGTGGGGAATGAAATAGCACAACCAAGCAATTAGTCAAATGATGAAGTCTACATGCAACAGTAATTAGCATGTGTGGGATTACCCTGTGGTTACATGTGCAGTTTTGTTTTAGAATTGATTTGAGGTGGAAGTTCTAAAATGACTTTTTATCTTTCAATTGATCAAAAGCAACTGAAATGCAAAAATGAATGTGCAGGTTAGACACTTGACTAAAGCAGTTAACAAAAACAAGCAAAAACGTCATGTTTTTGCTTGTTTTTCAGTTTTGGTGAGGTTTATACTTTGACTTACCAGGTTTTAGATACAGGCCACATATGTTGAGGCTAGTGGTAGTTTTTTAGATTCTAGACCATGATGATGCCATACTCCCAGATGGGGGTCAAGAGACAGGTTTTTTCTATTGATTATATTGGACTGTCCTATGAAAATATCCAAAAGGTAAATCCACTAATGTTGAATCTGATCATTTCTATCAATGACTAAACCCAAGAACTTGTATAATACAACAAAAATCGGAATTTTAATAATCTTCAATTTAACCTGGATGTTGTGATGTCATCTGAAAACCCACTATTGCATAATTGTTACCCAGAAACAATAATGGGCCCAAAATTGCGAAATTTGCACAATTGTTCTGACAAAAATCAAATGTAAAATCGATGTAGAAAATAGATGACACACACCTCTTTTGTGAAATCAGCGTTTAACAATGTTGCCAGGAAAATATCTTCTTTGTGCAACTGGTAATAATAGAAACTGTATTATCGAATTCCACCAAATAAGTGACTTTGTTGTTACTATTTGACTCGTGCACCTGTGGTGCTGTGAGAGTTTTGGTGTTGCCAAGCAACGTGCCCTCTGAGCTGTGCAACTTTCTCTGAGGTAAGACACACTCATTTTAGGTCCAGACAAAACTGTTTTTTGCTACTTAATGCTTTGTAAATAGTCTACTTCTTTTGTAATAGATCCTCTAGTGTATTTTCTGTAGCCAAAATTGAACTTAATTGTAATGAAATCATACTTTTAGATCATACTTTATTAAGGTCTTTACTAATTACTTTCTTAGTCATTTATTTGTATTGTGTGCAGTACTGTGGTGCCAGAGGAAACATGTCAGACCCATCATATCACAACAATTTGTGTCGTGTATTTATAAAACAGTAAAACTTTCTGAAGCTGGACTGAGCCTGTGTCATCTTTACCGGAAAACACCCAGAAAACAACCACACAGAGCCATATCAACGGGGCGACACTGGGTACATTTACTTTGTCCCTGCATTTTGGATGGAATTTTCTGTGCTGAGGACATCAGCACTACTTTCCATTTTAGAACTCAGCAGTACTTCCTGTATTTTTATGCTTTGCTTTTGCCACTTGACAGATATAAATATATATTTATATATTGTATATAAGTAATAACACCTTTTTAGACACTTTCACTTTAAACATCTATCAGCTCTCATCATGTTGCCTTTGGTTATGCTGCTAAATTTTAATATAACACTGCCAAAAGAAGGTGTCAGACTGAACAAAAATACTTAAAGACAGGGTATATGCAAAATTGATTTTTAGTTTTAGTTTCTACCGTGTTATGAACATTATAACCTGGTAGGAAAACAAAACTAAAATCGATTTTGCATTCCTCATCAATAATTGATCAAAAAAATCAAATCAACCCCAAGGTGCTTGCTGATCTTCTCCACTGGAGACAGGGACTTCCCACCCACCTGGAGAGGGCGAGCTTTTTTCCAGTGGAGAACCATGGCCTGGACTTGGAGGAGCTGATTCTCATCCCATCCGGTTCACACTCCACTGACCAATTACATGTGAGGAATTTACAAGCATTTTTGAATTTGAAACAGGAAAACTTTGAGAGTACACTGTACTGGCGTAGCTCCTACTCTTCAAAGCTTGAAGTTGAGTTAATATAGTCAGCTCCAGTGCAGCTTTTCCATGGACAGACTTGGCATTTGCTTTTGAAAGTGAAAATAACTTAGGCTTGTGAGCAGCTGTTTGTCTCTATCGCTCAGCCTAACCTTTGCGCGCTGAGTTTGGGCGCAGGTAGGAGGCGGAGGCGTACTGGGACACACACACGCTCTTAATTAAAAGAGCTAATGCGTGTTGCTACCTGCTGTCTGCATCACAGCTCCGGGCCTGTGCGCTAAATTACTGTTACAATCCAAGGATTAATGCTGCCAGTCCAGAGAAAGCCGATCAGTACAATGCGGCAGCCCAAATCCCACACAGGACATGGGTAGTGCTTTGATACAACCGTTCACAGTTACCTGACAGGGACCAGCGCTAATGCGAACATGCCCCGAGTGGTGTTTACAAGAGCAATATCAAGGTAGGGCTGCTCGAATATGCAAAAAAAAATCACAAATATTTAAATCATAATTTATAATTATTCAAAGAGAGAAATGGAGTGCCTCAGCATAAAAAAAAGAAAAAAAGAAATAGATGTAATGTAATAAGTAGGATGAGTGCCCTGTGTCAACATTAATTATTTCCTGTTGTAAAACGGTTCTCTATAAAAAGAAGACCACAGGTCCGTGAGCACCTTTTACACTCACGCCTAAACCCACTTAATGAGTTTGTTAATCTCTATTTGTTTGATTACTCGTATGTTATTGCAAGTACTTCGTTTAGGTGTCATGATTTAGAGCAGGGGTTTCCAAAATGGGCACGGTCCTGGGCCCAACGCAAAAGTTGTCCTACAACTTTCGTCACGGGAGCAAGGCAATCATAAAAGAACACATTGTAGTTTGAAAATTGTTCACTACATGTAAAAATTGGTTTGAAAATTACAATAAGATTTCTACATTAGTATGAAGACAACTGAAAATTTGATTTAGTTTAGATTTCCGTGGTCAATCTAAGAGAAATACCCATTACAGATACTATCAGAAACTCAGAACACTGTGACAGAGTGTGAGAGGTAAATTATTATTAGAGAGCCCCTGTGTGATCCTCGGTGCACAGTTTTTGAATGCTGGCATAAGAGCAATCATCATTAATTGATTGCAATGGAATTTGATCAATTGGACATTTCAAAGTCTTATTTCCATTTTTCCATACTGTTTAACTGTGAACTTAACAGCCTATTTTGTGGGCTTCATTCTTAGTGTGTGAGCACCTGCATTGTATGTCGTGCGCACATTGTGTTTCCTCAAGTGACTTACATTATTATTATACTTTTTTCATTGAGCTGCTTACTTTTTGTAGGGAATTTTACATCAGATGTCAGTTGTTTTCCCTTTCTCATTCACCTTCTCTAAGACGTATTTGGAGTGAGTGTGCATGATTTGCAGTGTATTGGCAATCTTAATCGCTCCTTTTCACGATGAAACATAATTGGAAATCAACCGCCATTTTCAGCACAACAGCAACACATGCTCTCTGCTCTGTACTTACTTCTTTGTTTTTTCTTGCACTTTTATGTCGTGTAGTGATAATGTTTACGGCAAAAGTCAGCTCCCATTGGACACCACAGTTGACTTTTTCTTTCTTTTTTTTAATTAAGTCATTTAAGATGAATATTGCGATTAAAAATGTGATAAATACAACATAATGATCCACGGGTGTCATAGATTTATAAAAATTTTATGTAGCAGATCACCAAGCACAATATGTCTTCGATTAAATCGTTATTATTGTCCTATATTTTTTCTGACGAAATACCATGTCAATAGTGGAAAAAAATTTTGCATGCTTTTGTTACATGGGCTAGAGTTGTCACGTGCACACCCTGGAATATAGATCAGTGGGAAAGGAGCCACGTTAGTGCCGGTGACCACAGTTGATTCTTGTAACAAGAGCCCACATGGAGAAGCCAGCTGGGGCCTGTCCATAATAAACCAGGTATATGTGTTGTTTACAGGCCGCTGAGAGGAACAGCACGTCTCTACTCTGACCTGTGTGGCAAATCGTACCAGTCTCACAGACATTGAGGGGACACGCTGCCTGGTCCCTAGCACCTCCCATAGCACCTCCCTACCCCTCCACAGCGCCTATATAGGCCCCTTAACAAGGCCTCATTATCTGCAGCTGAGGCCGAGCTCCAGTGATGTGTGCTCTCGCTTCATGGTCGTGGTTAAAGTTTTTCTCTCAGGGCAAATAGTTTATTAACACTCGCGTTTCTGGACATTTTATAAAGAGGTGATATTTAACATATTTGAGAGTCACGTATGTTACGACCTTTTATTGTTTTGAAGATGTATTGGTAAAAACACAGTTTTTAAGATTCACCTGCATTTTTGATGTCTCTGAGTTGGCTCTCTCGTCCCTTTGCTCTCTGCTCTGCGTAATGTCACTTCCCCTTTCAGAGCGCTAGCACAAACACATCACCTGCATTCTGGCTAATGAAGCTACTGCAGCTTTGAAACAGTTTGTCAACCTTGCTGTTT